>JAMLFY010000013.1:2119021-2326634 GCA_030441495.1 Dalbergia oliveri | reverse complement strand
TCCTTGTTTTATGGTAAATTTTGGCATTATATTTAGTGCACAATTTGGGCATTAGGTGGTGTCATTTTCTGGTCCACTTATGATCAGATTGGCTTTTATTTTTTAGTGGGAAATTATGTATTAGATGTTTAATTACTTAGGTAAAAGGTTAGAAATTGATAGGTTAGTGAAAAAGGGTAAAATGTTAGGTGTTTAGGTCAATTCAAGACAAAGTAAAATAAATAATCATGCATTAATGAATGAAGTTAATTTTAAGTAAGTAAATCAATTTGTAACATAGATTCATAACTTAAGATAAGAAAATATAGTTTTGCGAGGTTTTACCTAAACGAAATTCTAACCGTAAACTTGACATAATGCGTTCTTTGTAATTAAGGAAAAGAAAATATAATTTTTCTTCAAGTAAATATTAGGCTTTAATCACCTCAAATAATTATTTTTAACCTTAGATAATTAATTTTTAACTCTAGGTTAATAATTGAAATCAATTCGAATTGAATTGGAGTTAAAATCACTTAAATTACTTAAGTACAATTTACTAGGGGCAAAAAGGTAATTTTCCTCAAAAGTTGCCCAGGACCACCCAGGCTTAACCAATAGTCAATCATAGCTTAAAAACATCTTTCAAAACATTTTAGTGAGGTTTGGCTTAGTCGGCACATAAATCGGAGTTAAACACCATAGGGCGTTTTGGTTATTTCGCGCGTCGGAACTCAAAATTGATATTCTTCTCCTCTATTAACACACATAACACAAACAATCCCCTATTATCCTCAAAACATCCCCTTGAGGACGGCCTGGGCCCATGATCCTCATTTTCAGTAAAATAACCTCAGGGCATTTTGGTCATTTTACACGTATAGAAAATCGGGTTTGCGACTCTCGCTCAAATCGCTCCTAACCTCTCTTCTAATGTTATATTCCTTTATTAAGGATTGTTCTCAAATTTTATATAAGAATTACCTAGGGCAATTCGGTAATTTCAAACGATAGTAAAAATTGTGGCGTTACATGTTATAAAAATCCATAATAAAGGTTAGGATAATTAGAACATAAGTTTAAGACCCGTAAGGGCTAAAGCATAAGACACCATGAGATAGGAGGTGTGATGTGAGAACAAGACCGAGTGGGTATACTTGTGATGTTGTAAATATGTTAATATCATGAACATGAGACCATATGTTTATTTGTGACATGTTGTTGTAATGATGTGGTATGATATGCTTAAGATGCATGAGGCCATATGTTTATTTGTGACATGTTGTTGTAATGATGTGGTATGCTATGCTTAAGATGCATGAGGATGCGAAATATGAATGAGTTAGGGGGTATGCTCCTCTAATGAAGAGATTGATTTGATTGAGAAATTTCACGTGAACAAAATGTGTGATTTGAGTTATGTGGCATGGCTCAAATTTGAGGAAATTCGGAGTAATGACGTTATGCTCCGAATTTCCGTCAAATTTAAGGGACTTGGGAAAGTTTTGAAAAGAAAGATTTTTTTATATGTGACATACCGAGATGCATTTCTCCTGCTACGGTGAAGAGAAAGAAAACCCGTGGGGTATGGTCGTGAAGCCATATCGAAGCAATGTCACTGGTCTTAACCAGATGATGCGTTTCAAAGAGACGTACTTCTCCTGCTACGGTGAGGAGAAGGTAAACCGTGAAGGCATCGACATTAGCCTGCCAAGCGGACAAAGTCACTGGTCTTAACCTTGATGCATTTCTGAGAAGGAAGAAAGTCCCATGATGGGTGATTCCTTAGGTCTCCTGCGTACTCTGGGAGTCAGGATTACTATTTTTATGATTATGATTCGCTTATCAAGAGGATAAGTAAGAACTAGTGATGACTAGTTAAGGTATGAGCTCATAGCCTAGTATCAGGGGTCGGTTACTATTTTTACATACCATGATATCACAAGTTTGAGAAAAGAGAAAAGATGTGAAACTTTTGCTTATGAAAGAAAGAAGTTGATTAAGAGAAAGCACATGCCACCTATTTGAGAGTTTGTTATTGATGAGATGTTTTATTTGGCTTGTTGCATAAAGCATTGCCATGCATTCATGTTTTGGTATGCTGCATCCATGCATTAAGATTCATCATAAAAGACACGAACCTTGGATAATTGCTTTTATGAAAACCTCATAATGAACCTTTGCATGTATAACCTTTTTATAATAAACCCAAGGTTCTTGGGACGTAAACGATGACACTAGGATAGGAGGTTTCCCTACTAAGATTCTTTAGCAAGATTCTCACCCCCTTTATCTTCTTTTCCCGTTGCGTCTTCAGATTCAATGGCGTCGTTCGTGATTTTTGTTGATACGCCCATGTGGGAGGTGCATTACGATCCGATCATCAGTCCTACTATTTCGAGGGTCATTGTGCCATGCGTATTTTTGCATACATGGGACGCCCATTTGCTTTTCCGGTCTCCAACTTCCATTTCACCCGACCTCTCCCTATAGCGATGATTTGATCTTCGAGAGGACGTGACCCGTGACGAAGAACGCCATGCCCGTCCTTCGTCTTCGGCGGTGCGTGGTTACCCCAAGTACGTTCCTTGCCCGAGGCATTCAAAGACTGATCCGTCAAAGGATTCCCCTACTCATCCTTTCTCGAGGGCCTCCCCAACAGTTCCCATGGATATCGGAGGGGCGGCGAGGGTATGGTGACACGTGGAGGCTAGCTCGACGCCTAGAGATGCTCCCACATCGAGGAGGTCATGTCCGTCCACCCTTCGTTTGCACGTGCTCGAGGAGCTTGCACAGTTCATTGGGTATGTACCTTCGAGGGACGAGGAGCAGCGTCATTAGTAGATCGAGGGAGGGGTAGCCATGGTTTGGGATCGATCTTTTGGGGTTTCCATGTATTTGTTGTTATGTTTCCTTTTCTTTCCTTGTATTTTACGTTTCCTATACTACAAGCTCTACCTACTTATATGGGTAAGACTTTATGCTTTTATGTTTTCAGTTGATGTACTAAACTATGATATCTAATGTTATGATGTTTATACCTATGGTTGAGGTGTTCTTACTTGCTTTATATTGCATGATTTATTTTCGTATCTGCTTTACATTTCGCTTATGTCACACGTGATGGCTCGCATCTTGTTTTACGTATTCTAAATCAAAAAAAAATTTTACCGTATTTTCGCTAAGTAATTTTACAAACAAGTTTTAAAGGGAAGTAATAACTAATAATTAATCTTAATATGTCCTAGGCGTGTTTGGTCAAATATTAGGGTGTTACAATTGAACTCTTCGAGTTCCTTTCTTAACTTTTCCACCCTCATCATGGTCACCAAAATCCACCTAACCTCCATCCAGCGATTTCTCATGGTCACCAAAACTCCAAATACACCCATCGCCTAGGAATGAGCTCATCCTAACTAGCCGTCGCTAGATTTATAGGAAAAAGGGAATCACATCTCTTTCTTGGATTAATCCGTACAACCCTTAACTTGGAAGTCATAATGGGATCATTTCCTCTTTAACATATCTCTTTCCTTGGATCACCTTGTACAACCCTTAACTCGGGAAGTCATAATGAGATCATTTCCACTTTATCATATCTTGTATGGATGCAACATGAGCATACAACCATAGAACATCATATAACATATCCTCTATTCATATCTCATATTTTCATGCATTTTAAACATAGCATACCACATCATCATAGCAACATGCCACACATCCATACATTCTTATACTCATGGCATTTAAAACATTCACATACATCAAAACAATACTCACTCGATCTCATTCTCACATCGCACCTCCTTATCTTAAGATATCTTATGCTTTGGCCCTTAGGGTCTTAAACTTGTGTTCTAATTATCCTAACTCCCATTATAGTTCTTTATAACACCTAAGGGATCATTACTTACAATTCTCACTAAGATTTATGTTCACTAATATATCCAAACAGCATTGCATCACTTTGGGTAGAAAATTATCATACGCTTATAGGGTCCTAGAATCTCCATCTTTGACCCTTTCTAAGTTTCGTCTTCGCCTAAAGCTCTATAATCAACTCCTAATTACAAACCACTTTTCTTAAGTCCAATTATGCTGGAACAAAATTTCCCATTTGTGCATCTAAGTGTTCTAGAATTTTCATTTTAAGTCCTTTCTAGTTACTTGTTCTTTTCTAACTTCCCTAAATCGATCCTTGCTTCACTCAAACATAATTTTACACATTTTAACACCATAAAACAGAATTTATATAGTGGCCAAGTGCACAAGGCAGAACCAAAAATACAAGCATCATATGATCACATAATCTCATGATTTAAATGCATATAAGTTGCTAGTTTCTCTTGGAATAATTTTAGGAACTCAAAACTCTTTTAGAAACTAATTCCTCTCATTAAAATCATACAAAAATAGGTAAGGTCAGTAGCTAAATTATTTGGCTCAAGGAATAGATTTAAAACATCAAACTTTGTTCATAAGGTTCTTTAAATACACCTAAGCTTAGAAAAATTCCAAGACTTAGATTATGGGCACTTATGATTAGATGAACTTATCTCAAGTCCACCATCATCATCACAAGGCCGAAATGGCATTCTTGAAATGCCTCCATTTTCTAAAACTTTATGTAAGATACTTGGGCAAGTCAGCTCTAGGATATTTAAGTGATGACATAAACTTAAACATGCTATGCACTTGTTTTACTCTTCATTATAAAATAAAGTGAGAGCATAAAATAAATATGAGATGCAACCTAATTATTATCTTTAAAGATTAAGTGATGACTTGAAAATAAACATGAAATGCAAGCTTGGAAACTTAAACATGATAATGCAAGTTCATTTAGTTATTCTTGAGAGTTTAGTGATGGCATCAAAATAAACATGTTATGCAAGGCATAAACATAAACATGAATGCAACTCATTTTATCTTAACTAGAGCTCTTACAAGACTTTAGAGGAACATTATAACCTTAACCCAATATGTATCTTAACAACATAAAGTGAGCTTTAGAGTTCTTAGCACCAAGTCTTCAAAGAAGCCTTTGGTTTTGAACTTCATCATCAAGCTCAAGAAAATAGACACAAAGTTCAACACTTTTCTAAACAAACATACAAAGAACTAAGTCATATTCTTTATTTTATTGCTCATGGGCTTCAATCTAGAGTAAAACTCTTAGAACGACCAACTTTAAGGTTGGCAAGGGTAAGCTTAGAGCTCTTTGAAAACATATGATTAATTTTCTTAACAAAACCTTTGTGATCTACTTAACATTTTTAGCAAACTTTGTTCAACTAAAGGAAAAGGAAACCGAAACCATTCAAGGGGAAAAGGAAAGAAAACCAAAAACTTAAGCAAAGAAAAAGGAAAGAAACCAAGAGCATATATGGTCCAAGACCAAGTTTTTCAAGCTTTAGAGGTTTCTCACATGGCATCACAAGACCATTATCTTGAAACCTCACCATCAAGCTAAAGTTTTTCTCATGAAAAGGCCTCATGGCCGAAAAAGAAAATAGGAGGAAAGGCTTGAAAAACCAAGAGAAAACTAGAACCTTTCTTAAGGAAAACAAGTAAAAACTTTGAAACAAAACCCCTACCTAAGGAAGTCTTTGAAAAGGATGAAAGAAAGCTTGGTCCTTGAAGGAATGAGAAGACAAAATCTTCTCTTGGTTATGGGTATAGGTTTGGCCAAAGGAAGAAGTCAAGGAAGATGATTTTTCCTTGAGTTAGCAAGCTTGGGAATGGAAAGGTTAAGTGTTTAAGAGAAGGTTTGAGGTGAGGGAGTGGTGGTTCAAGGTTGTTTGTGGTGGTGGAAATGTTTCTTTGAGGGAGGAAAAGAAGAGCAAGATGAAGAGAACTTTGAGAAAAAATGAAAGAAAAAGCAAGAGAACTAAACTTGGCAAAGCTTCTAAAGTGCAACCAAGTTCTTCATGTAACATCCTAATATTTAACCCAATACGCCTAGGACGTATCAAGATTAATTATTAGTTATTACTTCCCTTTAAGTTCATTTACAAAATACTTAGCGGAAAATATAGGTAATTTTTTTTTTTAATGAAGTATGTAAAACAAAGTGCAAGCCTTCGCGTGCAACATAAACGTAAGCATAAAGCGGAAGAATGAATAAATCATACGAGACAAAAGCAATAAAGAACATCTCAATCATGAAAACATCCATCATAACATTAATTAACATAGTTGGTACATAGCTACAAGATTATAAAGGAAATGCATAAAGTCTTACCCATATACGTGGGAGAGCTTCAGTACATAGAAAACTGGAGATACATAAATAGAAAGGAAAACAAAAGCAAGTACATGGTGAGATCCCAAAAGATAAAACGCCCAACTATCACTACCCTCACCCTCGACGCCTACTGATGACATTGATCCTCGGATGGGGAAATGTAGCCCGCGACTGACGGAGCTCCTCGATGTAGCCCAACAAAGCGGAGATCTAGGCATGGGAATCGAGGGACGGTGTGGCCTCCTCGACGTGGTCGCCTCTGGCTGTCGAACACGCCTCGCATGCCTCGGCTGGTGATGTCCTCGCTACCTCCACCGAGATCCATAGGAAACAAAGGGAAGAGCCCTCGAAGGATCGGCCTCCGACCGAGAATGGGGAACATACTCGGGGTATTCGCATACCGCCGATGAGGAAGAATGGGCACGACGGGTCTCTCGTCTCGGGGTCGCATCCTCTCAAAGATTAGGTCGTCATCAAAAGGTGAAGTCGGATCAAAGTGATAGCTGGAGACGGGGAAGCAAACGGGCGGCCCATGTACACAAAAATGCGTACCTCACAATGACCTTTGAAGTGGTAGGACTGAAGCTCGGGGTCATAGTGCACCTCCCAAGTGGGCGGGTCAATGAAGATCACGAACGACGCCATCGATGTCTGAAGATGTAACGGAAAGAGAACAGAGAGAGAGGGTGAGAATTTTGCTAAAGAATCTCAGGAGGGAAATCCTCTATCCTAGTGTCATCATTTACGTCCCCAGGAACCTTGGGTTTATTATGAAAAGTTTAAACATGCAAAGGTTCATTATGAGATTTTCATAAAAGTTATTTATCCAAGGTCCATGTCTTTTATAATGAATCTTAATGCATGTATGCACCATAATAGTTCATGGATGCATGGCAGTATTTAGGCAAACCAAACAATAATCAAACAACATGTAAGTGGCATGTAACTTCTCTTGAAACATCTTTCCTTTTCTCATACTTGTGACACCAAACATAATAGTAACCGCACCCCTAAAACTAGGCTATGAGCTCATACCTTAACTAGTCGTCACTAGTTCTTACTTATCCTCTTGATAAGCGAATCATAATCATAATCATATTCATAATTGTCATAATAATCCCGACTCCTAGAGTATGGGCAGGGGCCTAAGGATCACCCATCATGGGACTTTTTCCTTTTCGAAACGCATCGACTGGTTAAGACCAGCGACTTTGTCCGCTTTGGCAGGCTAATGTCTATGCCCTCACGGTTTTACCTTCTTCTCACCTGGAGAAGTACGTCTCAGTGTGTCACCTTAAACATCATTTTTCTCAAAACTTTCTTAAGTCCCTAAAATTTGACGGAAATTCAGAATACCTACTCTCAAATTTCTCAAATTTGAGTCATGCCACATAATCTCAATCACATGCATCATTCTTATGGAATTTTCTCAATCAATAAACTTTCTAGTTCACATGTGCATATTCTTCCAGCTTGTTCATATTTCGAACCTCATGCATCTCAAATTAAGGCATAATACTTCATCACATCAACACGCCAATTACACACATAAGGTTTCATGCTCAGGATATTATCATAATCACATCAATAAGAATATGCTCACTCGTCCTCATGCTCACATCACACCTCCTATCTCATGGTATTTTATGCTTTGGCCCTTACGGGTCTTAAATTCCTGTTCTAGTGATCTCATCACCCATTGCAAGTCTTTATCATATCTAGGGGATTCTTCTTTATAATTCTTTCTAACATTGTGCTCACTAACTCATGCAACAACATTATATGGATTAATCACCATGATCATTTATTCGACTACGGGATTCTAGAATCTACACCTTAGGCTTTTTCTAAGTTCTCTTTGCCTAAGATCCTAGGTTCAACTTCTAGGCATAAACATTAATTATGAGCCATCTTCCTTAAGCTCAATTATGCTGGAACACAAGTTATTATTCTCATGTCTAAGGGTGTTAAGATTTTAGTTCTCAACCTTTCTACTTACTTAGCCCTCCCTAACCTTACAACATCGTTTCTTACTTCTCTCAAATATAATCTTATGCATTCTAACTCCTAGAACAGAATTCATACAGTGGCCAACAAGATACAGAACCAAAAGCATGTATCATGCACATTTGTATCAAATCATGTTATAAGTGCATACGAGTTACTAGTCTTTCTCTTGGAATAATTTTCATGAGCAAAAAGGGCATTCTGGTAATCGATTACATGTACCTGGTAATCGATTACCAGGACTAAATTTTATTCGGGTTCAAAAACAATCGGGTAATCGATTACTTATGATGGTAATCGATTACTTAGGGTTAACCTTTTGAAAAATGAAGACATGGAGTAATCGATTACACAAATAGGTAATCGATTACAGGGCTTTAAGGACCGATTCTGGGCATGAAGAATAGCCTTGGTAATTGATTACATTGTCTCTGTAATCGATTACCAGAACCAAAAACCCTTCGAAAAATCACTCTGGTAATCGATTACATAAGCTGTAATCGATTACCAGGACCTCCGAAATTTGAAAAAATATGATTTTTGACACATTTCAAGCTATTTAAACACCTTGAGACCTCATAAAACATTTTTCTAACATTTTTTGAAATCATCCTTACAATTTACAAAATCAAACCATCATTGTATCATACTAAACACATTCACTTATCATGGTTAAAATTTTCTTTTGAAGATACTTAGGGCAAGTCTTTAAGCTCTAGAGTATTTAGGTGATAACATAATCTTAAACATGCTATGCACTTCATTTTACTCTTCATTACAAAGTAAAGTGAGAGCATAAAATAAATATGAGATGCAACCTCATTATTATCTTTAAGGATTAAGTGATGACTTGAAATATAAACATGAAATGCAAGCTTGGGAATTTAAATATGGTAATGCAAGTTCATTCATTTATTCTTGTGAGATTAGTGATGGCATCAAAATAAACATGAGATGCAAGACATAAACTTAAACATGAATGCAACTCATTTTATCTTAACTAGAGCTCTTACAAGACTTTAGAGGAACATCAATAGCCTTAACCCAACATGTATCTTAACAACGGAAGATGAGCTTTAGAGTTCTTAACACCAAGTCTTCAAAGGAGACTTTGGTTTTGAACTTCATCATCAAGCTCAAGAAAGTAGGTTAAAACAAGAATGCCAACATTTTAACAAAACAAACATAAATAGAACTACTCATATTCTTTATTTTATTGCTCATGGGCTTCAATCTAGAGTAAACTCTTAGAACGGCCGACCAACTTTAAGGTTGGCAAGGGTAAGCTTAGAGCTTTTTGAAATCTTAGGATTAATTTTTCTTAACAAAACTTTTGTGATCTACTTTACAATTTTTAGCAACTTTGTCCAAACCAAGGCAAAGAAACCGAAATCCTTCAAAGGAAAAGGAAACCAAAAATTATAAGCAAGGAAAAGAAAGAAACACAAGCATGTATGGTCCAAGACCAAGTTGTTTCAAGCTTTAGAGGTTTCTCACATGACAACAACAAGTCATTATCTTGAAACCTCATCATCAAGCTCATGTTCTCTTTATAAAAGGGCCTCTTGGCCGAAAGAAAAAGAGGAAGAGGAAAAGAGTTTGAAACCAAGAGAAATGTAGAACTTTTCTTAAGAACACAAGCAAAAACATTAAAACAAAACCCTTACCTAAAGAAGTCTTGAAGAGAGATGTAAGGAAGCTTTGTTTTCTTGATGAAATGAGAAGAAAATCCTCTTGAAGTCTTGAGGAAGAACTTGGCCAAAGTAAGGGAGTTTGAGAGGAAATGAGAGAATTTTGCAAGAAGTGTAAACTTAACAAATGAACCAAAGTGTGACAAGGTTCATCAAGGCTTGGTATTTATAGAAATTTTCAACAATGATACTTCCAAGGGGGAGGAGGAACCGGCCACTTTGAGGGAGGAAGGAGAGAAGAAATATCTCTTACAAAGGTATGGTTGTAAGTATAGTGGAAGGCATGGTGAGGTATGGGCAAAGCATGGCTTGAAGTATGGCTCTTGAGTGTAATTGAAACAACACATGATGGGCTATGGAGGGTGGAGTGGCCGGCCACTTAAGGCCAAGAAAGAGAAAATTAGTTCATGTAATTGTGGGTTAGTTATGTGTTTAGGTGTTTCTTTGATTAAGGTTTTGGTTAGGATTTGTAAGAAGGTGTTTAGGTGAGATAATTGGTTAATTAAGGTTGTCAAGACTTGATTAGGGAGTGGTTATACTAGATTAGAGAATTAAAACTCTCATTAGGTCAAATGAGTCATAGACAATTCCTTAATTTAAGGAATTGGAGAGAGAAAACACTATTCAAGATTCTATGACTAGGAATCTTGAATTAAAGAATGCAATTAGAGTTTAACCAAGCAATCTTAGGTTCTAATTAACCTTAATAAATCATTTTGACTCTAGATTAATTATCGAAATAAATTAATCTTCGATTAGAGCCTAATATTGCTTAGGTTTGCTTAATTGTGTCATTAGGCTCACTACACATTGTTCTAGGGGCAAAATGGTAATTTTGCACTAAATCTGCCGGGACCTTCAGGGCCAACTAAACATCAAACATCACTTAAAAACATCATTCTAAACTTCCTGAAAAATCCGGGCTCAAACGGCACCTTTTACCCGTGTAAACACAGGAGGGGTATTTTGGTCATTTTGAGCCGAAAGTTCAGAAAACGAGATTTTCACCTTAGATACCAAACATAACAATTATAACCCTTTTCAAACATTGAGTTGACCTATTCGAGGACGCGGGCGACTGTCCCTTGAATTCCGATAAAAATGACCTCATGGGCATTTTGGTCATTTGTACTCAAACAGCAAAAATCGAGGCGTTAAACTTCAAGGATTGGTATTTATAGAAAAAATGAAGCAATGGAGGCTGATTTGGGAGGAAGAGGCTGATGGTTTCTTCATGCCAAAGGGGAGGAAAATATCTTCAAAAACTTGTCATTCAAAGGCATGGTTGAAAGCATGACTAGGTATGGTTCAAAGCATAGCTTGAGGTATGGTCTTTGAGTGAAACAAAATCAACATATGACGCAAAATGGAGAGCATGAATTCGGCCAGCATTTCAGCCAAGGGAGGAGGATAATTTGTTCATGTAATTGTGGTTTAATGATGTGTTTAGGTGTTTCTTTGATTAAGGTTTTGATTAGGAGTTTGTAAGAAAGTGTTTAGGTGAGATAATGGTTAATTAAAGTTGCCAAGACTTGATTAGGGAGTGATCTTGCTAGATTAACAATTTAAAATCATTCTTTTAGTCAAATGAAGGTATGGGCACAATTCCTTAATTTAAGAAATTGGAGAGAGAAAACACTATTCAAGATTCCATGACTAGGAATCTTGAATCAAAAGATGTAATTAGAGTTTAACCAAGCAATCTTAGGTTCTAATTAACCTTAATAAATTATTTTGACTATAGATTAATTATCGAAATAAATTAATTTTCGATTAGAGCCTAATATTGCTTAGGTTTGCTTAATTACATCATTAGGCTCACTGTACACTGTTCTAAGGAGAAAATGGTAATTTTGCCCTGAACTCGGGGCTACCCAGTTAACCTGTTGTTAAACTTCACTTGAAAACATCGTTTAAAACCTTTTGGTAAAGTCCGGTTCAACCACGTAAAACGATGACAAACAACCACAGGGCATTTTGGTAATTTCGCGCGAACTCAAAAATGAGATTCTTCTGCTCTATTACCACACATAACACATATAATCCCCTATCAACATCAAAACATCCCCTGAGGGTGGGGGACGCGATTATTTTGGGTAAAATGACCTAAGAGGCATTTCGGTATTTGTAGGGAAAATGAGGCGTTACAAGAGGCGGTGGGTGCAATGGTGCGGTGGTGCGTGTGGCATCGATGGATGGTAGAGACTTGAGCAAGACAGACATGATAGTGGCTCATGATGCTTTGATAGTGATGATTTCCGAGTTGTGGTTCTAAGCAAGCAAAAATTCTGAGCAATGTTGGGTTCTTTATGAAATTGAAGCCCACATTTGAAATGGGTTTGATGAAATTTTTGATTTTGCAAAGTTTATCAATGGAAAAATCAAATCATGAAGATTAATGGTTTTGTGGGTGATGAACAAGGAGAACCAGAAGGAGAGGTTGAGGCTTTCGTTAGCCACATTTTCAAAATATGGTTAAATGCTAATAGGCATCATAGGCATTGACTTGATAAAGCACCTGAGTAGTCACCATATTAAAAAGAAAACAGCTCTAATATGTTTGTAATGGCTATTTTCACCACATAGTTAAGAGCACTGCTACATGTTATGAAATTATTTTAGTGAAAAAGCTATAAATTGCAATCATACACTTATTTTTTTTCTTTCTGAATAAAAACTAAAAAATAAAACCTAAAGTACAAGTAACGGTGCTGGTGATTCACACACCATTTTGTCCAATACATTTTTGAGCCATACATCATTTTTATATAGTTAATATTCACCGAACTGCTGTAATTATCAAGATCTTAAAGTTTTAGCTACCCTAAGCCTACAAAGAATACCACAAACACTCTTGCATATATGAGAAGATATGATAGAAATATAAGAACGAATTTTATACGTTTCCTTAAAAAAATTTAATTAGATTATTTAGTGATGGAAATATGCCTTTGTCTGTTATATAAAAGAGAACCATGTGCCCAATGCCATTCAAACTGGCCGCACCAATCTTACTATTCATAATCTAAAATAATAGTAAGTCACAAATCTAAAATATCCAAATGCAATTTAATTCCAACAACAAAATAAATTCAAAATAGACAAATTGGAGAATCCAAGGGCTAAATCAATCTTCATTCAAGGTATTGAGGATAAATGACCACTGCTAACACCTGTTTTGAGAAACATTAAAAAGAACTGAATGAGTGGAAATTAATAGTTAATTTATTATATCCAATGTAAATCATTCTTAATGAATCCAAAACTTCAAAAGCAAATATTTGACCGTATGATTATGGGTCAAGTTAGATTAAGTTAAGAAATATCTTCTTAGCTTAAAAAAAAAAAATTGAATTATATATTTATATATAGAGTATAGAGTAAGGATCCATTTACTCTAGGAGTAAATCTTGTAAACTTACTTCATTTAATATCTCTTCATTCACATTGAATTTAATTAATTCGACTATTAATTTGTGTTATATTATATTAATGATCAAGCATGCATAATTTCAGAAAAATTGGATAATAGTAGACATGTAGTCTAATAATTAATATTGACTTATATTTTGAAATACATGCTATCCGTCAAAACAAGATGAAATGATGAACTATGAAATCATTCAAATTGTATGAAATTTTATATATTTGATCTATTTGGTAGGAACATTAAATTTGTTGGTTGGCTTTATGAAATTTCATGTCCAAAAAAAGTTATTAAATCTAATAAGTATAGCAAGACTTACTCTTAAGTAAACGAATATATATATATATATATATATATATATATATATATATATATGTATATATCCAAGGTTTTTTTTTATATATATAATCTCTTGGTAACATTCAAAGCCAAAATAAGTTGAACATGGAACACGTATGTTAATTATCAAAAAAATTAAAAAAAAATGTGTGTGTATGAATATACTACATCAATAAAAACATATTATGATGTAAAATTATACATGATACGCTTTATATCGTGATTGTTTTCTAATCATATTGAACAAGAAAAAGCTAACAACACTCAACCTTAGAATATTTTTTTAAAAAACAAGTTTATTATTTATAGAATAGAACAAAAATAAAGCACAAGTCATCAAAAGAAAAGTCATGTCATATTCTTGAAGCCTACCAAAATCCTGAGCCAATTTAAGGTTCCTAATTTCATAATATAGACATTATAACAAACAAGTGATAATTTTTTCATTCACTCTCAAGATTTTCAATTCTCATGTATAAAATAGATTACTTTTACCATTGAGGGCTCTTGTTTACCATCCATAGGGGTATCCCATGTTGTAACGAGCTTCTACCAAAAACTCTTCAACTATTATTCTTCGCATATTTTCCACTTCTTTTGATTTCTGAATAAGATCTTCCTGAAAAATCTCGAGCCATAACTTAAAGCATGTTAAATAATATTGATATATAGTTGATGAATTTCCTGAAGAGACTTTTGACTTCAATATATAACTCTTTCTTTGCTCATTACCAAACATTTAACTAAAATTTAACAGTAAATCTCAAAATTATTTTTTTCTGATAGTTTGCATAATGCCTCAACCTACCAGGAAAGTGGGAGAAAAAACAAAACCAAATCAAAATTAATACTATAATAGAGAAAAAATACTAGTAAAATAGAAAATTAACATGTTGAATATGAAATTTCTAAGCTTTAAAAATAACCATGGTTTATTTAGTTTCCATTTTGTTTTTTACTCTAGGAAACATTTGCTGAAAATCTAAGCATCAAACTTTAGAACATCATGTTGAAAACTAATGAAAAACATCAAAGCATACTCATTTCTTTGTATTTTGAAGATTAAAAGCATGGCTAAGAAGTGGTATTATGCAGCTCAGTCAAAAGGATATTTATGATTCTAGTATGTTGGTGTTTCTATAGAAAAATAATGTGTTGGTGTTATGAGCAGTTGTGAGTTTAGTGTTTACAAACTTTTAGCACGGTTGCTTTGTTTCTTTTTTCTGAGACTCTGCTTGTTTGATTCATTATCTTTGCTCCCCTCTTTTTCTTCTGAGGGTCTTGAGAAGTGTGTACCTATCAGAAAAATAAGCATACTTATTTCAGTCAGTACTTCTTTGTTTTCAACAAGCATTTCCAAAAATTTTTAGCACCAATTTTTAAAACATGTTTAATGTTAATATAAAAGAGTTTAATTTTGATGTATTAACAATATAAATTTTTTTTAAAATACCATCCAATCAAATATCACCACATTAGTAAAATGAGCTTGACTCTTATTCCACTACTTTAAAAGTCATGCACATGGAAAAATTTAGTGAGATGAAAATATAAAAAAGCTTTGCATTGTAAATGCATTTAAATTAAATCTAATATAAAATGATAAACTATTAAAATGACTATACTCACTGCTATTGGTACTTCTTTATTTTCCCCATTAGCAAGCATATATTTCCTAAAAATTTAGTCGTAAAGCGTAAGACAATATGTTTAATAGTAACTAAAAATGTTCTGCTTCTTTTACAATAGGGATCCTCAATAACTAAGATTTTTTTAAAATCTTAACTTCAAACTTTAGAACACCATGTTGAATACTAGTAAAAAATATGACACTTCAGAAATAAGCATACTCACTTTATCAGTCTGAACTTCTTCATCTTTAGCAAGCATTTCCTAAAAGTTTTAGCAATAATAATATCAAAAACATGTTTAATGTTAATATAAAGTGATGAACTGTCAAATGAGTACGCTCACCTCAATTGGTACTTCTTTATTTTCTCACTACCAAGCTCTACCTGAAAATTTTAGGAGGAAAGCTTAAGACAAGATGTTGGATAGTAATACGAAAAATGATGAACTTCTCTTACAATAGGGTACTCATCACCTTGATATCTTTTTGAGTGTGAATTTTTCCCTTTTCAGTATTGTATGTTTTCCTTCTTTGCGGACGAGTTCCATGGAACTAGAATCACAACAGAAAAAAATTGTCATTATATGACCCATTTTAATGAGCCAACAAAAAAAAGATAAAACATTCACTATAGTCTTTTTAAAATTTCAATTCGGACAAGTTAGTCTCTATAAAAAAAAATCTATCAAATTGATTCTTGTAAAATTAAATCATTGAACAAATTGGTCCCTGAAAAATAAAACCTCAAATTGATCTGTGCAAATTTAAATAATTGGTCAAATTAATCCCTTTAATAAGCTGGCTTAGGAGGATTTATAACTTGTTGACAATTCACTTTTACAAGACTAATTTAGGAGAATCTTTTTTGCATGGACCAATTTGTCCAACTATTAAATTTTGCACGATCATTTTGGAAGTTTTTTTTTTAGGATCAATTTATCCAACTTTACATTTTCGAGGGACTAAATTGGGGGTTTCATCAAAAAAAAAAATGAATATCTGCTCAAAGTTAGGCTGAACTAATTCAAACTATGACAAGAATCTAGGCCAACATTGCACTAAGAAATAAACTCAAAATATGTACCCAACCCAATAAATTTTGGGTTAAATGCAATTGCTAGAAAGAGACAGGTCATGAACACCTCTCTTTGCTGCCTAACCCTATCTCTACTTATTCTTAAGCCTGCCACCCATCCATAAAAAAATAAGAAAATTGTTGTAGCCATCTTTTTGTTAATAAAGAAACTGTATAATAGCAATTGAGAAACTTGACTTGGGGATTAAAATAATCACAATAATGCAACTCAATCTAAAACCCCAAAAAATTACTGGATAAATAAATAAAGAACTTCGATTTTCAACACCATAATTATTCAATCATAACTAAATTTTAACATCAAAACATTTTTGGAAAAAAAAATTGAAATGTATCCCAACCACGGATATTGATTGAGAAGAAGGATGAGTTTCATAACTAGATCATACAAAAAATTGTAATCTTTCAGAAATAAAAGAACTAAGTGTACAATCAAATAACAAAAGATAAAACAAAAAATAAAACACATTAAATATAACCAACAACAAGAGATTAAAAATCTTATATATGAAATCAAGGAATTCGGCTCAGTTACCTTCACAGAAGAGGTTGGCGATGACTTCTTTTGTTTGTTGGGCAATTCATCTCGATTACAAATTTCTTGTAGTTGGATTTGTATAATTGAATCTAGATTCATTTCCGACATGGTTTGTAAGCGCAGTAAGATGAAGAGAATTTTAGGGTCACAGTCTAAAATAACAGAAAATGAAATAATATAGCCCTTTTTATATACAAGTAATATACATTGTATATGTCACCAATGCCAGATGATCCTCTAATTTTTCTTGCATGTTCTTACTTTCTTGCCAGCCTTTATTCGTAGAAAAAGCATTAGTCATTTACTCTTATGTGTAACCCTTTTTTCCAATGTATTTTATGATTTCTTGTAAAAAAAAATAACTAGAGTGAATAAAAAAATTGGTTGGATATGATTTCTTAAATGGTAAATGAAATTAAAAAAAGAGAAAATAATTATATATATTAACTTTCCTTAAAATTAAATTTAATATTTGGAAAATGAACTTTTATATAACATTTAAAATAATCAATATCAAAATATATTTTTTATAATAATTAAATTAAAATGTTGCCTTTAACGTGTAATTAGATAGTCAATTCAATTTGAGGTGTGCCGGAGCTGACCACCGCACATCTTCATTAAACTTAATGCCAATGGAGGCTCTTTGGGAAAAAGAAAAATGTTATGGTTAAAATGGGAATTGCTGGGTATGGTGTTATGCTTAAATGGGATTGTTCAGTGCATCATATCTATATGGAGGGAATCAGGTTACTGACTTTCTAGCCAAACGTAGTACCACGATTACAGACATAAAATAAGTAAATAATTATATGAATCAGAATATAATAAGAAATCATGAAGAATGAAAAAAATGTAAAATTAACTTAAAAAAATCAATCCAAAAAGGAGAAAATAAAATTTGAATTTATAATAATTTTATACGTGAATCTTTTTCTATGTTGATATTCAGTTTTCATTGAAATTTGATATTCACTATTTTTGTGTAATTTAATACTTGGTTTTTTATGTGATATTATATTTAATTTTTAAAATTTGAAAATATTATCTTATCTATACAATTAGATTCACCATTGTTTAGAACTGTCGTAGATACTAATATTTTTGTCACTTCCATAGATATCGTTAGGATACTAAAGATACTAGTGGGATACTTACTCATATTAAGATATATTTTACAATAGTATCGAATTCGTAAATTTGGTCACATATCTTAAGATGTGTTTATCATATTGTAAGATAGTAACAACTATTAACAAGTATGCCAATAGATATAGACCCATTATAACTTTCCAAAATATTCTTTCAAGAACCCAATACACCTCCAAGGTCTATCCCTTCAAGAGAACACGATTTCTCTCAAATTCTCTCTAATTAATCTTTTCTTGTAAGGATTCCCTCCAAGTCTCTTTATAGGTCATAATTTTAGTTATTCCTTGTGTACCACCCTCCCAAGTGCAACATCATCCTTAGGCTATGACATTATACTTAAGAGTTGTTACTTATAAATTTAGCGGACCTTGCTTAAATATCTATAGCATAGTAGAGCAAGTCGATCAATAACTAGTTCGTAATTCTATTAAAATATATAAAAAAGAACAAATTATTCATTTAATACAAAGTCAAATACAAAAGGAAACTCTTCTAAGGGCTTTACTGGACATCTATCTTCTTAAATATTACAAACATAAGCATATTTAAACAAAAACTAATAGTAGTTTTCGGCCATTGAGCTATTACAAAATATGAAATCCCATGAATGGAACTTCTCGTACTCTTGAGTAATCTGGAGATGACATGAAAACACACAGACATAGGGCTGAAAATTATAAAATTCTCAGGAGGGCATCCCCAAATACACAGTTACAAATGTCATCGTCATTGTTTCACCACTTTGGTTTATTAGAAACATGTGATCATGCATTACATACCAAAGATTCATTTTTAAAGTTTAAAATCATACTTCCGAACTGAGTTTGTTTTAGCATTCAATCACTTAATGCATATATATCATAATGTTCAAACACATAGTAAATCATCCTAGGTAGACAATTTAGAATAACATGAGTATGCATATGATAAATACAAATTCTCTTAAAGTGCCCTGGTTTTACTTATGGCCATAGAACTCAATTCGATGAATTTTTCCCTTTCATCGACATAGGAAGACTTAGTTCATACCAAATGGCATCTATAGTGGATAACACCACACACATGTAATAGATTGCTTATCAAGACTGAGCTTATTTCTATATATTCATCATTGGACTTCATTTTTTCCTTTCCGAATCACACATATATCTATTCCTAGTCGATACGTCTACCAACCCATAATATCTCTAGGGAAGTTCCACTTTTTACCTTCCCCTTCATTTAACATAAGTCTTATTTCTATTTTGCCATATGTCAGAACATGTACAATTGAAGTTCATACATTGTCTTTTGTCACATATATGTATCATGTACTTTTCTATTCCCAAATGCATGCATAAATCACTTATAGGCATTCATTCACAATGTAATTTCAATCATGCCTCATAACGAATCTTTAATTCCTCTAGCATGCACTTATATATCAAGTCACATGCTCAAATATTCACAATCAAGTATTCATGTCATACTAGAACCAAATATCATTATATCATCAATTCAAAGCATTGGTACAATTCCAGCACTTTAACAGATTTCATACCTATGTAGCAAAATTTAGGTTGCATACCAAACAATCAAATTCAAGGTTACAAAAATTATCCATGACACTTCAATATGTCGACAAGGTCCAATAAAAATTTCAAGGCAAAACAAGCTTTCTAGCTATGTTAACAAAATTGTAAAAATTTGGAGGTTCTGACTTATAGCCAACACCTTAATTCTCAATTTTATTACCATATCAAATATATAAAATCCTACAAAAATTCAGGGTTGGACTTCAAGATGTCCCTAACACTCTATAAAATTTTCAAGTTAAAATTAAATCATTTGCTAGGGTAGCAAAATTAGACAATTTTAGAATTTCAAATTGGCTGTTAACAACCCCAGGTCTTGGTTTTTTATTTTTAGAAATTAGTAAAAGCGCTCAAAACAACCCAATAAAATATTGAAAATATCTCAACATGTTAGCTTCATCATATAAAAATTTCAGCTCAAAAATCCATCAACAAATACTGATGAAAAATTGTGAACCATACTTTATTTGTGAAAATCCGAGAATTCCAGGAAGCTAAGTTAGAACTTATTTTGCCAAAAAAGGTTTTCTAACATCATCCAAACACTCTACAAAATTGGACACATTAATATCTATATATTATCAACCAATACAACTAAAAATATCAAGTTAAATCAGTAACTAAATTGTATAAGGAAATTTGAAATAGAAAAAGGTACAAAAGCCCTACTTGTGAAGCTTTAGGGCTTCTAGCTCAAGATGATCTTCCAAAATGATTTTCCTCTCTTCTAGCTCTTCCAAAAATTCTAATACCTTCCTTCAATAGTGGGGTATGACATCTCAAGGTGGGGAATAAAGATTATTCAAAATTCCAATTGGGGTATGACATCACAAGTTTTGTGAAAGAATCTTAGTGTTTTAGTGAATTTGAGCTTATGTTTTGGGGATTTTGAAGCAAGGATAAAGGTTTGAGAGCAAGAACAATGGAAGGCTATAATTTTGGCTTTAATGGCCGAAATTGATGATGATGGAGTGATCAGGTTGGTTGTGTTGTATTTATCCTAGTCTAGGTTTAGTAATTATGTAGTTAAGGTTTGAATTTCTTTCTTTCCTTTTGATAAGGAAATGATATTAATGGCTAGGATTGATTTCTTAGTCAAAGAATGAATCTTGGCCATCCATATGGCTCAAGATAAGTGGCTCACTTTAACTTGGTGAGCAAGTAGCTTTTTCGGTGTTAAAATCGTACATCGAAATTCCACCAAACAGAATGAATATTGGCCTCGGTAAAATATAATAAATGAAAGGTCAAGACTTGCTTTCCAAGTTTTAATCAATGTCATCCACTTGGCAAAAGGTCATTGGTAGAGATTACTTGGCCACCAAGTAACTTTTACGTGTTAAAAATCGTACATTAAAACTCTCCGAATAGGTGAAATAATGTACCTAAGAAACTTAAAATATCTTTACGTGGGCACTAGGCCTAATACCCTATCTGGGCCCAAGCCTAATACTCTATCTCGTTTCGTGTTTAGTTTCCTCTAGACCTGGTTCTAAAGTTACTATTCATTTATAGGCTAGAAAATCACTATTCATGCTTGGCCCGAATTTTTTTTCCAACTCATCCATTGGGTCTTCCTCATTATTGCTAAGACTGTCATATTTTAAATTCTCACTAATAAAGTTCAAATTAATTTTTGAATAAATTTTGGGGTGTTACACCTTGGGTTAATGTGATAAGGTTTTCCCTTCCTATTTTCTTCCACATCATTATAATTCATCTTTTATGATTCCTTATCAGTTAGGGATGTAATTATAGTTCCAGGATTCCATAGGTTGTGACAACGTACTCTCTACAATGCATGGTGAGTGGATAGTTGCTCATGGCAATATCTTAGCTATTAAAGATATTTTATAAATTATTATAATATATGTATATGTTATTTAAAATTTAGAAAATTAATAACAACTTCAACTTTTTTTTTCATTAAAATCTTTATTTTCTAAATCGCATGGGACCAAGCCATATGGGACCATAGTATGAATTTTAGAAAGTGTTATGACCCAATTTGGGCACATGATCGGCACGTAAGAAATCATGTTCCCACCTAAGCCTCGTAACCTGGTCTTCTCTATATGCATAGTTAGTTATAAAACCATTCGAAATATAGTTTCATTTTATACGTATAAATTACTTGCTTGTCAAAACCACATTAATAAAACTAAAATTTCATAGTCTATCTCTAAAGTTTGAAATCATAACGTCAACAAATATATATGGAATATATCATATACAAACAACTATAAGTGGTAAAGTCATATAAATACATCTCAAAATAGTCTTATAATATGGCAAAAACATGAAATATGCTTACAATCCAAGATTTGTAGTAATCACTTGTAATACCCTGAGTACATGTGTCCCTAGATGAGCCTAGTACAGCCTTAGGGTCCCCATGACCTACCCGTGTTGCTAGGAAGGCCCTAGGTGTGTGAAAGTCTATTCCAAGGGACAGAAGGTGGAAAAGGGGTTCTTGATAAGTGGGTGACCGTTATAGCGGTCTAAGACTGCTATAGCAATCAAGGGCATGGTGTTCATGATGATTGGTTTGCAATAGAGTGCTATAGCGAGGACCGCTGGGTGCCCCCAATCCCATGAATAATGCAAAACAATGCAGTTTGATAAGTGAACCCCCTACCCCTATTCAAACATCTAAGCTTAGGTTTTCATCCCCAAAATCTGAAACCCTTCTCCTCTAAACACCCTTCCACTCTCTTTCACTCAATCCACTCCAAATCCATTTCTTCTAAGATCAAAGGTAAGGGATTGTTTTTGTTTTGTGTTAGATTATTCCATCTTCTTCATCCCCCATGTTATGGGTATCGTTGTTTCTCCATTGTTGTTAAGTGGGGGTGTTCCCCTAATATTGTTAGAATTGATCTAGAATTAACTAGAGAGTATTAGAGATTAATCTAGAGTTTTATTGCTTCAATGGTAGAGATGATGCCATCTCCCCTCCATGAAGCCCAGTGTGTAACACCATTTGTTCCTCCCTCCAGGTGGTTTCAATCCTATGATCTCTATGTTAATCTATAATACCCGGTGTACACATGTCAGTAAATAAGTTTTGTACGGCCTAGAGTCCCCGAGACCCACCGCTGGTCCTAACTTCTCTAAATCTTGGACCCTACACCTCCTTGAAGGGCTATATGTTAGAGTCACATTCTTGGGATCAAAAGTCCCGGTAATTGTTCCTAGAGAGAAAATGAGTTGAAGAATGATTTTTAATGAATTTTACAAAACTTTAAACGTTTCGTTTTAAGCCCCCAAGTTTAGAAAATCTCAAAAACTTCTGGATTTGAACTAAAACCCAAAATTTGGATTTTAATTTTTGGGATTTTGATTTTTCTGTTATTTTATTTGAATCCAAATGGGGGTATTTCCTTATTTACATTTGTGTTTTAAAGTTAATGGAAAGTATAATAAATGATTTAACTTATAAGTGAGTGTTGAGGCAACCCAAATACAGGACATCTGGAGGGTGCAGTTTCGTGCTTGCCTAAAATCCAGAACAACCTCACTATAGTGAGTTATGTTTGTTACAATGAGCAGGGTGAGCCAGGAGGCTCACTGCAGCTAGTTGTTGCTCCTAGGTTCACTAACGAACATGTCTGATGTCGGATAGTGCAAAACGATGCAGTTTGATAAATAAGCCCCCAACCCCCTTTAAAATACCCCAAGCTCATGGAAAACACCCCATTCCCAAACCCTACCCCAAAAATCTTTCTTTCTCCTTCCTCACTCTCATCCTCTCCTAATCTAGCTTCCATCCAAGCTTCAAGGTGAGTTTGATTGTTGGTTTATGTTTCCTTTTTCTTTCTTGCTTCCATGTTCTAGTGTGTGGGCTTTGTTGTCCTCTATTGTTGTCAAGTAGGGTGCTCCCCCAATATTGTTAAAGTTAGATTAGAGCTCTCTAGAGGTGATTAGAGTTTAATCTAGAGTTTGTGGTTGTTCTATGGTAGTTGGTGGTGCCATCCCTGCTCACGGAGCTATATTGGTGTTGACGCCATACTTTCCTCCCCTCCAGGTGAGTGGGTTTGATCTCATAGCCTTAGTTTCATCATTATGAGTATGTTCTTGCATTATGATTGTTAAACATGAAATTTGAAATGAGAAAAAAGTATAGAAAATGATTTTACATGATTATGCTTATTAGCTAGAAAAATAATGATTTATGTTGATGGTATGAAAGAAATATGTTTTACAAAACCATATGACCATGATTGCTATGTTGTGTGTTATGGAAAATGTTTCACATGTTTGAGAAATGATTTATTAAGAAAATATGTATGGTAGCAAGATGTCTATTTTACCAAATATGTTTTTATGGGTTTATTGATATCACTATGTATTTGAGTTTTAAGATTTCAAGCTATGTTTCTGAAAATTTAGTTAAGATATTTACATATGTTAGAGAAATGTGAAGCAAGAGTACGAACCCAAGTGTTTAAAATTATGATTTTAGATTTATCAAGAATATTAGCTTAAGATTTGAATTTAGAACTTTAGTTTTATGGTATTAAAAGGTACATAATTCAGTATGATTCGTAGCAACTACAGAATACATATTCCGTGGACTTAAATTGAATGCCTACAAGCAGGTGATCCCTTGGGCATGATTTCCACACATTATGCTAAAGTCAAATTGTTAGAATTATGTGAATCCATAACTCTCAATGTACTAAGAATTTAGTGGCTTTGCTTCGCTAGGAGAGTCCAATTTTTCAGCTATGGTTGCCTTTCTTGTCAAACTAGTTCAAATGGTAATTATGGAGAAACAAATAGTGAGTTAACGGTTGGAAAAATGATCATTAACCTTGGTACCAAGTTGTCCTTAGAGGTAATCTCACAAAGCAAAAAACACATGTTTTTCCTTATACAGTGTTGGGGAAGTAATGTGTTCTTCCCTATGCCCGGGTTTGGGGGGAAGTAACAAAGCCTTGAAGGTGGAGCTCGTGTTAGACACCCATAGAGGATTGGTTATGTCATGGTTGACATGCATAACTGGAGAATATATTATGATATGATTAGTAAACAGATATCAATGTTTCTCTATTAGAGTATTGTTACCTATATTTTTAGAGATTACTAATGTTTTTAAGAGAATATTTGATTTAAGCGCTATTATGCATATGAAAAATGATTTCCCATTGGAGTAAAAATCTAGAGATGTTTTTCTATGAATTTATAAATATAGAGATATCTTTTCTATATAATTATGCATATGAATATCAAATGGTTTTATGACTGTTGTATGTATATTGCATTATATATATATAATCCTTGGTTGTCCCATGAGGTGATGGGTGAGAGCTCACTCACTGAGTCCGTTGACTCACCCTTCTCCCTTCCTCTCATAGTTGTAAGTACATAAGTTCATCGCGTTGTCCAATAGTTGCAGTTACCTTTTGGTGAGCTTTACATTGTTGTAAGACTTAGTTTAGCTTCATGTTAGTTGTAGAAGTGCTCAGGAGTTTTGCAAGGGATCCTAGCCACGCATGTATTTTGAGTTACTGTAGCTATTTTCAAAGTTCATGTATTTCCCTATGTGTTTCCAAGGTTTAAGTATGGATTTCAACTATTTGTTTTGATTGGATTATGTATTTGATTAGCCATGTAGTTTATGATTTTAAAATTTACAGAAATGAATTAGAAAGGGGTTTTCAAAGCTCGAATATTAAATATTCCCAATTTTATGTAATCAAATATTATGTTTTAAATAGTGAAATGATTGTTGATTTAGAATAAAATCATCTTTTAAGTATTATATTGTGATAAGTTATTCATTTAGATAGACACATCACCCATAAGGCTTACGTGGGGATGGGATTCCTCATGCTTGTCATGTTCCCAAGTTGAGTCGTGACATAATCATTAGAGTTGTTTTCATTAAAATGTGGCATAAATTCATAATTTTAGAGAGCATTTCAAAGAGTTTAGAGATTACTGTTGATCTATCAAGTTTATGAAAATTTCAGATTTTGAAATAACATGAAATATATGTTTTAAGAAACCGATGGGACCATCTATTGCTAAAAGTTTTTATAAAAGAGCCAGAGTATGAAGATGTTTATATTTAGATATTTCATTATTCCCATAATGATTTCAAGAGTAGTATGCTTATATGATAGAGCTTTTAAACTCAAAGTAGAACCCAGTCCAGAGATTCAAAGAAAAGAATTAGATTTCACAATTTAGAGATTAGACGTGAGTTAATAGTTTTAAGTCATTATGAGTATATTTTATACACAACAATTATTAAGCATAAAGAAAAGTATGATATTAGAATTATCTAATTTATGAAATGTATATTAGCCTGAGATGGTTTAGAAATTCACTCAAAAGGAGAGTATGAATCTTCATATGATTCATTAACTTATTGGCTACATACTCTACAAGCTTTAGAAATCACAATGTCTATAAACGGGTGATCCCTTGGACATGATTTTGTAGCCACAGTGATGCTAAGGTCAGACTTTAGAGTTACATAGATTCAGACCTTTAGAGTACTATGATTTTATTGTTGATTTTATTCCTTTTCAGTAAGTTATATACGATTCATGTTTAGTAAGTCGTTAGTCTTGGTACATCTATCTACCAAGGAGGCGATGTGTAATACTCTAAAAATTATTTAAAAATTAATTTGAGCTTTATTAGTCATAATTTCAAAAATCTAAAGTTTAGCAATGATGAGGATGACCCAACGGACTTGTTAAAAAAAAATCGGGCCATGGTGAATAGTAACTTTGCGAGCCCCATGAGCCCGTCGAAGGAGCCGAAACCCTAGATCTAGGACTAGGAAATGCCCTGATTAGAAAAGAGAGCGTTATGGTTAGAAATGATAAGGAATGAGAAGTTATATCTAGAATTAATTTTCAGGTAATGTTTGACTACCCGAGTACGGTGTTTTACTTGTTTGGTAGAGTTTTGATGTGCGATTTTTAACACCGCATAAGTTACTTGGTGGTTAAGTAACCTTTACCAACCACTTTATGCCAAGTGGATGGCAAGGATTAAAACTTAAAAAGTAAGTTTAAATCTTGACCTTTCATTTATTATATTTTACTGGGAGCCAATATCTCATTCGTTCGGTGGAATTTCGTGTACGATTTTAACACCGAAAAAGCTACTTACTCCCCAAGTTATAAGAGCCAAGTGGATGGACAAGATTCATTCCTTGAATATCAAACCAAATCCTAGCCATCCATTTCATTATTTCTTTTTGAATAAGAAAGAAATACACATTTTGACTACATAATTACAATATCTAACTCAAGATAAATACAAGCCACCAACCTTATCACCCCACTATCATCATTTTCAGCCAAGAGGCATAAAATACATCCCTCCACTGTTCTTCCTCTCAAACCAGCATTAACAAACTTCAAGGTTCAAAAACCTAAGCTCAAAGTCACCAAAACCACAAACTCTCTTCACAAAACTTGTTCTACTCCTCATATCTATCAAACTAACTGATTGGAATTTCATTTCCTCACTAATCCTTACCTTGCTATCTCATCCCTCACTGATTTAAGAAGGATTTACGGTTGATTTGGGAGCCTTGAAGTGGAAGGGATCAATCTTGGAGCAACTTGGAGCCAAGGATCCATTAGACACCAAAAGTAGGGTTCTTGTTACCTTGCTTGTTCATTTTCTATTTGTCTTCATTTTGACTTGATAGAAATTGATATTTTATAGTTCCATGGTGTGATTACACATATATATAGATGTATTTGCTTTGGTGGAGTAGTTTCTGCTGGAAAAATCATTTTTGCTAAAGAGAAATTGAAACATGCTTGCTGAAATTTCAGTTTTTGTACAAGCAGTATTTGTTCATGAATTTTATAAGGGAATTGTGGGTGTTTTCATGAGCTAGAAAAAATATATGTTGAAGCTAACATCCTAAGATATTCCATGAATTTTCTTGAGCCTTGTTTTGGACTCCTACTGCCTGAAAAAAAATCATGAACTGATACTATATAGGTGCTGCCTGAATTTCTGTCTGAAGCTAGAATTTGTCAAATTTTTACACTATAGCAAATGATTGAATTCTCCCTTAAACTTTTTAATGAATGTTGATAACATCTTGAAGTATAACTGTGATTTTTCTTTTGAATTGATTCAATCATTTTCTAGGGTTAAAAATTATGAATTTTGGGTTTTGAGTTGAGGTTGAGTGGCTTTTGACCACCAAATTTGTCTAATTTTGTTAACCTAGTTAGAGAACTCTTTTTGCTCTGAAATTTTTATGAAACCTTGTGGACACATTGAAGTGTGATTGAGAAGTTTTATATCCTTGGATTTGATGGTTTGGAATACAAATAAATTGTGCTACGAATATGTGAAATCTACCATTATGCTGAAAATGAATTGATGCTTGGAATTGATAATGTAATGGCATTTTGGCTCTAGTATGACATGAATACTTGATATTAAATATTTGGCCACGTAACTTGTGACAAATAAATGCATGCTAGAGGAAGTAAAGAGAGGTTTACGAGGCATGATTGAAATTGTATTGTGAATGAATACCTACATGTGCTTTATGCATGCATTTGGAAAAAGAAAAGAGAATGTATAAACAATCATGCATGTTCTGACATATGGACAAAACAAAAATAAGACTTAGATTGAATGAGGGGAAGGCAAAAAAGGAACTTCCCCAGAGATATTATAAAGGAAGGCAAAAAGAGGAACTTCTCAAAATTTATTTTGTATCAGGAGACGTATCCTAGGAATAGATTGTTTGTGATTTTAAAATGGAAAAAATAAAGTCCGATGATCACGTATAGGAATGAACTCAGTCCTGATAAGCCATCTATTTCCCTTGTGTAGTGTGATCCACTATAAATACCATTTGGTATAAACTATCTATTGTGGAGTTGTCCATGCTAAATACCCGTTGGGTATAAACTAAGTCTTTCCTATGTCGGGAGAAAGAGAAATGCACTGATTAATTTCTATGGCTATAAGTGAAACCATGTCATGTTGAGATAAGTTCACTACATGTATTATATGCATACTCATGTTATTCTGAATTGTTGGCATTGTGTGATTTACTAATTGTTGGAACATTATGAGATATATGTTTTAAGTGATTGAATGCTAAAAGAAACCTACTTCTGAAGGGATGATCAAAATGAAGCTTTAATATGTATTGCATGAACACATTTTCTTGATAAGCCAAAGTGGCTTGGCCGATGACAATGAAATTATGATTGTGTCACTTGGGAGTTACCTCCTAGAATTGTATAATCTCACCCGTATGTGTTTTTGTATTCTTGTGTCGCCTCCAAGTTAATCCAGAGAACAATGGGGCTGCGCGTGAAGAGCTTGGGATTGTGGTAGCTTAGTGGTTGATATTTTTATTTTACTGTACTTAGTTGGAGTTATATATATGTAAACATAATTAATTGACATATATGTATTAAAGCTCATAGAAGAGCTTCCTTTTATACTCGAACTTGTAATTCAATAAATTTTTTGTTTCTTTGTTATATATATATATATATATATTTAATAGAACCACGAATTAGTTACTACTGATTTGATCGATCTTGCTGTTGATAATTAAGAAAGGTCCCCTAATTTATGAGTAACAACTCTTAAGTATAATATCATGACTTAAGGATGATGTTGTACTTGGAGGATATTACATTATTGTATCATAGCAGTTTATCCTTGTAAGACCTTGAGGAATGGATTGACTATGCTTCCAAAGTGTAGATAAGTCATGCCTTGAATCTTATCTATATGATAAGGTATAGTGTAACGCCCCAATTTTTCTCGAATGCAAAAACGACTAAAATGCCTCTGAGGTCATTTCTATCCGAAATTCAACTGGCCTTACTCTATCCTCAAGGGGTTAGTCTAATGCCTGAAGGGAGTTATATATATAATGCATGTGTTAGAGATCAAAATCTCATTTTCCTAGTTTTTCCCCTTATGTGAATTACCGGTTACCCCTAAGGTAATTCAACGCGAGATTAAATGACAGGACAAACCTGGCTATCGCCCGGAAGTTCGGATATGATAACAAAGAGTGTTTCATGATGTTAGGAAAGTTGGGTGGTCCTGGGAGTCCTTGTGTGAATTTATGGTTTTACCTCTTTGGTGCTAAACGGGCATAATCAAACAATTATGGAAATATGGGTAATATTTGATTCTAATTAAAGATAAATTAATTTTATCTATTAATTTACAATCTAAATAATTATTTGGGGTGATTAGAGGCTTAAGACGAATTAAGAAAACTCAAATTCCTTTCTTAAATCAAAGACATTATGTCAAATCAAACCAAATAGTAAATTCTCTATCCTATCCCTTAAATTAAGGAGAGTTTGAATTTCAAGCTAATTTAGTTTAATTCAAACTAAACATGAAAGACCACTCTTAATCATGTCTTGCAAGCCTTAAACACATGATTACAAATCTAAACACCCAATTACCAATCCCTAACTCACTCCTTAGTCAAATCTACCTTTAATTACACATACTAACACAAATGAAACACAAAATTTTCCCTCACAAGCCTAAGAAGGCCGTGGCCTCTTCCCCTCACACACCCTCATATTTAACATTTTCAACCCCTAAACACTCTCATTTTTACCACCCACTTTTTTGGCCAAGAGTTATATCCAAAAAAGAGCTCTTGAAATCCTCTCAACACAAGTTCTCTTTTCTTCCTCCTCTACCTCCATCTTCAACCTTTCTCAACTCACAAGCACCCCAAACATCTCATTCCAAGATCCAAGCTTTCTCTTTTCAACCAAAGAAAACAACTTGGTAGGGATTTGTTTTGAGTTTCTTCTCTTATTTCTTATTTTTCCCTTTTTTGGATTGCTTGATAATGGAATGGTTATGTTGTTGTCCTTCCTCCTTTCCCTCTATTATTTTTGGATTTCCTTTCCCTTTTCTTCACTCCATTTTTGGTTTTGTTGTTGTTGGGTGATGGGAAAACTATGGCTTGATGATCAGAGAACTTGGTATTGGTTGCAAAGACCATCATTTACTTGACCTCTAGAGCCCATGTTTGGTTTATTTTGTTGGCTTTGAAATGGTGAAAATTAAATGTTATTGGTTCTTTTGAAAAGTTTTACTTCTTTAATGTTTAATGCCATAGCTTGATGATAAGGGTTTCTTAAATGTTGGTTGTGGAACCATCATGTGTTGGACCTCTAAAGCTCAAAGCTTAATATTCTTTTTTTTGGTTTCACAAGAGAATGAAAAATGATTCACTGTTGGTTGTCTTGAGCTTGATGGTGAGTCTAGACAAATGAGGTTTCATTTTGAGCCATAGTGTCAAAAGGCTCTAAAGCTCACTTCCATTTTGTTAAGATTGATTGGGGTTGAGATGTTGATTCTTTAAAGTCCTAAAATGAGCTCTAGTAAGATAACAAGAAATGGATTTGCATCATGTTTATATTTCAAGTTCTTGCATCTCATGTTTATGTTTCAATGCCTTGCATCTCATGTTTATGTTTCAATGCCTTGCATATCATGTTTATTTTCAAGTCATGACCTTAAAAGGGCTAAACAAATGAACTTGCATTTCCATGTTTAAATTCTAGCCTTGCATTTCATGTTTATTTTTAAGCCATCACCTAAACTTTTAAGATTAAAAATGAACTTGCATTCTCATATTTACTTTTCAACTTTTGCATACCATATTTAAGTTTCAAGCCATCATTTAATAATGACAAAGATCTAAAATAAGGTTTGCATAGCATGTTTACTATTTTGTCATCACTTAAATCCCTAGAGCTCAAAGAATTGCCCTTGTATCTTAAAAATGGAAATTTTGATGATGGCTATTAGGTGTATTTTAGTCGTGGTACAATGTTGGATTTGATTGATGCAAATGTGAAAATGATTTCAAAGGAATGTTAGAAAGGTGTTTTAAGATGATCTTGAGGGGAAAAAGTAACTAAGAATATGTCAAAGTTTGATTTTATCGAATTCTTGGATTGGGTAATCGATTACAAGCTTATGTAATCGATTACTAGGATGGTCTTTTGGAAGATTTTGGCCTTAGTAATCGATTACCAGACTATGTAATCGATAACCAAGGATGTTCTTCATACCTAGAACCAGTTTTTGTGTAACGCCCTTTTCCCGTGTATAAATGATCGAAATGCCCTGAGGTCATTTTACTCGGAAATGAGGATCGCTGGGCCATTTCAAGGGGATGTTTTGATGTTGATAGGGGATTTTTTGATGTTGATAGGGGATTATATGTGTTATGTGTGGTAATAGAGAGAAGAATCTCATTTTTGAGTTCAAATGCACGAAATTACCAAAACACCCATGTGGCTGTTTGTTATCATTTTACGCCGGTTAGCCTGGACTTTACCAAAAGATTTTAAATGATGTTTATAAGTGGTTTTTGATGTTTAGTCGGCCAGGAGGTCCCGGAGTTTTAGTGCAAAATTACCATTTTACCCCTAGAACAGTGTACAGTGAGCCTAATGACGCAATTAAGCAAACCTAAGCAATATTAGGCTCTAATCGAAGATTAATTTATTTTGATAATTAATCTAGAGTCAAAATAATTTATTAAGGTTAATTAGGACCTAAGATTGCTTAGTTAAACTCTAATTGCATTCTTTAATTCAAGATTCCTAGTCATGGAATCTTGAATAGTGTTTCTCTCTCCAATTCCTTAAATTAAGGAATTGTGCCATACCTCATTTGACCAAAAGAATGATTTTAAATTATTAATCTAGCAAGATTACCCTCCTAATCAAGTCTTGACAACCTTAATTAGCCAATTACCTCACCTAAACACTTACTTGCAAATGCCTAATCAAAGACACACTTAAACATATCATTAAACCACAATTACATGGACAAATTATCCTCCTCCCCTTGGCTGAAATGTTGGCAATTCATCCTCCCCATTTTGTCACATGTTGATTTTGTTTCACTCAAAGGCCATACCTCAAGCCATGCTTTCAACCATACCTAGCCATGCTTTCAACCATGCCTTTGAATGACAAGTTTTTGAAGATATTTTCCTCCCCTTTGGCATGAAGAAACCGTCAGCCCCTTCCTCTTGAATCAGCCTCCATTGCTTCATTTTTCTATAAATACCAAGCCTTGAAGAACTTGGTTGCACTTTAGAAGCTTTGCCAAGTTTAGTTCTCTTGCTTTTCCTTTCATTTTCTCTCAAAGTTCTCTTCATCTTGCTCTTCATTTTCCTCCCTCAAAGAAACCTTTCCACCACCACAAACCACCACAAACAACCATAAACCACCACTCTCTCACCCCAAACCATCTCTTAAACACTCAAACTTTCCATTTCCAAGCTTACAAACTCAAGGAAAAATCATCTTCCTTGGCTTTCCCCCTTGGCCGAATCCATACACATCTTCAAGAGAAGATTTTGTCTTCTCATTCCTTCAAGGATCAAGCTTTCTTTCATCCTTTCAAAGACTTCTTTAGGTAAGGGTTTTGTTTTCAAGTTTTTACTTGTTTTCTTCAAGAAAAGTTCTAGTTTTCTCTTGGTTCAAACTCTTTTCCTTCTTTCTTTTGCATTTCGGCCAAGAGGCCTTTTTATGAGAAGAACTTGAGCTTGATGATGAGGTTTCAAGATAATGACTTGTTGTTGTCATGTGAGAAACCTCTAAAGCTTGAAACAACTTGGTCTTGGACCATACATGCTTGTGTTTCTTCCTTTTTCCTTGGTTTCATTTTCGTTCTTTTCCTTTTCTTTCTTAAATGGTTCAATTTCCTTTTCCTTTTCCCTTGGAAGATTTCGGTTTCCTTTGCCTTGGTTTGAACAAAGTTTGCTAAAAATGTTAAGTAGATCACAAAAGTTTTGTTAAAGAAAATTAATCACATGATTTCAAAGAGCTCTAAGCTTACCCTTGCCAACCTTAAAGTTGGTCGGCCGTTCTAAGAGTTTCACTTTAGATTGAAGCCCATGAGCAATAAAATAAAGAATATGACTTAGTTCTTGTATTTTGTTTAGACAAAGTGTTGAGCTTTGTGTCTATTTTCTTGAGCTTGATGATGAAGTTCAAACCTTAAGACTTCTTTGAAGTCTAGGTGCTAAGAACTCTAAAGCTTGCCTTATGATACATAATGGGTTGAGGTTTCATGTTCCTTTAAAGTCTTGCAAAGAGCTCTAGCTAAGATCTAAAATAAGATGCATTCATGTTTACTTTAATGCTTTGCATAGCATGTTTATTTTCAAGTCATCACTAAGCAACTTAAAGATTAAAACAAGAATGTGCATCCTCACTTAATAAATCTCAAAGCCTACCTATTTCAACCTTAAAGTTGATTGTTGATTTGGGTAAATACCTCAAGGGGCCTAGAGCACTAAAATAAAGAATTGAACTTTGCATCTCATGTTTACTTTCTTGTCTAGCATGTTTATATTTTATGCCATCACTTAAATTCTAAAGATAACAAATGAGTGCATCTCATGTTTATTTTATGCTCTCACTTTATTTTCTAATGACGAATAAAAATGAGGTGCATAGCATGTTTAAGTTTATGTCATCACTTTAATGATCTAGAGCTCAAAGACTTGCCCAAGTATCCTATGTAAGGTTTTAAGAAAATGTTGGCATTTTAAAGAAGCCATTCGGCCTTGTGGTGATGATGATGGACTTAGTATGAGTTCCTCTAATCACAAGTGTCCATAGTTCATGTTTTGTAATTTTTCTAAGCTTAGGAGCACCTAAGCAACATTATGAATGAAATTATACACTTTAAATCTATTTTATGAACAAGTTAATTTAGCTACTGACCTCATGTGTAATCACATGATTTTAATGTAAGAATTTGAGTTCTAAAAGAGTTTTGATTCCTAGAATTATTCCAAGAGAAAACTAGCAACTTGTATGCATTTTAATTCATGAGATTATGTGATTTTATGGGCTTTACATTTCGATTCTGAACTCCATGTTTGGCCACTGTACTAAATCTGTTTTATGGTGTGGAAATGTGTAAAATTATGTTTGAGTGAAGCAAGGATCAATTTAGGGAAGTTAGAAAAGAATAAGTAACTTGAAAGGATTAAAATGAGAATTCTAGAACACTTAAATGCACAAGATATGCATTCTGTTCCAGCATGTTTAAAACTAAGAAAATGGTTTATAATTAGTGAACATGTGTAGGAATCCCTCATAATTGGTTTAGGAGTTAATTATAGAGCCGTAGGCGAAGACAGGATCTTAAAAAGGGTCTAAAACGGAATTTCTAGAACCCCGTAATCATGAGGTAAATTTTCTTTTCAAAATGCATAATGCTGTATGGAATTTTAGTAAGCCTAAATCTTAGTGGGAATTATAGGTAATGATCCCTTAGGTGTTATAAAAATCCATAATGAAGGTTAGGATAATTGGAACACAAGTTAAAGACCCGTAAGGGTCAAAGCATAAGACACCATGAGATAGGAGGTGTGATGTGAGCATGAGATCGAGTGGGTATATTCATAATGATGTGAATATGTTAATATCATGAGCATGAGACTTTATGTGTATTTGTGGCATGTTGCTATGATGATGTGGTATGCTATGTTCACAATGCATGAGAATATATGATATGTCATATGAGGTTCTATGGTTGCATGCTCATGTTGCATTCATACAAGATATGATAAAGAGGAAATGATCCCATTATGACTTCCCGAGTTAAGGGTTGTACGGTGATCCAAGGAAAGAGATATGTTTCCCCTCTTTTGCCCTGGATAATCTAGCGACGGCTAGTTAGGATGAGCTCATTCCTAGGCGATGGGTGATTAGGAGTTTTGGTGACCATGTTAAAATTGGGCCCGGCATGTTGGGTGGATTTTGGTGACCATGATGAGGGTGGAAAAAATTATGAAAGGAACTCAGGACTTCATGTATGAAAAGTAAAAGACGCACATGCATATGTTTCATTGATGCTTTGATTAAGTGATAAGTGTTATCTACGTGTACTGTCATGCTCAAGTATTGTCATGCATACATAAAATATCTGCTGCATTCATACCATGAAGACACATGCTAAAAGAAACCCACTTCAATAATAGGATTTGAAGGTCTTTTGGAAGATTTTGGCCTTAGTAATCGATTATGAGACTATGTAATCAGACGAGGATGTTCTTCATACCTAGAACCAGTTTTTGGCCTTTGTAATCGATTGCCCATTCCTGAATCAATTACTATGATGTTCATCGTGCCTAGAACAAAATTTTAGATTTTGGTACGATTACCAAGCCCATGTAATTGACTAAAGGATGCCCCTTTTCCCCGAACAAGTTTTTGATTTTGGTAATCGATTACTATGACCCCAAATGTGAATGTAAATATGCTCTAAGAAAGGTGAAATGGATTGGTGAACTTATATGCTTATGTATTGATGATAATTCCCTAGTATGCTATTTATAAAGGTATATTGTTGAGCATTGCATATGCATTAGCTGAGTCGGTCCTTCATTTCCCATACTGGGTAGGAGCATGTTTATTGTTATTTGATGATGGATAATAATATGCCCATTAAACATGTACAACGATATGAACACGAATTCAAAAATGATATGAGATATTGAGGCATGTTATGGTTGTGATTGATTGGTTGAGATGCATGATATGTGTGAAAAATTATGATTGCATTGCATCCCTAAATTTCAACATGCCAATATTAAGGTGACATAAGACACAAGAAAATGATCATCTAGATTCCCAAATTAAAGGTCATGAGAGGTGATCCAAAAGGACCCTTTAGACTCAGGAATTAATGGTTATGAAAGGTGTTCCTATGCCCCCTAACCCACACTCTTGGAGTGGGAATTTATCTTATCAAAAGATAAGTATAGACTAGTGACGACTACTTTAGGTATGAACTCATAACCTAGAACTCTCAAAGGGAGAGTATTTGGGTGGCCCCTAAGGAAAAGAGAATAAAAGTTTAAGTCACCTAAATGAATGAGTATGTTGAAAGCTATTGCATTCCATATGATTCTATGATATCTTACTTATGGCATTGACATGCATCCATGAAAGTATGCTGCATTCATGCATTAAGATTCATGCTAAAATTAAATGGCCCTCGGGTAATGGTATTTGAAACTAATAAATAAACCCTATGCATATGTCCACTAATTTCATAATAAAACCTGAGGTTCCTAGGCGTAGATGATGTCACACATTAGGAGGCGAGAACCCTATTGAGAAATCTTGTATAAGTTTCTCACCCCTTCTTCTTTCTTTCCATCTCGTCTTTAGAGGCCGATGGCCACATTCATCATCTTTATTGACGCGCCCACCTGGAGATGCACTACGATGCGTCATCAGATGTACCATTTCATGGGTCGTTGTGCTATCCGTTTTTTGTGTTCATGGGGCGTCCCTTTGCACCCTTCCAACTTCAGATTCTCCATTGCTACTCCATTCTTCGATAACCTCATCTTCGAGCGTGCCCGCCAGATGCGAGGAGTAAATCCGCCATACTCCTCTTCCCGCTTCAGCTGTCCGAGACATCCCGCCTACATGCCGCTATCACCCCGCCATCCGGATTCGTGGTCGAACCCTCTGAAGATTCACCCACTGGTCTACTTCGAGGGCTTTGCCCCATCGTTCTGTGAGGATGTAGGTTGGTGGCGGCGGGGAAGCCACCATGACACAGCCCATGAAAGAGTCATACCTACTCGTGGAGGAGCCACCCGACTTTGCTAAGGCGCTCATGCTCACCCTGCTCTCGTCTTGTCATACCCGATGAGCTAGCCTAGTGGATTGGGTATCTCCCTCCTTCTTAGTAAGAGAGCAGAGGAACTGATCCAGAATCCTTGTAGCACCCATGCACATGTAGCAAATATAGCCTTCTTTTTCTTTTTGATTATTAGAGGTTATCTACCCTAGGCGCACCCCAGGATGAGTAATGAGGAGAAATCTTTTTTTAGCTTGTTTTTCATTCATGGATATTATGGATTACTATATATTTTGAGCCTAACCTATGTTGGTGGGCATGATATGACCCTTGTATGTGTTTTTCGAGTATGCAAAGTGAAATGATGATCTCCTGATATATATATATATATATATATATATATATATATATATATATGGTGAATTCCTTATGCTCATCTATTATGATGTGTTGTTTTATGTATGTTCATATCTTGTCTTTACCTCTTTCCTTTTTGCATGTTTCCGATGTTGTTCCTTATGCATGCGGCTCATGTTTTGTTTTAAAATTCAAAATTTTTTTTACCCATATTTCCATTAAAGTATTTTCAAAATTTAAAGTAAGTACTTGGAACAAAAGGGTAATAACTAATAATTAACTGGAATGCATCCTAGGTGTGTTAGGCTAACTATTAGGGTGTTAAATATAGGGTTTAGATATGCATGACAATCTAGTGGTGTTGTAGTTGGTTGCTCTCATACTTAGCATAGTGTTGAGCCTAATCAACTCATTGGTGTGTTCAGGAACTAATGGTAGAGTCCAGACGTACTAGGAACGAGAAGGCTGAAACAGACGACATGATGAGTACTTTCAGGAGATGGCGCCGATATGAGAGCACAAGCCACAATGGCCAACTGGATGATGGAGAGGTTAAATTGGAATGCGAAGCAACTGGAGTTCATGGCACTCAAGTAAAAATCAAGATCGATGGTAAGACAAGAGTGCCTAAATGTGGAAAGAATCATGGGACAAGCTTTCCTGGAAACCACAAATTGTTTGCTATGGATGTGGAAAACTAGGCATAAGGCGCATAAGTGCCCTAACAAGAGGAATCAGCAATCTGCTCCAAGTCACAACACCAGGGCGTGCTTTTCTCTAAATCCTAAGGAAGCTTCTCTCTAGGATTCAATTCAGGAGGATGCAATAAGGACCCAACAATTGCCAAATCCACTAGAGATGATTCTAAGAAAAGACTGGACCCTGAAGATCAAGAATATGAGGATGCCCAGCCCCCAAAAGCAGCGGTTCAACCTAATCTGAAGATAAACACAGAAATGGTCAATCAAGACAAGATTGCCAAAAATGTGGAAGGAACCATGAAGGTAGCCCTTATAGGGCTGGGCAATATGTATGCTACCATCGTGAAAAACCAGGGCATAAGATCTGGAGTGTCAGAGTGATATCCAAAACTTGTAAAAACAGCACAGAGCCCGGTCTCCACCATAAGTGAAGGGACGTCATCACCCAGAAATTCAACCTAAGGTAGGAACATTTAGGATTCAATTATTGTCTTTTGTTTGCCCGTGTATGGATTGCTTGTTTGATTTATCAAAAACTATCTTTTGGAATCGTTTTCAAATGAATTTTGAGGGCAAAATTCTTATTATATTTTCTTGGGAGCCAATATCTCATCCATTTAGTGGAATTTCAATATGCAATTAAACCAAAAAGCTACTTACTCCTAAGTTAAAGTGAGCACTTATCTTGAACTAAGTGGATGGATAAGATTAATTCTTTGACAATCAAACCAAATCCTAGTCATCCATTTAATTATTTCTTTTTGAATAAGAAAGAAATATACATTTTGATAGCATACAAGCCACCAACTTTATCACCCTACAATCATCATTTTAGGCCAAGAGGCATAAAATATAGCCCTCCACTGTTCTTCCTCTCAAACCTCTATTAACAAGCTTCAAGCTTCAAAAACCTAAGCTCAAAGTCACTAAAACTACAAACTCTCTTAACAAACTTGTTCTGCTCCTCATAATCTATCAAACTAATCAATTGGAATTTCATTTCCTCACCAATCCTTACCTTGCTATCTCACCCCTCACTGATTTAGGAAGGATTTGAGGTTAATTTGGGAGCCTTGAAGTGGAAGGGATTAATCTGGAGCAACTTGGAGCCAAGGATCCATTAGACACCAAAAGTAGGGTTCTTGTTACCTTGTTGTTCATTTTCTGTTTGTCTTGGTTTTGACTTGTTGGAAATTGATATTTTCTAGTTCCATGGTGTAATTACACATATATATAGATGTATTTGCTTTGGTGGAGTAGTTTGGTGTTGTGGAAAAATCATTTTTGCTAAAGAAGTTGAAACATGCTTGTTGAAATTTCAGTTTTGTAAGGCAGTATTTATTCACAAATTTTGAGGGGAATTGTGGGTATTTTCATTAGTTAGAAAAATATATGTTGAAGCTAACATCCTAGGCTATTTCATGAATTTTCTTGAGGCTTGTTTTGGACTCCTACTGCCTAAAAAAATCATGAACTCACTATATATGGTGCCTGAATGGTCTTGAAGCTGTGAAATCTCAAAATTTTCCACCATAGAAATGATTGAATTCTCCTTTGAAATTTTTATTAAGTTTTGTTAACATCTTGAAGTGTAACTGTGATTTTTCTTTGAATTGAATCATTTACTAGGGTTAAAAATTATGAATTTAGGGTCTTAAGCTGAGGTTGAATGGTTTTGACCACCAAATTTGTCTAATTTTGTTAACCTAGTTAGAGAACTCTTTTTGCTCTGAAATTTTTATGAACCTTGTGGACACATTGAAGTGTCATTGAAATTTTATAGCCTTGGATTTGTTGTTTGTGTAGGCCCAGGAATTTTCAGTGTACAAATGGTTGAAATGCCCTGAGGTCATTTTACAGGAAAATGAGGATCACGTCCAGCCACCCTCAAGGGATGTTTTGATGTTGATAGGGGATTATATGTGTTATGTGTGGTAATAGAGCAAAAGAATCTCATTTTTGAGTTTCGATGCGCAAAATACCAAAATGCCCCTACGGTGTTGTCATCGTTTTTGAATGTCGGTTGAACCGGACTTTACTAAAAGGTTTTAAACGATGTTTTTAAGTGAAGTTTAACACCAGGTTAAGCCCGGATCCAGATCTGTTTTAGTGCAAAATTACCATTTTGTCCCTAGAACAGTGTACAGTGAGCCTAATGATGTTATTAAGCAAACCTAAGCAATATTAGGCTCTAATGAAGGTTAATTTATTTCAATAATTAATCTAGAGTCAAAATAATTTATTAAGGTTAATTAGAACCTAAGATTGCTTAGTTAAACTCTAATTACATTCTTTAATTCAAGATTCCTAGTCATGGAATCTTGAATAGTATTTCTCTCTCAATTCCTTAAATTAAGGAATTGTGCCATACCTCATTTGACCAAAAAAATGATTTTAAATTATTAATCTAGCAAGATTACCCTCCTAATCAAGTCTTGACAACCTTAATTAGCCAATTACCTCACCTAAACACTTGCTTACAAACTCCTAACCAAAACCTAATCAAAGAAACACCTAAAAACATCACTAAACCACAATTACATGAACAAACTTCTCTTTCCCCTTGGTTAAAGGCTGAATCCTCACCCAAGGAAAGGTGCCACATGTTGTTTTATTTCTCACTCAAAGACCATGCCTTGCCCATACTTGTGCCCATACTCAACCATGCTTGAACCTATACTCAAAGTCATACCTTGTAAGAGATATTTCCTCCCCAAAGACCAAGCAAGGCCATCAGCCTTCTCCCTTGGCAGCCACCATTATGCAAAATTTTTTATAAATACCAAGCCTTGAAAAACCTTGCTACACTTTAGATCATTTACTAAGTTTTGCTTTCTTGCTATTTATCTCATTTTCTCTCAAATTCTCTTCATTTTGCACATCTTTTTCTTCCTCTCAAAGAACCTTTTCACCACCATAAACCACCACTTCCTCACCTCAAACCATCTCTTAAACACTCAACCTTTCCATTTCCAAGCTTAGAAACTCAAGGAAAAATAATCCTTGAGCTTCCTTTGGCTGAATACACATTCACATCCAAGGGAAGATTTTGTCTTCTAAACTCTTCAAGAACTCAAGCTTTCTCATTTCTTCAAAGATTTCCTTAGGTAGGGGTTTATTTTCCAAGTTTTGTGTGCTTCCTTTAAAGAAGAGTTCTAGTTTTTCTCTTGGTTTTTCCAAGTTCTTCTTCTCTCCTTTTATTTTCGGCCTAGAGCCTTGTGTTGAGAAAACTTTGGCTTGATGATGAGGTTTCAAGATAATGGACTTGTGATGCCATGTGAGAAACCTCTAAAGCTTGAAAATTTGGTCTTGGACTCATACATGATTTCGGTTCTTCTTTTTCTTTTCCTTTCAAGATTTCGGTTTCTTTCTCCTTTGTTTGAACAAAGTTTGTTAAAAATGTTAAGTAGATCAAAAAAGTTTTGTTAAGAAAATTAATCACATGTTTTCAAAGAGCTCTAAGCTTACCCTTGCCAACCTTAAAGTTGGTCGGCCGTTCTAAGAGTTTTACTCTAGATTGAAGCCCATGAGCAATAAAATAAAGAATATGACTTAGTTCTTGTATTTTGTTTAGACAAAGTGTTGAGCTTTGTGTCTATTTTCTTGAGCTTGATGATGAAGTTCAAAAACCAAGGACTTCTTTGAAGTCTTGGTGCTAAGAACTCTAAAGCTCACTTTATGTTTGTTAAGATACATATTTGGGTTAAGGTTATGATGTTCCTTTAAAGTCTTGTAAGAGCTCTAGCTAAGATAAAATGAGTTGCATACATGTTTATCTTTAAGCCTTGCATAGCATGTTTATTTAATGTCATCACTAAACTCTCAGAATAACTAAATGGACTTGCATTATCATGTTTAAATTCCAAGCTTGCATTTCATGTTTATATTTCAAGTCATCACTTAAACTCAAAGATAATAATGAGTTGCATCTCATATTTATTTTATGCACTCACTTTATTTTATAATAAAGAGTAAAATAAGTGCATTGCATGTTTAAGTTTATGTTAATCACCTAAATACCCTAGAGCTCAAAGACTTGCCCTAAGTATCTTCAAAGGGAAACTTTAACCAAAAAAAGTGGATGTGTTTTAGTATGATACAATGATAGTTTGATTTTGTAAATGTATTTATATGATACAATGATGGTTTGATTTTGTAAAATGTAAGGGATGATTTAGGAAAATGTTGGAAAATATTTTATGAGGTCTCAAGGTGTTTAAATAGCTTGGAATGTGTCAAAAATCATGTTTTCTCAAATTTGGAGGTTTTGGTAATCGATTACCAAGTTATGTAATCAATTACAGAGTGGTTTTGAAGGGTTTTTGGTTTTGGTAATTGATTACCATACAATGTAATCGATTACCAAGGCTGTTCTTCATGCCCAGAACCTATCTTTAAAACCTGCTATCAATTACCTATTTGTGTAATCATTACTTCGATGTTCTTTATTTTAGAAACGGATTTAACCCTAGGTAATCGATTATCATCCTATGTAATCGATTAGTAATGAATTACCTTGTTTGAACCCAAAACAAAATTTAGTCTCTGGTAATCGATTACCAAAACACGCTTTTTGCTCCTGAAATTGTTCCAAAAAGACTAGTAACTCGTATGCACTTATAACATGATTTTATGCGATTATGCATGATGCATACTTTCATTTCTATCTTGTTGGCCATATATTAATTCTGTTTAGAGATTAAAATGCATAAGATTATGTTTGAGTGAAGTGAGGAACGATTTTGAAGGTTAGTAAGGACTAAGTAAATAGAAAGGCTTGAGAACTAGAATCTTAAATCACTTAGACACAAGAACAATAATTTCAGTTCCAGCATAATTGGACTTAATAAAATGGTTCATAATTAGTGGATATCTATAGGAATCCCTCATAATTAGTTTAGGAGTTAATTATAGAGCCTTAGCGAAGACGGAACTTGGAAAGGGTAAAAAATGAAGATTCTAGACCCAAGTAATTATAAGGTAAAATTCTACCCAAAAGACATAGAGCTATTTGGTTATGTTATAATTCATAAACATTTAGGGAAAATTATAGGTAATGATCCCCTAGGTGTTATAAAATTCCATATTGAAGGTTAGGATAATTGGAACACAAGTTTAAGACCAATAAGGGCCAAAGTGAACACCATGAGATAGAGGTGTAATGTAAGCATGAGATCTAGTAGGTATACTCACAATGATGTGAATATGTTAATATCATGAGCATGAGGCCTTATGTGTATTTGTGGCATGTTGCTATGATGATGTGGTATGCTATGTTTACAATGCATGAAAATATATGATATGTAGATGAGGTTCTATGGTTGCATGCTCATGTTGCATTCATACAAGATATGATAAAGAGGAAATGATCCCATTATGACTTCCAGGTTAAGGGTTGTATGGGGTGATCCAAAGAAAGAGATATGTTTCCCCTTTTACCCAGGTATAAATCTAGCGCAGCTAGTTCAGTGAGTAGAGCTAATTCCTAGGCGATGGGTGATTAGGAGTTTTGGTGACCATGTTAAAATTGGGGCCGGCATGTTGGGTGGATTTTGGTAACCATGATGAGGGTGGAAAAGTTATGAAGGGACTCACGGAGTTCAAGTATGAAAAAGTAAAAGACGCACATGCATATGTTTCGTTGATGTTTCATTGATACTTTGATTAAGTGATGTGTGTTATCTATGTGTACTATCATACTCAAGTATTGTCATGCATACATTAAATATCTCCTATATTCATACCATGAAGACTCATGCTAAAAGAAACCCACTTTAGATAATAGGATTTAAGAAATTAAAATTTAACCTATGCATGTATAGTAACACCCTAATATTTAACCCCAATACGCCTAGGACGCATCAAGATTAATTATTAGTTATTACTTCTCTTTAAATTCATTTACAAAATACTTAGCGGAAAATCAGGTAAATTTTTTTTAAATGAATTATGTAAAGCAAAATGCGAGCCTTTGCGTGTAACGTAAATGTAACGTGAAGCGGAAGAATACATAAAACATACAGAACATAAGCATTAAAGAACACATCCATCATGAAAACATTCCTCATCACATTAGATAACATAGTTTAGTGCAATACCATGGAATAAAAAGAAACATAAAGTCTTACCCATACTAGTGGGCAGATTTTAGTACAACAACATATAATAAGAAACATAACAACAAATACATGAAATCAACCCAAAAGATACTCCCCACAGAAGTAACCCTTCTCTAAAACCTACGGACGCGCAAATCCTCGGACGGAGATATGTGAGCGTGCGAACTGGAAGCTCCTCGATGTGGCCCATCAAAGAGGGACGTGGGCATGCGAATCGGCGGAATGGCGTGATCACCTCGGTGAGGGCATCTCTCGCTGACGTGCACGCCTCATAGCCTCGGCTGGAGACCGTGTCCTCGCTACCCTCTGAGTCGCCAAAGGCAGAAGGGCGGATCCTCAATAAGGGTAAGGGTGAGTCCTCGCAGGTTCCTCCCAGATCGACGTATGAGGGTCATGCTAGGATAGTCATCAGCCAGAGGATGATGGCAGAGCAGGCGTTTCTCTTGTCACGGGGTCGCGTCCTCTCAGAACCATGTCGTCGCCAAAGGGGGAAGTCGAGTGAAGTCAAAAGCTGGACTGAAAGGCAACGGGCGTCCATGTATGAAAAATGTGTATAGCACAACGACCCTCGAAGTGGTAGGGCTGATGGTCGGATCGTAGTGCATTCCCACACGGGTGCATCAACAAAAATCACGAACGACGCCATCGATGTCTGAAGACGTAACGGGAAAAGGGAGAGGGGTGAGAGTCTTTGCTAAAGAATCTCATAGGGAAATCCTCTATCCTAGTGTCATCGTTTACGTCCCAGGAACCTTGGGTTTATTATAAAAGGTTAAGAATGCATAGGTTCATTATGAGGTTTTCACAAGATATTTATCCAAGGTCCATGTCTTTTATAATGAGTCTTAATGCATGTATGCAGCATAATAGTTCATGAATGTATGGCAGGACTTTAGGCAAACCAAACAATAATCAAACAACATATGAGTGGCATGTAACTTTCTCTTGAACATCTTTCCTTTCCTCATACTTGTGACACCAAACATAATAGTAACCGCACCCCTTAAACTAGGCTATGAGCTCATACCTTAACTAGTCGTCACTAGTTCTTACTTATCCTCTTGATAAGCGAATCATAAACATAATCATATTCATCATAATCATCATGATCATCATAATCATCATAATCCCGACTCCAGAGTATGGGTAGGGGCCTAAGGATCACCCATCATGGGACTTTTTCCTTCTTCAAAAATCATTGCGAATAAGCGACTTTGTCCGTTTGGAGCTGATGTCTATGCCCTCATTTTACCTTCTCTTATCCTAGTAGTGAAGTACGTCTCGGTGTGTCACCTTAAACATCATATTTCTCAAACTTTCTTTGTGTCTCAAATTTAACGGAAATTCGGCATAACAGCTATCTTCGAATTTCCTCAAATTTGAGTCATGCCACATAATCTTAGTCACATGCATCATTTTCATGGAACTTTCTCAAATCAATAACTTTCTAGTTCACATGAGCATATTCCTCAATTTCATTCATATTTCGAAACCTTATGCATCTTAAATACAATATTTCATCATATCATCATACCAATCATACACATAAAGTTTCATGCTCAAGGAACTAACATAATCACATCATCATAAATATGCTAGGTTCATCATCATAATTATGCTCTCTCGGCCACCTATCTCATAGTATCTTATGCTTTGACCCTGGGCCTTAAACTTGTATTTGCATCTTTATTACCCTCAAGAGATTAACACTTAAACTTTTCTCTAAGATTTGAACTCACTAAAATTCCAAACAACACTGCACATGAAAGGGCAGAAAATATCATATGCTTACGGACTAAAATCTCCGTTCGTGACCCTTTTTAAGATCCGTCTTCGCCTAAGGCTCCATAATCAATTCCTAAACCAATTATGAGGGATTCCTAGGCATCTTCTCTAAGTTATAAACCATTTTCCTCAATCTAACTATGTTGGAACAGAATTATGTTTTGGCATATCCAAGAGTGCTAGAATTCCTATTTTAAGTTCTTATCATCACCTTAAGCTTAGAAATTAATACCTAATCATTTATGAAGGGATTTTATACATGTCTTACTGATTATGAACCATTTATCCTTGAATTAATCATGCTGGAACAGATTTTCATTTTTATGCATTAAGGTGTTCTAGAATTCTCATCTCTAATCCCTTTCAAGTTACTTATTCTTTTCTAACTTCTCTAAATCGATCCTTGCTTCACTCAAACATAATTTTACACATTTTAACACCTTAGAACAGCATTTATACAGTAGCCAAACATAAGGGCAGAACCGAAATCATAAGCCCATAAAATCACATAATCTCTTGAGTTGAAATGCATATAAGTTGCTAGTTTTCTCTTGGACATTTTCAAAAGGTGTTCTGGTAATCGATTACATGTACTGGTAATCGATTACCAGGAACTAAATTCATTCTAGGTTTAAAACAATCGGGTAATCGATTACATAGGATGGTAATCGATTACTTAGGGTTAAATCCGTTCCTGAAAAATAAAGAACATAGGGGTAATCGATTACACAGGTAATCGTTTATAAGAGTTTTAAGGATAGATTCTGGGCATGAAGAATAGCCTAGGTAATCAATTACATAGTATCTGGTAATCGATTACCAGAATCAAAGGTCCTTCAAAAACCCTTCTGGTAATCGATTACATAATATGGTAATCGATTACCAAAACTAAACTTGAGAAAACATGATTTTTGACACATTCCAAGCTATTTAAACACCTTGAACCTCATAAAACAGTTTTCCAACATTTTCCTGAAATCATTCATGCATTTTACAAAATCAAACCATTATTGAATCATACTAAAACTCATCCATTTCTTTTTGACTAGAGTTCCCTTTTAAGATACTTAGGGCAAGTCTTTGAGCTCTAGAGTATTTAGGTGATAACATAATCTTAAACATGCTATGCACTTCATTTTACTCTTCATTACAAAGTAAAGTGAGAGCATAAAATAAATATGAGATGCAACTTCATTATTATCTTTAAGGATTAAGTGATGACTTGAAATATAAACATGAAATGCAAGCTTGGGAATTTAAATATGGTAATGCAAGTTCATTCTTTTATTCTTGTGAAATTAGTGATGGCATCAAAATAAACATGAGATGCAAGACATAAATTTAAACATGAATGCAACTTATTTTTAAATTTAAACATGAATGCAACTTATTTTTATCTTAACTAAGCTCTTACAAGACTTTAGAGGAACATAAACCTCAACCCATTATGTATCATAAGGCAAGCTTTAGAGTTCTTAGCACCTAGACTTCAAAAAGGTCTTAAGGTTTGAACTTCATCATCAAGCTTAAGAAAATGGACACAAAGTTCAACACTTTGTCTAAACAAAACTACAAGGACTAAGTCATATTCTTTATTTTATTGCTCATGGGCTTCAATCTAGAGTAAAACTCTTAGAGGCCGACCAACTTTAAGGTTGGCAAGGGTAAGCTTAGAGCTCTTTGAAAACATGGGATTAATTTTCTTAACAAAACTTTTGTGATCTACTTGACATTTTTACAAACTTTGTTCAAATAAAGAAAAGGAACTGAAAATCTTTCAAAGATAAAAGGAAATGGATCTGAAAATAAAACCAAGGAAAAGAAAGAACACAAGCATGTATGGTCCAAGACCAAGTTGTTTCAAGCTTTAGAGGTTTCTCACATGACAACAACAAGTCATTATCTTGAAACCTCATCATCAAGCTCATGTTTTCTTTATGAAAGGGCCTCTTGGCCGAAATGAAAAGGGAGAGGAAAAAAGATTTGAAACCAAGAGAAACTAGAACTTTCTTGGAGAACACAAGCAAAACATTAAAACATAACCCCTACCTAGAGAAGTCTTGAAGATATGAAAGAAAGCTTGAGTTCTTGATGAAATGGAGAAGGAAAATCCTCTTGAAACTTGAAGGAAGAAATCAGCCAAAGTGAGGAAGTTTGAGAAGAAATGAGAGAATTTTGTAAGAAGTGTAAACTTAACAAATGAACCAAAGTGTCACAAGGTTTATCAAGGCTTGGTATTTATAGAAATTTTCAACAATGAGGCTTCCAAAGGGGGAGGGAACCGACCACATGAGGAGGAAGGAGAGAAGAAATATCTCTTGCAAAGGTATGGTTGTAGGCATGGTTGAAGGTATGGTGAGGTATGGGCAAAGCATGGGCAAGGTATGGTGGAAAGCATGGCTTTTTGGTGTGTAAAACAAATCAACATGTGAGGAAAATGGAGGAGGATTTTCGGCCAGCCTCATCAGCCCAAGGGAGAGTAAATTGTTTCATCTAATTGTGGTTTAAAGGTGTGTTTAGGTGTGTCTTTGATTAGGCTTTTGATTAGGAGTTTATAAGAAGGTGTTTAGGTGAGGTAATTAGGAATGTCAAGACTTGATTAGGAAGTGGCATACTAGATTAACAAATTAAATTCATTTTCTTAGTCAAATGAGGTATGGCACAATTCCTTAATTTAAGGAATTGGAGAGAGAAAAACACTATTCAAGATTCCATGACTAGGAATCTTGAATTAAAGAATGCAATTAGAGTTTAACTAAGCAATCTTAGGTTCTAATTAACCTTAATAAATCATTTTGACTCTAGATTAATTATCGAAATAAATTAATCTTCGATTAGAGCCTAATATTGCTTAGGTTTGCTTAATTGCGTCGTTAGGCTCACTGTACACTTCTAGGGGCAAAATGAAAATTTTGCGCTAAACTACAGGACCTTCTGGGCAACTAAACATCAAACATTACTTAAAAACATCATTCTAAACTTCCTGAAAATTTCGAGCTAAACGGCACCTTTTACCGTGTAGAACAGGAGGGGTATTTTGGTCATTTTGAGCCGAAAGTTTAGAAATGAGATTTTACCTTGGATATCATTCATAACAATTCTAACCCCTTTCAAACATTGAGTTGACCCATTTGGGGACTGGGTTATGTCCTCAATTCCGGAAAATGACCTCAGGGGCATTTTGGTCATTTGTACTCTAACGGCGGAAATCCGGGCGTTACATATACCTTTTTCATAATGAAACCCGAAGTGGCTGGGGCGACGACGATGACACTTGTGTTAAAGTTGGGGCCTTCCTGAGAATCTTGTATAAAGTTTCACCCCTTTTGTCTTTCCCTCCGTCGTCTCCAGACGGATTGTTGTGTTCGTGATTTTCCTTGAAACACGAGCGTAGGAGTTATGCACATCGGAAGAGGCGCAATGGAAGCTTGAAGACTAGTCTAGCCTGTTTATAATTATGTTTAGCGTTAGTTAACCATGCTTGATGTATCTAGTATCTTGAGGTGTCCTTATAAGTATAAGGGCATGTTTATAATTATGATTATAATATAATACTACAAGTTATGTTATGTTTATTCTATGGTTTATTTATGATTGTTATGGTGATGTATACCTGGTTGTTATGTTTCTTGTTTAGTCGGTCCCTATGTGCATGCGTGGCTCGCATTTTAAGTCTTAAGTTCAAAAAGAAAAATTTAGTCGTATTTTTAGTACTCGTATTTTAAAGAAAGTAAAGTCAAGTTCTGAAATGAAGATGTAACTGCTAATAACTAGCCGAATGCGACTTGAGCGTATTAGGTGAAAGCTAGGGTGTTACTGTAACACCCTAATAATTAACCCAATACGCCTAGGTCGTATCTGATTAATTACTAGACTTTACTCTTTGCTTCAGTTCCTTAATCATGCTTTGAAAATACTTAGTGAAATTACGAGCCATTTTTTTTTTAAACATAATTGAAAACGTGAGCGCATAACGTGAACGATAATCGGATAAAGGAAAACGACAGACATATCATGATGAACACATCATATTGGCTTCATCATATGACATCCATAATTACATTTCACATAGATATTTTGCCTACCAACAGAGTTAAGCTAGATGTAGGCAAATGAACAAAACATAAATAATATATGGATGGAAAAATATCTATTAACGGCACCTATTTATAACACTTCAAGAGATAGGAATAGGTATCCAATCACGCTCAAGGTCTAGCAATACGTTCCTCAAGGATAATAAGCTGGTTCACAAGATCACGTGCATCTACCAGATGAGAGCATCAACGGGAATCATGAACATCACCATCACTTTCTGAAGACGAGATGGAAAGAAAGAAAGAGGGAATGAGAAACTTATAAAAGAATCTCAGTAGGGTACTCACCTCACATGCATCGTGTCATCATCATCGTCCCCAGGAACCTCGGGTTTCATTATGAAAATGTGAGCATGCTAAGATTCATTTAATTAGTTTGGAAATATACTTTAGAGGTCCGTTCATTTTAATCATGCGTCTTATAATGCATCATAAACTTAGCATGTCATGTTTATAATGAACTTTTCCTTTCATATATAATAACATAATTATGCATAAGACCACATCATATTCCTCATCATCATATCATAAATACTATGCATAGAAGAATATCATATTTCTCATCATTATCTCATAAATACTATGCATAGAAGAATATTATAATCACATAATACGTTACTTAGTTCCTTAGGTGACTTAAAGTTACTTTCATCATCATTTTCCTGGGCCACCCTATACTCCACCCTTTTGGGAGTAATCTAGGTTATGAGCTCATACCTTACTAGTCGTCACTAGCATATACTTATCCCTTTTGATAAGTTAAAATCCAACTCTACCCTTTTGAGAGAACGGTTTAGGGGCAAGAATCATCTTTTCACCACCTATAGTCTGATGGGTCCAAAGGATCATTTCCTCATAAATTTAAGTCACCATTAAGTCTTTGCATGTTATATCATAATACAATTATCAATTCATAATCATTCATAACATTTTCTCGTTTATAGTCTTATTCTGGAATAATATATATACCAACTGTAATCATGCATCTGGAGATTCCAGGAAGAGGTGAGTCACAAATGGACATGCTTAAATACCAAGTCTTTCCTAGCCAGAACCTTTCCAAATTACACTTTTAATATACTTTCTTCCAACAACAAGGGTAAATTTTTAAATAACAAAGAATATTTCATTATTTCATGCATAAGCATTCTCATTGTTTGCAACAACAATATATGCAAGTCCAGAAATCATTCAATGACGTCAAATACTTAATAAGCATCAAATCACTATATAGACTTATCATTTAAAACATCAAAGAGGCATCATCATAAATCCTTATCGAAAAGCTATCTTAAACAACCGAAACTCTAGAATCGGGCAACTTTAATTATTGAACTAATTAATTATGCATCTAAGGGACTTATTACCATCAATTATAAGTCCTAAGAACGTTATTAGACTATATGGGGCAGCATAGACAGGTAAGTTGTTCTTAAGGTTTTATGGTGTGCTAGAAGTTGCGTTTTTAACCCTTTCTCGTTACCGGCTTTCCCTATGATGCTAAAATTAATTACTAAACCAATTATGAATCATTCTCCCTTATCTAAACATAATAAATTCTGGTTCTTAAGGTCACTAAAGGCTCTGGAAGAATGCATAAATTTCATTCTCTAAAGTTCTAGAAATCTTGCTTTTACGGTTTTCTAGGAAGCTAGTTTTATCTCTAACATGCATAGAATCATTCCTTTAGCAATAAACCATAATTATCACAACTTCAAACATATTAAACCATCATCATACAGTAGTACTAAAATCAGATTAGTGGCTGAATCATGAACCTCACATAATTGCTTAAAATTACATTTTAAGTACATGTAAGATACTAGTTTCCCATAAAAATCTTTGCAAAGCCTTAAAACTCTTTTAGAAACTAATTCTTTTTGTTAATCTTGAAAGAAATTATAGAACTAAATCAGTAGCTATTTAAATTCACTTTGGGCCTACCTTAATTATGAGGCTAATTTATATATTGAAAGAATCTTCACGATTAAAATTCTCACTTAAGATAAAAGGAGCAAGTCTTGAGCTTTAGAGATTTAGGTGATAACTAGAATCATAAACATGCTATGCAACCTCATTTTAATCTTGTCTTTATAAGGTGATAACTTGGAATTATAAACATGATATGCAAGAAACGGAGTGGTGGTCAAGACGCTAGACCAGTGGAGGGAGAAGAAATCTTAAGAAGCGAGCGATGGTAGCCGCATTGGACCGGTGAAGGGAGAAAGAATTCTTATTACATCTTATTAAGCTCCAAACTCAAGACTTTTAAAGAATGAATTCTTTGACTCCATAATCTTAAGGAAGCTTTAGAGTTTTATTACCATGGTTCCAACTTTGCTTGTGATACTTGGGCAAGTCTTTGAACTCTAGGATCTTTAAGTGATGACAAAATAAACATGCCATGCATTGATTTTTTTAGCCATTATAAAATAAAGTGAGAGCATAAAATAAATATGAGATGCATCCTCTTTATTATCTTTGAGATTAAGTGACAACTTGAAACATAAACATGAAATGCAAGCTTGGAAATTTAAACATGAATATGCAAGTTCATTTATTCATTCTTGAGAATTTAGTGATGACATAGAAAGTAAACATGGTTATGCAAGGCATAAACTTAAACATGGATGCAAGTTCATTTTATTTCTTTACTAGAGCTCCTCCAAGACTTTAGAGAAATATAAATTCAACCCAATATATCTTAGCAAGACAAAGTGAAAAATACATCTTTCAAGTTCTAAACTCAAGATCTTTATTTTTACATCATAAAAACATCATTCTTTAAAGTTTTGCATCAAGTGGAATTTTCAAGCTTTAGAGGCCTAACTTGTGATGGATTTACAACCAACACTCAAGGTCCTCATCATCAAGCTATCATCATATTCCCATATAGGCCTTATGGACGAAATGTTCAAAGGAAAAGAAAGAAGAAAACCGAATGGAAAAGCTAGAGAAAGTCCATGAAATCATCATTTTGAACCAAGAACAACACTTAGCAAAGCATAGAAATAAGCTTAAAGACAACTCCCTACCTAATTTTATTTGAAGGAAAGGAAAAGAACTTGGTTTCCTTGAGTGAAATGAAAGAAAATCTCTTTGAGAAATGAGAGAAGAAGTTTCAGCCAAGAGGAGGAAGAAAGAAAGCTTTTGGTGCTTCTAAAAACTAGAATTGTGTAAGTTATGAACTAAGGCCTCTAACACTCCTTCAAGCATGCCTATTTATAGAGATTTTGAGGCTCATAAATGGACAAAGGGAGGAGGAAAGTCTGACCAAATTTGAGGAGGAAACAAGGAAGAAAAATCATCTTGTTTGGTGGCTTAAAACATGGAATCATGTTTTCATGGTTCCTTGTTTTCATACCTTGGTTTTTGTGCATTCTTTGACAAATTTTCTGATGCATTATGGACCAAAATTTCGTGCATTACAGCCCAAGTAGGATAAAATTTGTGTGTTCCATGTATTATGTAGGTGTAGGTAGGTATCTTTGCAAATTAGAGAATTTATAATTAAGGGCTTAGGTGAATTAGAAAGCAATTTGAGTATTTTTTAAGCAATTTTACAATCTAAATAAATAATTTTGACTCTAGATTAATAATTAGAATCTAATAACCTTTAATTTGAGCCTAATATTGCTTATGTTTTGCTATACGAATCAAAAATCTCAAAATTCGCAAGCTACACAAAGACGGGACAAAATGGTAATTTTACTTAAAAATTGCCCGAGACCACCCGAGCTTAACTAATGGTTAATCATAGCTTAAAAACATGTTTTAAAACATTTTAGTGAGGTTCGGTTCAAGTGGCACGCAAATCAAGTTAAAACATCCGCAAGGGCGTTTTGGTCATTTCACGAATCGGAGCTCAAAATTAGGATTCTTCTCCTCTATTAACACACATAACACAAACAATCCCTTATTAATATCAAAACATCCCTTGAGGATGGGTGGGGCCCACAATCCTCGTTTTGAGTAAATAACCTCAGGGCATTTTGGTCATTTTACACGTACAGAAAATCGGGTTTACAATTCTTGCACGAATTACTCCTATCCTTTCTTCTAATGTTATATTCCTTTATTGGGATTGTTAAATCTCAATTTCATGAAAAATTACCTAGGCTAATTTGGTAATTTCTAAACGACAGTAAAAATTAGGGTGTTACATTCCAGTTTGAAATGCAGAATAAATTGTGCTACGAATATGTGAAATCTAGCATTGTGCTAAAAATGAATTGATGCTTGGAATTGATAATGTAATGACATTTTGGCTCTAGTATGACATGAATACTTTATGTTAAATATTTGGCCATGTGACTTGTGACAAATAAATGCATGCTAGAGGAAGTAAAGAGAGGTTTATGAGGCATGATTGAAATTGTATTGTGAATGAATGCCTACATGTGCTTTATGCATGCATTTGGAAAAAGAAAAGAGAATGTATAAATTGCAATTGTGCATGTTCTGACATATAGACAAAACAAAAATAGGACTTAGATTGAATGAAGGAAACAAAAGAGGAACTTCCCAGAGATATATAAGGAAGGCAAAAGAGGAACTTCCCCAATTTATTTTGAGTTAGTAGAAGTATCTGCTAGGAATAGGTCTGTATGTGATTCGGAAATGGAAAAAATGAAGTCCGATGATCATGTATAAGAATTAGCTAAGTCCTGATAAGGGTCTATTTCCCTGTGTAGTGTGATCCACTATAAATACCATTTGGTATAAACTATCTATTGTGGAGTTGTCTGCAAACCTTGGGTATAAACTAAGTCCTTCCTATGTTGATAAAAAGAAAAATGCACTGCTTTGATTTCTATGGCCATAAGTAAAACCATGTCACGTAGATAAGTTCACTGCATGTATTATATGCATACTCATGTTATTCTGATTGTCTGCCTTGTGTGATTTACTAATTGTTGGAACATTATGAGATGTATGCTTTAAGTGATTGAATGCTAAAAGAAACCCACTTCGAAGGGATGATCTTAGAACTTTAAAATGAAGCTTTAATATGTATTACATGATCACATTTTCTTGATAAATCGAAGTGGCTGGGGTGATGATAATGACATTATGATTGTGTCACTTGGGAGTTACCCTTGAGAGTTGTATAATTCTCACCCTTATGTGTTTTTGTGTTCTCGTGTGCCTCGGGTTAATCAGAAGAACAATGGGCTGCTACATGAAGATCTTAGGATTGTAGTAGCTTAGTAGTTGATGTTTTTATTTTTACTTAGTTGGAGTTGTATGTATGTAAACATAATTAGTTGACATATATGTATTAAAGCTCATAGTAGAGCTTCCTTTTGTACTCGAACTTGTAATTCAATAAATGTTTTGTTTCTTTGTTTTATATATATTTAATAGAACCATGAATTAGTTACTACCCGATTCGAATCATCTTGCATTAGATAATTAAGAAAGGTCCGCTAATTTATGAGTAACAACTCTCAAGTATAATGTCATAACTTAAGGATGATGTTGTACTTGGGAAGATGTTACACGTGTACTAAGCGGCCATGGGGCAGTCTTATGAGATGTTAACCTTGGTAATGCTTAATTGCCAAGGAGGCGGCATACCAAGCAGCCATAGAGGCAATCCTTTAAAACCTTAACCTTGGCATACCTAGCTGCCATGGAAGCAGGATGTTAAGCGGCCATGGAGGGAGGCTTTTCAAAGATCAGAGAAATGGGACCTAATTAGGTGCCCACAGCTTATCGCCAAGACGCGGTTCGTAATGGGAGCGTAAGATTTCATACAGAAGCTCATGTTCGCCAGGGATAGACACTACTTTAAGTTAATAGAAACAATTATTACACATACATACACACACACACACACACATATATATATATAATTATCATGCTCAGAGTACTACTACTTATGATATAGATGAAAGTTATGATAATCCAATATATATTTGTGTAAATATGAAAAATGATTTGGAGCTTTATTATTATTATTTCATGCATATTGTTGTTGCCCTTTGAAGGGGTGAGAAGTCACTCATCATTTAGATGAAACTCACCCCTTTCCTTTTTCCATTATAGATTTAGTTGTTGCTGCGGTCTTTCTCAATCACCTTCTCCTTATAGTAGAGATATCAGTTGGTGAGCTTCACTTGGAGTGAAGTGCCCTTTTTGGTTATGTTATAGAGTGCTCAGTGTCATTGCGGGTAGGGTCCCGACCATAAAGATGTTTTGCATTTTGTTTTACCATGATTTAGATTATATTGGAATTACATGGTTATAGCTTTCATGGTTTTAAATATGTATAGAGAAGAACTTAGCATATGTTGCATTATGACCAGTTAGAGAGTTTGATTATGAAACTATTTATGATGATTTAGTTTCAAAGAGAAAATGATTTTATGTTAGAGATTAAATTATGTTTAAAAATGGATTTTATAATTTAAACTATGCATATAGAGAGACTTAGAGGTCACGAGGCTTACATAGGAATGAGATTTCTCACGTGCAAATCACATTCCCAAATTAGGTCATGACATTATGCTTGTTAGTAGTTGAAGCCACATGAGCTTAACTACCCCACCCATGATTTAGAGTTAGTTGCAGATTATTTGCCTTTAAGTCTTGGAGACACCATTTGTATGGTGTGAGCTTTGAAGTCTTTTCTGATCAAGAGCTTGAACTATCTTTTTTCATAAAGAAGAACTCCATATGAGACAAAAGAGATGGATAGAGTTGCTGAACTATTATAACTTTGGATTGAATTACCACCTTGGGAAAGCAAATGTAGTTGTTAATGCTCTTCAGAAAGTCACTACATGTGTCTCATATGATGGTGAAAGATTTTGAGCTAATAGACAAGTTTAGAGACTAAAGGGTAGAGTTTCCCTTACCACTTGGCATGAGGATGTGCTAAATCCATGTGACGAGCAACTTTGAGATGCAAGTTGCTCAAGCTTAGAAGGAAGATGAGGTGCTTAAGGCATTGGTGAAAAGTATAGAAGAGAAAAGATAAAGGGTCTTGAGTTGAAAGCTGATAGACTATGGAGGTTTGAAGGGAGGATTTGTGTATCGGCAAATGATGACCATCATAAGAGTATCCTAGAGGAGGCTTATAAAAGCCATTTCACCATTCATCCGGGAGCAACCAAGATGTATCATGACTTAAAGCAAATGTTTTGGTGGCCAAGGAGAAGAATGATGTAATTGATTGGGTAAGTAAATGCCTTATGTGCCAAAGGGTAGGATAGACCATTAACGGCCTTCCAGCTTGTTGTAACCGTTACCCATTCCCATTTGGAAGTGGAAGGACATATCCATGGATTTTGTGACTGGCTTACCTAAGGCTAATATAGGTCATAACTCTAAATAAGTGATCATGGACCGACTAACAAAGGCCACCCACTTTATACCTATTACACCGTATATCCATTAGAGAGGTTGGCAAGATTGTACATGATAAGATAGTGAGGATGCATGGTGTGCCTTTGACAATAGTCTTGGATCGAGATTTGAGGTTTATGTCACGGTTTTGAGGAGCCTTGCAAAAGGCTTTTGGGTTGAGGTTGTGTTTGAGCATAACATACTACCCCCAGACTAATGGCCAGTCTAAGAAGACTATTCAATGTTGGAAGATATGTTGAGAGCCTGTGTTTTAGATGAGAGGGAAGTTGGGATGAGTGTTTGCCTTTAGTGGAGTTTTCATACAATAATAGTTATCATGCTAGTATTAGGATGACGCCTTTTGAGGCTTTGTATGGGAGGAAGTTGTTAGCTCCAGAACTTTTCAAAGAGCTTCATAGCAATATGTTTTGAGTGAAAACAAAACCAATTTAAAGAAAATATTTGAAGAATGACTAATGTCTACCTTGAGTTTCTTGTCATAGCATACAGGTATTTTAGGATTGCATAACACGGACTTGAAATGAGAATAATTTCACTTTGCATGTGCAAGCATGTTTTATCTCATATAAACTTGAACTAAATAAAAGTGAATATTATATCGTTCAAAGCACACATACATGCCTTACAGATGAAAGGAAAGCAATCAATACAAAAAACCAAGATCTAGGACTTAGAAAGTACACCTAAAATGAAGGTATCTATCTAAACCTTAAGCCAAAGTGTTCTACTATCTTCAATAATCATACTCGCAATGTTATGTTCATCAACAAGCCATGATTGAAGATAAGAAACCCAAGAATCATCAAGGAAATGATACCACACATCAGAAAGCTCACTTACAATGTGATTGTGTGCTCTACAAGAACTTGAGGGAATTTTTGAAATTCAAATTTGAAATTGAAAAGTCAAAATCCAGTGACTCAACTGGCTTGTCATCTCTTTTACCACCATGGTCAACTACCTCAGCTTCTACAAGAAAGTTCAAGAAACTACATTTAGAAAGTAAGAGTAGTTTTTGAAGTAGCATTAGAAATCACAATCTTACAATGGCTTCTGAACAGTCCTAACAAATAGACAGGCTACTCTTCTAGATTGCTTTTCCAAAACACAAATGCATGATCAACACGTGTCACTTGGAGATCTGATCAAAGGCAATGGTCACAAGGAAGACCATCTATAAATATAGATAATGTGTTTTCAAAGAAAAGAGATTGACATTGCACAAGGAGCAAAGCGAAGACGGATCTAAAAAAGGGTTTAAAACGAAGATTTTAGAACCCCATAATCATATGATGATTTTCTACCAAGATGCATAATGTTGTTTGGAATTCTTAGTAAGCCTAAATCTTAGTAAGAATTATAAGTAATGATCTCTTAAGTGGAATAAAGATGTACTATGAGCATTAGAATGATTGGAACTTAAGTTTAAGACCCGTAAGGGCCAAAGCATAAGACAATATGAGATAGGAAGTGTGATGTGAGAATGAGACCAAGTGAGTATGCTTGTGATATGAATGAATGTGTTAATATCATGAGTATGAGAATATATGGATTTGTGATATGCGTTGTGATGTTTTCGGTATATTATGAGCATAATGCATGAGACTATGTGATAGAAATGAATTAGAGAAAGTATGTTGTCATGATTGAAAAGTTTTCTTGATGGAGTATTTGGTGAGATAACATGCATTATGTAAGTTATGTGGCAAGACTCAAATTGAGGAAATTCGTGGTGCAGCGTTGCGTTGAATTTCCGTCAAATTTGAGGGACAAAGAAAGTTTTTGAGAAATATGAAGTTTAAAGTTATATGCCGAACGCATTTCTCCTGCCTAGGATGAGAGAAAGTAAACCCGATGGGGGTATGGACGTCGAGCCATACCGAGCGGACAAAGTCGCTGTCTAACCGGTCGATGCGTTTCGAAGAATGAAAGTATATGATGTTTAAGGTGACACACCGAGACGTACTTCTCCTGCTTGAGGAGAAGGTAAAAGGATAAAGCATAGACATTAGCCTCCCAGAACGGACAAAGTAGTCTTAACAAGTCGATGCGTTTCGAAGAAGGAAAAAGTCCCATGATGGGTGATCCTAAGCCCCACCCGTACTCTGGGAGTCGGGATTATGATGATTATGTTTATTGTAACGCCCCAATTTTTACTGTAATTTTTACTATAATTAGGAATTACCGAATTACCATAGGTAAATATTATATAAAATTTGAGACCAAACAATCCTTAATAAAGGAATATAACGTTAGAAGAGAAGTTAGGAGCAATTCGTGCAAGTATTGCAAACCCAATTTTTGTACGTGTAAAATGACCAAAATGCCCCTGAGGTTATTTTACTCAAAAATGAGGATCGTGGGCCCCACCCATCCTCAAGGGGATGTTTTGATGTTAATAAGGGATTGTTTGTGTTATGTGTGTTAATAGAGGAGAAAAATCCTAATTTTGAGCTCCGACGCGAAATGACCAAAACGCCCTTAAACTTTTAACAATTTGCGTCACTAGACCCGAACCTCACTAAAATGTGTTAAAAGGTGTTTTTAAGCCATGATTAACCATTGGTTAAGCTTGAGTGGTCTCGGGCAATTTTTAGTAAAATGGGTTTTGCCCTATTCTTGTGGTTTTACAAATTTTGAGATTTTTGATTTGTCTAACGAAACCTAAGCAATATTAGGCTCAAATTAAAGCTTATTAAATTCTAATTACTAATCTAGAGTCAAAATTATTTATTTAGATTGATTAGAACCTAAAATTGCTTAAAACACCCAAATTGCTTAGTAATTCACTTAAACCCTTAACCGTAAATTCTCTAAATTGCATGAATACCTTGCCTACACCTAAAAAATACATGGAACACACAAAATCCTCTTCCACAAGGCTGTAATGCACGAAATTATTGAGTAATAAGTCAGAAAATTATTACACAAAAATCCAAAGAATGAAAACAAAGAATCATGAAAACATGGAAACATGATTCCATGTTTTAAGCCACCAAACAAAATGATTTTTCTTCCTTATTTTTTTCTCTAATTTTTGGTCAGATTTCTTTCCTTCCTTTGTCCATTTATGAGCTGCAAAATCTCTATAAATAGGCATGCTTGAAGATAGTTTAGATGCTTAGTTTATAACTTACACAAATTCTAGTTTTAGGAGCACCAAAAGCTCTCATTTCCTCCTCCTCTTGGCTGAATTCTTCTTCAAGTTTTCAAGAATATTTTCTTTCATTTCACTCAAGGAAACCAAGTTCTCTTCCTTTCCTTCAAATCAGATTAGGTAGGGAGTTGTTTTTAAGTTTATTTCTATGCTTTGCTAAGTGTTGTTCTTGGTTCAAAATGATGATTTCATGGATTTTCTCTAGTTTTTCCATTTGGTTTTCTTCTTCCTTTTTCTTTGAACAATTCAGCCATATGGCCTAGGTGGGACTAAGATGATAGCTTGATGATGAGGACCTTGAGGGTGGGTTGTGAATCCATCACAAGTTAGGCCTCTAAAGCTTGAAAGTTCCACTTGATGCAAAACTTTAAAGAATAATATTTTTATGATGTTTTTATGATCTTGAGTTTAGAACTTGAAAGATGTATTTTTCACTTTGTCTTGCTAAGATATATTGGGTTGAATTTATATTTCTCTAAAGTCTTGGAGGAGCTCTAGTAAAGAAATAAAATGAACTTGCATCCATGTTTAAGTTTATGCCTTGCATAACCATGTTTATTTCTATGTCATCACTAAATTCTAAGAATGAATAAATGAACTTGCATATTCATGTTTAAATTTCCAAGCTTGCATTTCATGTTTAAATTTCAAGTTGTCACTTAACTCTAAAGATAATAAAGAAGTTGCATCTCATGTTTATTTTATGCTCTCACTTTATTTTATAATGACTAAAAGAGTCAATGCATGGCATGTTTATTTTATGTTATCACCTAAAAATCCTAGAGCTCAAAGACTTGCTTATGAATCATAAGCAAAGAAATGAGATAATTGGAGTTAAAGAATTTATTCTTTAAGAAGTCTTGAGAATTGGAGCTTAAAAATGTAATTCTCATCCCCCTCATAGGTCCTATGCGGACTCCGGCTCCGGTTGCTTAATTCTTCTCCTTACTTGTCCTATCGGATTACCGCTCAGTTTTGCATCATGTTTATATTACAAGTTCTTGCATCATGTTTAATTTTCAAGTTATCACCTTAAATCTTAAAGATAAAGAAATGGAATTGCATATCATGTTTATAATTCCAAGCTATCACCTTATAAAGATAAGATTAAAATAAGGTTGCATAGCATGGTAATAATTCAAAGATGTCACCTAAATCTCTAAAGCTTAAGACTTGCTCCTTTTATCTTAAGTGAAAGATTTAATTATGAACATTCTTTCAAGTTATAAATCGGTCCCATGGTTAATTTAGGCCTAAAGTCCTATGACTTCTTTCAAGTTTAACAAAAGGAATTAGTTTTAAAAGAGTTTTAAAACTTTGTAAGAATTTTATGGGAAGCTAGTAATTTATGTGTACTTAAAATGTGATTTGATGCTTATTAAGAATTTGGTGTCATTGATTGCTTCCCTGGTTTGTATGTTATAGTTGTTGTTGTAAACAATGAAAAATTATGCATGAAATAAAGACATATTCTGTTCCTGGAAGAAAGTGTATTACTAAGAGTGCAATTTGGAAAGATTCTGACTAAGGAAAGATTTGGTATTTAGTTGTCCATTGTGACCCATCTCTTTCCTGGAATCTCCAGATGCATGATTACAGTTGGTATATATTATTTCGGCATAAGACTATAAATGAGAAAATGTTATGATGATTATGAATGAAGAATTGTATTATGATATAACATGCAAAGACTTAAAGGTGACTCAAAATATATGAGAAAATGATCCTTTGAACCGTCAAACTATAGGCGGTGAAAAGGTGATTCTTGCCCCTAGCTGTTCTCTCAAAAGGGTAGAGCGGAATTTTTACTTATCAAAGGGATAAGTATATGCTTGTGACGACTAGCAAGGTATGAGCTCATAACCTAGATTACTCCCAAAAGGGTGGAGTAGGGTGGCCCAGGAAAATGATGATGAAAGTAACTTTAAGTCACCTAAGAAACTAAGTAAATGCATTATGTGAATATGATGTTCTGCTATGCATAGTATTTATGAGATGATGATGAGAAATATGATATTCTGCTATGCATAGTATTATGAAATGATGATGAGGAATATGATGTGATTTTATGCATAACTATGTTATTATATATGAAAGGAAAAGTTCATTATAAACATGACATGCTAAGTTTATGATGCATTATAAGACGCATGATAAAACCGACGAACCTCGGTAAAGTATATTTTCGAACTTAATAAATCAATCTTAGCATGCTCACTATTTCATAATAACCTAGAGGTTCCTGGGACGATGATGATGACACAATGCATCATGAGGTGAGTACCCTACTGATTTCTTTTATAAGTTTCTCACTCCCTCTATTTTTCTTTCCATCTCGTCTTCAGAAAGGAAGGAAGCGTTCGTGAATCACATTGAGGCTCACCGGGTAGCTGAACTTGAATCCTGTAGTTTCACTCGTATATTTCAGATATCTATCCCTATCCCTGGAGTGTTATTACTAGGTGCCATTAATGGATGTCCTTCCATCCATATATTATTTATGTTTTATTAGATTGCCTACACTTAGTCTTATTCTTGGTAGGCAAAATATCTATATGATATGTAATTATGGATGCTATATGATGGAGCCAATATATTATGATGTGATGTTTGTAAATTCCTATGTGTCTTTTAAATTTTGCTAAATCATTCACGTTAAGCGCTCACGTTTTCAATTATGTTTAAAAAAAATGGCTCGTAATTTCACTAAGTATTTTCAAAGCATGATTAAGGAACTGAAGCAAAGAGTAAAGTCTAGTAATTAATCAGATCCTCCTAGGTGTATTGGGTTAATTATTAGGGTGTTACATTTATGATTCGCTTATCAAGAGGATAAGTAAGAACTAGTGACGACTAGTTAATGTATGAGCTCATAGCCTAGTTTAAGGGGTTCGGTTACTATATTATTGGTGTCACAAGTATGAGAAAGGGAAGATGTTCAAAGAAAAGTTTCATGCCACTCAAATGTTGTTTGAATTATTGTTTGATTTACCTAAAGTGCTGCCATGCATCCATGAAATATTATGTTGCATACATGCATTAAGAATCATTATAAAAGACATGGACCTTGGATAAGTACCTTTGCGAAAACTCCATAATGAACTAATGCATGCTTAACCTTTTCATAATAAACCCAAGGTTCCTGGGGACGTAAACGATGACACTAGGATAGAGGACTTCCTCCTGAGATTCTTCGTAGAATTCTCACCCCTCTCTATTTCTTTCCGTTACGTCTTCAGATATCGATGGCGTCGTTCGTGATTTTCATTGACCCGCCCACATGGGAGGTGCACTATGACCCCGAGCATCAGCCCTACCACTTCAAGGGTCATTGCGAGGTGCGCGTTTTTGCATACGTGGGACGTCCTTTTGCTTTCCCTCTCCAGCTATCGTTTCGATCCGACTTCACCCTTTGGCGACGACCTGATCTTTGAGAGGACACGACCCAGAGACGGGCAGGCCGTCGTGCCATCCTTCCTCGTAGGAGGGCTCTTCCCTTCGTTTTCTATGGGTCTCGAGGAGGTAGCGAGGACCCGATCACCGAGGCATGCGAGGCGCGTCGACAGCCGAGAGGCGACCACGACGCGGAGGCCACACTTTCCCTCGATTGCTATGCCTAGATCCCCTCTTCGTTGGGCTACATCCGAGGAGCTTCGTCAGTTCGGGCTACATCTCCCCAACGAAGATCGGCATCGCCAGGAGGCTTGAGAGAGAGGGTAGCGATAGTTAGGTGCTTATCTTTTGGGGTTGTTTCATGTATTTGTCATCCTTTGATATCATTGTATTGCAAGTTCTGCCCACTAGTATGGGTAAGACTTTATGCTTCTGTTATATTTCTGTTATGATGTACTAAACTATATTATCTAATGTAATGAGGAATGATGTTTATGATGGATGTGTTCTTTAATGTTTATGTCCTGTATGTTTTATGTATTCTTCCGCATCACATCGTTTATATGTCACACGCAAGGCTCGCACTTTGTTTTATATAAATCATTTCAAAAAAAAAATTTACCTGTATTTTCCGCTAAGTTAATTTCTAAAAGAGGTTTTAAAGGAAGTAATGACTAATAATTAATCTAAATACGTCCTAGGCGTATTGGGTTAAATATTAGGGTGTTACATTATGGTATAGAGATTTGATTCTCACGAGCCTGAGGATTGGACAACCATGCTTTAAAAGCATGTTACGGTAGTATGTCATGTGTAGTGCTTAGCTATTAGAGATAAGCTATAGGATAGGCATTCATGACCTTGTCTGCTTGCTCTGTGCCATGGTAACTAGCTCATTTAGCTTGGAATATTGAGCCTGATCACCTCGATATTTGTTGACTTGTGTGCTTAGGGACCAATGGCACCCGGGCAGAAGGGAACGCAAACGCCGGGTGAACGAGGAGATGAGACCCTCCTGTTACGTGAAATGGCTAGGGCGATGGAACGCATGTTCGACCGCATGAATCAACCAAGGGACGCCTCAAGGTCCCACTCGAAGCCGTGGAACAAGCCCGTTTTGGGAGTTCGCAAGGCCAATCCCCCAACCTTTCGTGGAGCTCTGAATCCGAGGCTGATGAGTGGATCAAGAACATGGAAAAGATCTACTCCGTTGTTGCCTGTTGGAGGAACAGAAAGTCACCTGCCTACATGATGGAAGCCGACGCTGAGTTTTGGTGGACCGGCACCCGAAGGCTGCTAGAAGCTACGGGGCAGCCATCAATTGGGAGCTGTTTAAGACGTACTTCTATGAGAAGTATTTCCCGAAATCCGTGAAGAACGCCAAGGACATTGAGTTCATGCAGTTGGTCCAAGGTGGAATGTCTACGTCGTACATGGCGAAATTTGAAGAGTTGATCAAGTTCTCACGGGTTTTCCAAGGGAACATCGATGAGGTATGGAAGTGTGTTAAGTTCGAGGCCGGTTGAGGGCCGAACTTAACTTTGCTGTGGCACACATGGAGATTAGGGACTTCCCGACCCTAGTCAACAAGTGCCAAATCATCGAAGAAGGGCACAAGAAGATGAGTGCCGCAAGGGCGGATCGTCCCATGGTTTGGGACCCCAAGCCCCGAAGTTCAAGCCGTTGCACCAAAATCAAGCAAGGAACCATTACCATCCCTACCAATCCAATCAGTTCAAGCAACAACAACAACATCATCAACCACAACAACAAAGAGGACCCAACAATCAACCATCCGGCAACACCCAAGGCCGCCGTTCAACCCCAACGGCCGCGGAAACCGCAACCATCAACAAGGCGGAATGGGCGGTCCTCGCAATAACAACAACAACAATCAACAAGGAGGGCCCAATGGGAACAAGAACAAGGCACCCAAGGAGCCCTGCTCTTCCCCCCGCACAAGCTGGAGTGCCCCGCTTGGAAAGAATCATGGCAACCATCCTTGCCTAGCTGGGCAAGGAGTGTGTTTCATGTGGCAAGCTCGGCCACTATGCGAAGGATTGCAAAAGTAATGGAGGGTCGTCAAGTCAAAATCCCCGACCGCAACACCAAGGACGGGTCTTTACCCTTAACGCGGAAGATGCCGCAAGATCCAACGACCTCATCGAAGGTAAGTGCAAACTAAATGGTAGAACCTTAACTGCTATATGACTCTGGTGCTACTCATTCTTTTATCTCACATGCTAGTGTCGAGTCTCTAAACTTGCAAGTTTCTAAGCTTCCATTTGACCTTATTGTTTCTACTCCTACGAATCGTCTTGTACATACATGTAACTGTTGTTTAAATTGCCATCTTACTGTTGAAAATAGATCCTATGTCATAGATTTGATTTGTTTACCTTTAAAAGACATAGGAATAATCCTTGGCATGGATTGGCTTCACGCTAACCATGTGTTGTTAGACTGTCATACCAAATCCGTTATTTTTCGTCATCCCCCTAGCAAGACTAGTCAAACCTTGAAACTTTATGTGAATGCCGTAGATGTCTTCTGTAGTGGGAGAAAACTAAGGGATATGTCCTTCTAGCCGCTAGCGAGGTAGACTTTGAGAGAACATAGATGACATTCCTATGGTAAGAGAGTACCCGAGGTATTTCCGATGAGATCCCGAGTTCCCTCAGAGAGAGAGGTGGAGTTCTCCATCGAGTTGGTTCAGGAACGGGACCTATCTCGATAGCCCCGTATAGGATGTCACCCTTGGAGTTGAAGGAATTGAAAACCCAGTTGGAGGAGTTGTTAGAAAAGAATTTTATCAGACCTAGTGCTTCACCGTGGGAGCCCGGTTTTGTTTGTTAAGAAAAAGGATGGGAGCATGAGATTATGTATAGATTATAGGCAATTGAATCGTGTAACGGTGAAAAATAAATACCCTTTGCCTAGGATTGATGATCTTATGGACCAATTGAAAGGAGCGGTGGTATTCTCCAAGATTGATTTGAGGTCGGGATACCACCAAATTCGAGTAAGAGATGAGGATATACCTAAAACCGCTTTTAGGACACGGTACGGACACTTTGAGTTCACCGTGATGTCCTTTGGACTGACAAATGCACCCGCCGTGTTCATGGACTATATGAATAGGATCTTTAGACCCTATTTAGATAAGTTCGTGGTTGTTTTCATAGATGATATACTCATCTATTCGAAGACTCACGAGGAGCATGAAAGTCACCTAAAGTTGGTTTTAGAGGTGTTGAAAGAGAAGAAGTTGTATGCTAAGCTATCTAAGTGTGAATTCTGGTTGGAGGAAGTGAAGTTTTTGGGACATGTAGTATCAAAAGGAGGTATAGCTGTTGACCCTAGTAAGATAGAAGCTGATGAATTGGGATAACCGACCACCGTATCGGAAATACGGAGCTTTTGGGATTAGCGGGCTATTACCGAAGGTTTATTAAAGGATTTTCCCAGATTTCCCTTCCCCTAACCAAGCTAACTAGGAAGAACACCCGTTTTCATGGAATCCCGATTGTGAAGAGAGCTTCCAAGAGTTAAAGGAAAGGTTGACCTCGACCCCAGTTTGGTTTTACCCGACCCAATGTACCCTTTGAGGTATATTGTGACGCTTCGGGGAAAGGTTTAGGCTGTGTGTTGATGCAAAATAGGCAAGTGGTAGCCTATGCGTCTAGACAACTAAGCCTCACGAGGTTAATTACCCTACCCATGACCTAGAGTTAGCCGCCATAGTGTTTGCCTTGAAGATTTGGAGGCATCACTTGTATGGAGTAAGGTTTGAAGTTTTCTCCGATCATAAGAGTCTTAAGCATCTCTTTGATCAAAAGGAGCTAAACATGAGGCAAAGAAGGTGGATGGAGTTTCTAAAGGACTATGATTTCGGCTTAAGTTACCACCCCGGCAAGGCCAATGTGGTCGCCGATGCCTTGAGTCGAAAATCATTACGCTTATCCCACATGATGGTCAAGGAAGTTGAGCTTATAGAGAAGTTTAGGGACATGAATTTGGGGATGTCAATAAGAAAAGAGTGTAAAGATGTGTCATCTTACGGTAACAAGTGGGTTTAAACAAAGGGTAATGATGGCACAAGTAGAAAATGAGGAGTTTAGGGAGACTCTAGAGGCGGTTAAGGCTGGAAAGCTTAAGGGTTTTGAGCAAGGAACAGATGGTTTGTGGAGGTTCGAAGGGCGGATGTGTACCGCAAGATGGTGACCTCCGAAAGTATCTTGGAGGAGGCCCATAAAAGCCACTTCACCATCCATCCTGGTGCCACCAAGATGTATCAGGATTTAAAGAAGATGTTTTGGTGGCCCGGATTGAAAAGGACGTAGTAGCCTGGGTTAGTAAGTGCTTAGTCTGTCAAAAGGTGAAGATTGAGCACCAAAAGCCTTCAGGAATGTTGCAACCTTTGCCTATCCCCGAATGGAAGTGGGATAGTATATCTATGGATTTTGTGACCAGCCTACCCGAACCCAAGCCGGCCATGACGCTATTTGGGTAATAGTGGACAGGTTAACCAAGTCGGCCCATTTCCTACCCATCAAGTTAACCTTTTCCCTAGATAAGTTGGCCAGTTGTACATCCAAGAGATAGTGAGGTTGCACGGACCGTCGACGATAATCTCGGACCGAGATCCGCGGTTTACGTCGCGTTTTTGGGGAGCCTTTCAAAAGGCGTTTGGTTCTAAGCTGTGCTTAAGCACGGCTTACCACCCTCAAACAGATGGACAATCGGAAAGAACTATCCAAACCTTGGAGGATATGCTAAGGGCATGTGTTTTGGATAGAAAGGGAGTTGGGATAAGTACCTCCGCTTATTGAGTTTGCGTATAACAATAGTTATCATGCGAGCATCGGTATGGCACCGTACGAAGCCTTGTATGGAAGGAAGTGCCAGTCGCCTTTGTGTTGGCATGATCTCGAGAACAAAGCGTTTTGGGACCGGATGTAGTGAGGGAAACCACAGAGCAAATAAGAATGATCAAGGATAGAATCTTGACCTCAAAGCCGACAAAAGAGCTATGCGGACAAGCGGCGAAAGCCGTTAGAGTTCCAAGAAGGTGAGCATGTTTTCTTGAGGATAACTCCCACTACAGGAATAGGTAGAGCCATGAAAGTCAAGAAATTGAGTCCCGATTTCTTGGACCTTTTGAAATCCTTCAGAGAGTCGGGAGGTCGCCTAAATAGCCCTACCCCCAAATCTGTCAAATCTCCATGACGTCTTTCACGTCTCACAGTTAAGAAAGTATTAATCCGATCCTAGCCATGTGTTAGAACCAGAGCATGTACAGTTAAGGGAGGACCTAACTTTCAATCTCCACCAACGAGGATCGTGGACCGTGGTGTTAAGCATTGGAACAAGTCCGTTCCTTTGGTGAAAGTCGCGTGGGGACGAGACAAGAGAGAGGAGTACACATGGGAGTTGGAATTCGGAGAAGGTATCAAGAGCTTTTCTAAGGTAACGAATTTCAAGGGCGAAATTCTTTTTAAGGAGGGGAGTAATGTAATACCCGGATTTTTCCTATATTGAGTGCAAATGACCAAAATGCCCTGAGGCCATTTCTACCCGGAATTCGAGGGCAGCAACGGCCATCCTCGAATGGGTCAACTCAATGTTTGAAGGGGATTGTACCTGTTATGTTTGATATCCGAGGTGAAAATCTCGTTTTCTAAACTTTCGGCTCAAAATGACCAAAATACCCTGCCATGCTCTACACGGGTAAAAGGTGCCGTTTGAGCCCGGAATTTTTCCAGGAAGTTTAGAATGATGTTTTAGAGTAATATTTGATGTTTAGCCCGAAAGGTCCCGAGTAGTTTTAGTGCAAATTACCGTTTTACCCCTAGAACAGTGTACAGTGCGCCTAATGAAGCAATTAGAACCTAAGCAATATTAGGCTCTAATCGAAGATTAATTTATTTCGATAATTAATCTAGAGTCAAAATGATTTATTAAGGTTGATTAGAAACTAAAATTGCTTAGTCAAGTTCTAATTACATTCTTTAATTCAAGATGTCTAATCAAAAAGTAATGAATAGTGTTTTTCTCTCCAATTTCCTTAAATCAAGGAAATTTGTCTACCACCTTTTTGACCAAAAGAATTATTTTAAAATTGTTAATCTAGTTAGAATTTCCCCCAAAAGCCACAAATTTTGAATTCAAATTTCATCCAAAAAGGCTATGCAAAAGCTAGGATTTGACTACACCTAAGCTAGCACTTTAACCAAGCTTCCAAGACAAGCTTTGGAAGATATTTTCCTTCCCTCCAAGGCCAATGAATTTCGGCCAACCCTCCCCCCTAAATTAGCCACAACATTTCATTCTTTATAAATACCACACCTTGGAAAGCTTGGACACCTTTTTGATCATTTGCTAAGTTGAGTTTCCTTGCACTTTCTCTCATTTTCTCTCATTTTCCCTTCCTCTAAGTTCTTTTTCTTCCTTCCTCAAAGAACCACCACCACCACCTTGAGCCACCACAAACCACCTCAAACCACCACTCTCATACCTTAGAACACCTCCTAAACACCAAACCTCACCATTTCCAAGCTTGCATCCTCAAGGAAAAATCATCTTCCTTGAGAACCTTTGAAGGCCGAATCCTTGTTGCTCACCAAGAGAAGATTTTGTCTTCTCATTTCCTTGCAAACTCAAGCTTTCTTTCAAAGCTTTCAAGATTTCACTTGGTAGGGGTTTTCTTTCAAGTTTTCTTTACTTTCTTTGAGAAAAGTTTCTAGTTTTCTCTTGGTTTCAAACTCTTTTTCTTCCCCTTTGTATTTTCGGCCATGAGGCCATTTTACAAACCAATCTTTAGCTTGATGATGAGGTCTCATGGAGATAGTTTGGTGTTTGCCATGAGAGAAACCTCTAAAGCTTGGATCTTGGTCTAGGACCATATACAAACTCGGTTTTTCCTTTTCTTTGCAAGTTCAAAGTTTTGGTTTTTCATTTCCTTTCCTTTATGATTCCGGTTCCTCCTTGGTTTTTCCTAGTTCAAAGTTTTGGCCTTCATTCCTCTAAGGTTTTGGTTTTTCCTTTTTGCCTTGTCCAAGCTTTGGTTTTTATTTCTTTTTCTTCAATGGTTTCGGTTTTTCCTTTCCTCTCTTGAACAAAGTTTGCTAAAAATGTTAAGGTAGCCCTTTTATGTTTGTTTGAAAGGTTGTCTCTTGAAAAATCGTTTCCTTGAGCTTGATGATGGTGTTCGAAGAACATAAGACTTCCTTGGTGTCTTGATGCTAAGAACTCTAAAGCTCACTTTATGATACATAATGGGTTGAGGTTTTTATGTTCCTTTAAAGTCTTGTAAGAGCTCTAGTTAAGATTAAAAAGGAGTTGCATTCATGTTTATTTTTATGCTTTGCATAGCATGTTTATTTTCAAGCTATCACTAAGCAACTTAAAGATTAAAACAAGAATGTGCATCATCACTTAATAAATCTCAAAGCCTACCTATTTCAACCTTAAAGTTGATTGTTGATTTGGGGTAAACACCCAAGAGGCCTAGAGCACTAAAATAAAGAATTGAACCTTGCATTTCATGTTTACTTTCTTGTCTATCATGTTTATATTTTACGCCATCACTTAAACTCTAAAGATAATAAATGAGTGCACCTCATATTTATTTTATGCTCTCACTTTATTTTCTAAAAGAAGAGTAAAATGAGTTGCATAGCATGTTTAAATTTATGTCACCACCTAAATGGTCTAGAGCTCAAAGACTTGCCCAAGTATCCAATGTAAAGTTTTAAGAAAACGTTGGTTTTTCAATGAAGCCATTTTGGCCTTGTGGTGATGATGATGGGCTTGGTGTGAGTTCATCTAATCACAAGTGCCCATAGCCATGTTTTGAAATTTTTCTAAGCTTAGGAGTACCTAAGGAGCATTATGAATGAGATTATATGTTTTAAATCTATTTTATGAGAAAATTAATTTAGCTACTGATCTTGCTTGGACTTTAATGATTTTAATGAGATAAATTGGTTTCTAAAAGAGTTTGAGTTCCTAAAATTGTTCCAAGAGAAAACTAGCAACTTGTATGCATTTTAATTCATGAGATTATGTGATTTTATGGGCTTATGATTTTGGTTCTGCCCTTCATGATTGGCTGCTGTACAAATGTTGTTCTAAGGTATTAAAATGTGTAAAATTATGTTTGAGTGAAGGGAGGATCGATTTAGAGAAGTTAGAAAAGAATAAGTAACTTAAAAGGATCAAGAATGAGAATTCTAGAACACCTTAATGCACAAAAATGCAATTCTGTTCCAGCATAATTAATTCGAGTGTAATTGGTTCATAATCAGTAGGATATGCATAAAAACCTTTCATAAATGATTAGGTATTAATTACTAAGCTTAAGGTGATGATAAGGACTTAAAATAGGAATTCTAGCACACTTAGACATGGCAAGATGTGATTCTGTCCAGCAAAGCTAAATTGAGGAAAAGTGAATTATAACTTAGTAAACATGCCTAGGAATCCCTCATAATTGGTTTAGGGATTGATTATGAAGCCTTAGGCGAAGACGGATCTAAAAAGGGTTTAAACGAAGATTTAGAACCCGTAATCATATGATATTTTTGCCCAAGATGCATAATGCTGTTTGGAATTTTAGTAAGCCTAAATCTTAGTAAGAATTATAAGTAATGATCTCTTAAGTGGAATAAAGATGTACTATGAGCATTAGAATGATTGGAACTTAAGTTTAAGACCCGTAAGGGCCAAAGCATAAGACAATATGAGATAGGAAGTGTGATGTGAGAATGAGACCAAGTGAGTATGCTTGTGATATGAATGAATGTGTTAATATCATGAGTATGAAATATATGGATTTGTGATATGGTGTTGTGATGTTGTATATTATGAGCATAATGCATGAGACTATGTGATAGAAATGAATTAGAGAAAGTATGTTGTCATGATTGAAAAGTTTTCTTGATGGAGAATTTTGTGAGATAACATGCATTATGTAAGTTATGTGGCAAGACTCAAATTTGAGGAAATTCGTGGTGCGTTGCGCCCCGAATTTCCGTCAAATTTGAGGGACAAAAAGAAAGTTTTTGAGAAATATGAAGTTTAAAGTTATATGCCGAGACGCATTTCTCCTGCTCCTGAGGAGAAAGTAAACCCATGGGGGGTATGGACGTCGAGCCATACTGAGCGGACAAAGTCGCTGGCTTAACCAGTCGATGCGTTTCGAAGAATGAAAGTATATGATGTTTAAGGTGACACACCGAGACGTACTCTCGCTCCTTGAGGAGAAGGTAAAACCATGAGGGCATAGACATTAGCCTGCCAAAGCGGACAAGTCGCTGGTCTTAACCAGTCGATGCGTTTCGAAGAAGGAAAAAGTCCCATGATGGGTGATCCTTAGGCCCCTACCCGTACTCTGGGAGTCGGGATTATGATGATTATGTTTATGATTCGCTTATCAAGAGGATAAGTAAGAACTAGTGACGACTAGTTAAGGTATGAGCTCATAGCCTAGTTTAAGGGGTGCGGTTACTATATTATTGGTGTCACAAGTATGAGAAAAGGAAAGATGTTCAAAGAAAAGTTTCATGCCACTCAAATGTTGTTTGAATTATTGTTTGATTTACCTAAAGTGCTGCCATGCATCCATGAAATATTATGTTGCATACATGCATTAAGAATCATTATAAAAGACATGGACCTTGGATAAATACCTTTGCGAAAACTCCATAATGAACTAATGCATGCTTAACCTTTTCATAATAAACCCAAGGTTCCTGGGACGTAACGATGACACTAGGATAGAGGACTTCCTACTGAGATTCTTTAGAAGAATTCTCACCCCTCTCGTCTTTCCATTACGTCTTCAGATATCGATGGCGTCGTTCGTGATTTTCATTGACCCGTCCACATGGGAGGTGCACTATGACCCTGAGCATCAGTCCTACCACTTCAAGGGTCATTGCGAGGTGCGCGTTTTTGCATACGTGGGACGCCCTTTTGCTTTCCCCGTCTCCAGCTATCGTTTCGATCCGACTTCACCTTTTGGCGACGACCTGATCTTTGAGAGGACATGACCCCGAGACGAGGGCGTCGTGCCCATCCTTCCTCGTCGGAGGGCTCTTCCCTTCGTTTCCTATGGGTCTCGAGGAGGTAGTTAGGACACCCCAGCCGAGGCATGCGAGGCGTTCGACAGCCCGAGAGGCGACCACGACGCGGAGGCCACACTTCCCTCGATTGCTATGCCTAGATCCCCTCTTCGTTGGGCTACATCCGAGGAGCTTCGTCATTCGCGGGCTACATCTCCCCAACCAAGATCGGCATCGCCAGGAGGCTTAGAGAGAGGGTAGCGATAGTTAGGTGCTTATCTTTTGGGGGTTGTTTCATGTATTTGTCATCCTTTGATATCATTGTATTGCAAGTTCTGCCCACTAGTATGGGTAAGACTTTATGCTTCTGTTATATTTCTGTTATGATGTACTAAACTATATTATCTAATGTAATGAGGAATGATGTTTATGATGGATGTGTTCTTTAATGTTTATGTTCTGTATGTTTTATTTATTCTTCCGCTTCACGTCGTTTATATGTCACACGCAAGGCTCGCACTTTGTTTTATATAAATCATTTCAAAAAAAAATTTACCTGTATTTTCCGCTAAGTTAATTTCTAAAAGAGGTTTTAAAGGAAGTAATGACTAATAATTAATCTAAATACGTCCTAGGCGTATTGGGTTAAATATTAGGGTGTTACATATAGCATCTCTATGGATTTCGTGACCGACCTATCCAAGACCCAAGCCGACCATGATGTTATTGGGTAGTAGAGATCGATTACTAACTCTGCCCACTCTTACCTATCAGGGTAACCTATTCCTTATAGGTTGCCCCAGTGTATATCCAGGAGATCGTACGGTTACATGGTGTGCCATCGACGATAATCTTAGATCGAGATCCACGATTTAAGTCACGTTTTGGGAGCCTTCCAAAAGGCTTAAAAACTGTGTTAAGCATGGCTTACCACCCTGAAACAGATGGCCAGCAAAAAGGACTATCCAAACCTTGGAAGATATGTTGACGGCATGTGTTTTGGATAAGAGAGGTAGCCTATAGGTACCTATTGATCGAGTTTGCATATAACAATAGTTATCACACAAGCATAGGATGGCACCGTATGAGGCGTTATATGGAAGGAAGTGCCAATCACCTTTGTGTTGGTATGAACCTGGTGAACAAAGTATGTTGGGACTTGATGTGGTAAGGGAAACAATGAAGCAAATCAAGAGAATCAAGGATAAAATCCTAACTGCTAAAGTCGACAGAAAGCTATGCGACAAATGGTGAAAGCCGTTGGAATTCCAAGAAGGAGAACATGTTTTCCTTAGGATCACCCTTACAAGGTATAGGATGAGCCATGAAAGTCAAAAAGTTGAGTCCTAGGTTCCTTGGCCTCTTTGAAATTCTCAATAGAGTAAGACCAATAGCATACAAAATAGCTTTACCACCCAACCCGTTTCATGATGTCTTCCATGTCTCGCAATAAAGAAAATACCAGTTCTGACCCTAGTCATGTGTTAGAGGTGGAAGAAGTACAATTAAGGGAGGACTTGACTTTTAACCTACCACCTACGAGGATTATGGACAAGGGAGTCAAGCAGTTGAGGAACATGATGTTACCCTTGGTGAAAATAGCATGGGGGCGAGGGAAAGCGCAAGATTCACGTGGGAGTTAGAATCAGATGAGGGTGAGTCCCTGAGCTCTTTTAGGTAACGAATTTCAAGGGCAAAATTCTTTTTAAGGAGGGGAGTAATGTAACGCCTCAATTTTTCTGGTTGACTCAATGATCGAAATACCCTTAGGTCGTTTCACCCAAATTCAGGATGGCCGGCTGGCAATCGTCGAAGGGTCAACTTAATGCTTGAAGGGGATTAAATGTGTTGTGATTGATAGGAGAGATGAAAATCTCATTTTTCCGAACTTTTGGCTCAAAATAACCAAAATACCCTATAGCGTTTTAGGTGGGTATAAGTGCCGTTTGAGCCGAGAACTTGTAACGCGAATTTTCCCATGTGCAAATGACCGAAATGCCCTTGAGGTCATTTTGCCCGGAAAATAAGATCGCTGGCCTCGGCCATCCTCAAGGGGACATTTTGGTGATGATAGGGGATTATATGTGTTAAGTGTGATAATGGAGCAAAAGAATCTCATTTTTAGTTCTAATGCGCAAAATTACCAAAACGCCTCTGTGACTAATTAACACGATTTACAAGCCGGTTGAGCCCACTCACCAAAAGGTTTTAAATGATGTTTTTAAGTAATGTTTAATGATAGATTAAGCCCGTAGTCCCGCAAAGATTTTCCAAAAAAATTACCGTCTTGCCCCTAGCTAAGTACATTTTGGGCCTAATAATGTGATTAGCAAAACCTAAGCAATATTATACTCTAATTAAAGATTAGTAAATTCTAATTACTAATCTAGAGTCAAAATAATTAATTAAGGTTAATTAGAACCTAAGATTGCTTAGAGAAACTTAAAATCCTTTTCTTGATTTTAAGACTTTATGTCACATTTTCATAAATAGTAAAGATTTTAATCAATTTCCTTAAATCATAGAAGTTGTCACATGATGAGATTCCTCCCTAATAAAGGTGGATTTGCATTAATCAAGCAAGACCACTCTTTAATCTTTTCTTGAACCACCTTAATTACCCATTATCTCACCTAAAACACAAATTACAATTCCTAACCCATAGCCTAACCAAAACAACTCCTAAACATACTTATAAACCAACATTAAAATGAGATTTTCTTCCCCCATTATGCCTTAATTATGACCACTTTCCCCCAAAAATCATCCATCACATGTTAAAATTTTAATTAAAATGTGCTCAAAGAAACATGGTTGCCCATACCTTTACCCATACTTGCCCATGCCTTGAGCCATGCCCAAAACCATACCTTGCAAGAAATATTTTTCTCCCTTCTTCTCTCTTCAAGGCCGTTCTCCCTTCTTCTCTTCAAGGCCATCGGCCACTTCCCCATGGATGCACATCCATTGTGCTTCATTTTCTATAAATAGGCACCAAGGAAAGCTTGTAATGTTTTCCTCACTTGTGCAAAGTTTCAAAGTTTCCTTTCTTTGTGTTCTAAGAATTCTTCTTCTACTCCTTCCTAATCTTTCCCAAGAATCATCATCCCTACCATTTCCTAAACACAAACTAACACACAAACACCATAAGCCTTCCTTTAAACACTTTATCTTTCCATTTTCGAGCTCAAGAAACCAAGGCACACCTTTCTTTCCTTTTTCCTCTCCTTGGCCGAATTCATCCCTGAGCTTCAAGAAGATTTTGTTCTTCTTATCTCATCACAAAACCAAGCTTCTCTCTTTAAAAAGAAGAACATTTTTGGTAGGGAGTTGTTTTAAAAAGTTTGATTTTCTTTGCTTTGTTTTAAGGTGTTAAAATGATGAAATCTTCCTCTATTATTTCGGTTTCTTCATCTCCTTTTCTTTTCCTTTGATTTCGGCCTTGTGGCCTATATGATGAAGGAACCATGGCTTGATAATGAGGATCTTGGGTGTTGGTTATAAAACCATCATTTATTTGACCTCTAAAGCTTGAAGGTTCCACTTTTAAGAAAGTTGTTAGCAAGTGAGATTGTTATGTTGTTAAAGTGGTAATCTTGAGCCTAGGACTTAAAGAAATGCATTCATATTTATATTTCAAGTCCTTGCATTGCATATTTATATTTCCTTGCCTAGCATATTTACTTTCCAAGTTATTACTTAATAATTAATCTCAAAGCCTACCTATCTTAACCTTAAAGTTGAGATGTGTTTAGAGTAAATACTCTAAGGGGCCTAGAACACTAAAATAAAGAAATGGACTTGCATTGCATATTTATATTTCCTTGCCTAGCATATTTACATTTATTGCCATTACTCTAGAAAACTAAGAATGAACCTTGCATTACATATTTATACTTATGCCATCATTAAGAATTAATTTAGTGCTCAAGACTCACCATTTTAATTTACATAATGAACTTTGACTTATGAAACATATATATGTATATATATGTACATATATGTTGTTGAGTAAGGACATATTTTATTGAGTTCTTTAATTTTACCATCAATCTAAAGATTTATAATTATGTGGCTAAGACCATAAAGATTTTCTTATAAGGATAACTTAGAGTTAAAAATGTGAAATGGCTTGTTATTAAAGAATATTGTGATGTTTCCACATGCTTGAGAAGTTATGTGTTATTGTGATCTTACGTAATTAGTTGTTTGGAATGCATATGAGATGTTATGATTTTGCTTGAAATATTGTAAAATTACATGTGTTTAAAGAGCAAAAGTAAAGTATATGATATAGTTATGGCCTTGCATCTTAACATGATATGTTTGATGACATTCTATGATTTCATGTTCATATTGCATCCTTATATGATATGCTAATGTGGAAATGATCCTGAAACTCCCCGACTTAAAGGTTATGAAAGGTGATCCAAGAAAGTTGTATTTCTTATGAAATGAAAGTGCATATTCATTATATGAAAGTAATATGTTTCCCCGTCTATTTCCCCATATTAAATTTAGCGACGTAGTTAGGATTGAGCTCATTCTTAGGCGATTCAGTGAGGTGGAGTTTCGGTATGGCGTTAAAAATCACTGGGACGGTGAGTTGGTTGGATTTTGGTGATGACGTATAAGGGTGGAAATTAACAAAGGAACTCGAAGAGTTCAAGCATGATAAAGTAAAAGATGTATATGCATATGTCACATCATTGTTCTAATGTGCATTTAATCATGTGATATGTGTTATTTACATGTGTTATTTATGCTCTCAAGGTATTGCCATGCATACATGAGATATATGTTGCATTCATGACATTAAGACCCATGCTAAAAGACACCCACTTCAGATAAAAGGATTTGAGAAATTTAAAGTTGAATCTTATGCATGCACACCTCTTTCATAATGAAAATCGAAGTGGCTGGGACGATGACGATGATGATGACATTTGTGTTAAAGTTGGGAGCCTCCTGAAATCTTGAATAAGTTTCTTACCCTTTCTTTCTTCCGTGTCGTCTCCATACATGAATGATGCGGTTGCTCGTGATCTTCCTTGAGGCGCGAGCATAGGAATCACATCATCTACCAGATAGAGGTTAGCGGAAGCGTGAAGACTAGTCTAGTTTAGTTATAGTTATGTTTAGCTTTGGGCTTGTGTATGCTCAACTTGTTTGTTGTGTTTAGTATTTTAGGATGTCCTTACGTTTGTAGGACATCATATTATGTTATGATTATGGCATATTAATATGATTTGTGTTGTGATTATTCTATGATTTATCTATATATGCTATGATGAAGTTTATATGATTGCTATATCCTACATGTATTAATCGGTATCCATGCATACGCGCGGCTCGCATTTTAAGGTTTAAGTTCAAAAAGAAAAATTTAGTCATATTTTTATTACTCGTATTTTAAAGATAAGTCAAGTTCTGAAACAAAGGCGTAACAACTAATAACTAATCGAAATGCGACTTGAGTGTATTAGGTTAAAAGTTAGGGTATTACAGAACTTCTCCAAAGTTTGAATGCTAATTATAAGTGACTAGTGATGATTGTATAAGCCCGGTGATCCCGGCATGTTTGTGTAAAATTACCATTTTGCCCCTAAAATAGTGCATGATGGGCCTAACGATGTAATTAAGGAAACCTAAGCAATATTAGGCTCTAATCGAAGATTAATTAATTTCAGCAACTAATCTAGAGTCAAAATAATTTATTAAGGTTGATTAGAACCTAAGATTGCCTAGATACACTTTAATCTTTGTCTTAAAAGTCAAGATTCCATGTCATGGAATCTTGAATAATGTTTTCTCTCTCCAATTCCTTAAATTAAGGAATTATGTTTGAGAATGGTTTTAATATAAAATGAGTTTTGATTTCACTAATGAAGCACGACCACTCCTTAATCATGTCTTGACATCCTTAATCATCCATTACCTTACCTAAACACTTACTTACAACCCTTAACCCATAATCTACCCAAATCAACTTCTAAACACACAAATAAACCATCATTAAAATGAGATTTTCTCCCCATTTTTTCCTTAATAGAACCAGCCACTCCCCTTCTCCAAATTCATCCATCACATGTTGAAATTCAATAAAAATATGCTTAAAGAATCATGCTTGCCCATACCTTGAACCATGATTTGAACCATACCTAGCCATACTCAAAGCCATACCATGCAAAGAGATATTTTTCTCTCTTTTCTCCCCAAAATGCCGTCGACCTTCCTTCCCCAAATGCACCTCCATGTGTTTTATTTTGTATAAATAGGCATCCAAGGAAAGCTTGTAACATTTTGCTCATTTTCACAACTTCCAAGTTTTCTTTCTCAAGCTCGAAGAATTCTCTTCTTCTTCTTCTTCCTCCTCATTCTTCCAAGAACCACCATCTTCCACCATTTCCTAAACACAAACCACCACACAACCACCATAGATATTCCTCTAAACACATAACCTCCCATTTCCAAGATAAAAAACACAAGACTAATCTTTCTTTCTTTCTTTCTTCTTGGCGAAAACCTCTTTGACACCAAGGAGGATTTGTTCTTCTCATCTCAAGAACCAAGCTTTCTTTCCTTCTTGCAAGAAAAATCATTTTTGGTAAGGAGTTGTTTTAAAGTTTGCTTTTCTTTTCTTTGTTTTAAGATGTTACAATGTTGGAATCTTCCTTTTCCTCTACATTTCAGTTTCTTCCTTTCCTTTTCTTTTCTCTTGGATTTTGGCTTTAGTGGCCTATATGATGAAGGAAACATGGCTTGATGATGATGATTTTGGGTGTTGGTTGCAAAACCATCATTTATTTGACCTCTAAAGCTTGAAGGTTCCACTTTTAAGAAAGTTTTTAGCAAGTGTTAATGTTTTGTTGTTAAATTGGTAATCTTGAGCCTAGGACTTAAAGAAATGCATTCATATCTATATTTCAAGTCCTTGCATCACATATTTATATTTAAGCCCTACACTTTCATGTTTACATTATCATCTAATTAATTAACTTGAAGCCCGCCTATTTCAACCTTAAAGTTGAAATGTGATTTAGAGCAAAAACTCTAAGGGGCCTAGAGCACTAAAATAAAGAATTGAACTTGCATTCATATTTATATTTCCTTGCCTAGCATATTTATTTTTCAAGTTAGCACCTAAACTTAAAGATTAAAACAAGAGCTTGCATTTTCATATCACCTAAATGATTAATCTCAAAGCCTACCTATTTCAACCTTAAAGTTGAAATGTGATTTAGAGTAAATACTCTAAAGGGCCTAAAGCACTAAAATAAAGAATTGAACTTGCATTCATGTTTATAATTCTTGTCTAGCATATTTACTTTTCAAGTTATCACCTAAAACTTAAAGATGTAAAAACTAGAGCTTGCATTCTTATATTTAAATTTAAGCTTTGCATAGTATATTTATGTTTTCTTGCCATCACTCTATAATGCCAAGACTAAAAATGAAGCTTGCATTACATGTTTACAATTATGCCATCACTAAAATTAACCTAGTGCTCAAGACTCGCTATTTCAACTTACATAAGAAACTTTGACTCTTGGAACATATATATGTTATCAAATAATGTTATATTATATTTTTGATAAAGATTAGTTATTATGCCAAGGTGATGAAAAATTATTTATAAGGACAAGTGAGAGTTAGAAGATGTGAAATGACTAGTTACTAAAGAATGTTATAGTTTTCCATACTTGCAGAGTTATGTGGAATTGAGGTCTTACATGTTTGAGTTATTTGATTCCTGAATGGATATGGCATGTTATGATCTTACTTCAAATATTGTAAAGTTCCATGTGAGCAAAGGTAAAGTATATGATATAGTTGTGGCCTTGCATCTTAACATGATATGTTTGATGATAATGATTTCATGCTCATATTGCACAAATGATATGCTAATATAAAGGTGACATAAAAGATATAAATGATCCTCTAGAATTCTCAAATTAAAGGTTATGAGAGGTGATCCAAATAGAAAGTGATCATTTGGACTCCCCAAATTAAAGGTTATGAAAGGTGATCCTAATGCTCCCTAACCCGCACTCTAGAAGTCAGGAATTTAACTTATCAAAGGGATAAGGTTATGCTAGTGATGACTAGTGGTATGAGCTCATAACCTAAAACTCTCAAAAGGGAGAGTATTAGGGTGGCCCCAAGGAAAAGAGAATAAAAGTTTAAGTCACCTAAAGAATAAGTTATGTTGAGATATGTTGTGATTATGTTGTTTTCTCACTTATATCTTGCATATAGTATGGACATGCATTTCATGATAAAGTATGTTGCATTCATATCCAAGATGCATACTAAAATGAATGGGCCTCGGCAAATTACACTTTAGAACCTTAAAAATTGGAACTTATGCATGTTCACTTTTTATAAAGAAAACCCAAGGTTCCTAAGGATGTAGACGATGACACTAGGATAGGAGGTTTTCCCTAGAGTTTCTTTATTAGATTCTCACTCCCCTACCTTTCTTTCTTTCATTACGTCTTCAAAGGTTGATGGCGATGTTCGTGGTCTTCGTTGATATGCCGGTGTAAGAGGTGCACTACGACCCAAACCACCGTTCTTACCACTTCGAAGGTCGTTGCAATCCATATTTTTGCATACATGGGACGCCCCTTTGCTTATCCAATCTCTAGTTTTTGGTTCACCCCACATCCCCCTGAGGTGATACTGATCTTCGAGTGCTCTCGAACCCACAACGAGCAGACTTGGCACGCTCGCCCTTAGGCTTCGGCTTCGTGATACCTCGAGTACGTACCGTACAAGGCGTTTAGAGACCGACCCATCTGAGGACTCCCCCACACACATCTACTCGAGGGTCCTGACCTACGGCACCAATGGACATGGAGAGGCAGCACACGTGACCTAGCTAAGGCTAGCCCGATGACCTGAGATGTGTCCACGCCGCGGAGGCCATGTTCGTCCCCCATTCCACCCCATACACCCGAGGAGTTTGCCCAGTTCATTGGGTATGTATGTAACACCCTGAAAATTATTTAAAAAAATTAATTTGATCTTTGTTAGTCGTAATTTTAAAAATATAACAGCTTAGCAACGATAAGGTGACCCAACGACGTATCAAGAAAAAAATTTTTGGGGGTGAATAGTAACCTTACGGCTTATCCTACCGCCCGCTGAAAACTGGATTTTGGACAAAGGTGCCCAAAGTTAGGAAAATATGAGAATAAGATTAGAAATGTGTGGGAATGACAATTTTATGCTTAGAATTAATTTTCAGCAATATGGTTTTATCGTGTGTGTCCTCCGTATTTCTGTTACTTCTAATATGAAGATATTTCCATCATAACCAATGGATAATATCCACCTCTTTAAGACATGTGGAAGGCCAAGATTTAATCTTGGAATCCAAGATTAAATCTTAGTCATCCATTATTGCCTTGTCACCTAAATAATGATTGTAACACCCTGCCAACTTCTACATTCTCTCGAGTACTAACATGGTAATTAGCGGGTATTACTAATGTTTTGAATATGTACTAGTCGTAACATGCAGTAATAAAGAAGTGTACTACATATATAGTCGTAGCCAAAATAGAGAAGATATATATGGACCTCAGGTTTAGAAGGATGTACATTATCTAAGAGGTAACCAAGAACAACTCCTAACTAGTCAAAATCTCTGGAGTGAACAAGACTAGTTCCTCCTACCGAAAACGCAACCTACTCAAGATAACATACAAATACAACGTAGCAAAAGAAGACTAATAATACGTCAGTCTACAGGCCAGTAAGGTCCTAAGACTATCCTATTACTATGTACAATGCATCCGTCCTGGAGATCTCTACTCCTCATACAGGAACCGTTGGCCATCGGGGCGATGACCTCACCTCCGCCGGGCACCTGGGTCCTCAGAGGGATCTAGTAGATGAGCAGGATGACGAAACGAGTACGTCTACCCTGATATGAGGTGGAGCGAGGGGAATCCAAACGCTCCAGGATGGGCCATGTGAGGGGCACACCGTCATAAGGAAAAGCGGGTCGAAGTCGCGGCAAAGACCGAAGTACTGAAGGAGCGATCAAAGAACATGTAGATCCTAACTTGGAATAACCAACGCGTACATGCAGTCCAATGCCGAATCGTATTGCCACACCCATTGTGGCGAATCACAGAAAAACACTAGGGACGGCATCTGCGATCTAACAATATAATCCATACAACTACAGGGTGAGAATATTATAAAATTCTCAGGAGGTAGTTTTCCCCATATACTACACACAGTAGGGATAAGCAATTCATGCATATACAATATTCATACAAAATCATACACAGAAATCTTGAAAACCCGTAGGCCGGGAACTAAGGAGAATATCACAATAATTGATCGAGTAATAATATGTACAATCAGAAACTCCATTCCTCATATCTTTCTCAATTTTCTCAACATAGGGAAGGCTTATTCTCAGAGAGATACATTCACATCTCAATTTCACAGAGGACCATAGACTGCTAGGACATGAGCTCATCCCTTCGAAATCACCGAACTTCATTTTTCCCATTTCCGAATCACTCAGAGGTCTATGCCTATCCGATACATCTATCGACTCATAACTTTTCTAGGGAAGTCCTTCTTTTTGCCTTCCCTCTCAATTCTTTCTAAGCCTTGTTTCTGTTTTCCCATATGTTTCAACATACAGTAAGATATGTACATACTATCATAGAATTTCAGCCATTTCCACATCTCATTATCCTGGCAAAATTGATGTTCCAGGCACAACAATTTGTTACCATACCAAACAACCATTCCAACCTTAAGTAAAATTTCACATGACACTTCAATGTGTCTAAAACATCCTGTAAAAATTTCAGGGCAATCAGAGTTATATAACCACTTCAATAAAATAGGCAAATCTGGTGGTTAGAAGCCACAATTTCATAGTCCAGACTTGTGTTCTCAAAATATTTAGCCCTAGAATTCGATGGAATCATAGTACAAGAAAATTCACATAGGTATTTCAACATGTTATTAGTCTTGTATAAAAATTTCAGGAGCTATCTCAATCAATTGCTATGATGAAAAATTCGGACAAGTTTGTTACTTCAGCCTCAACAACTCAGAAGCCAGTTACAATTTAGTTCCTAATTTTTTTGAGGCATCAAACCTTAGAATTAACCCCTAAGAAAATTCTGTGTTTAGTTTAAGAGGTTACTACAACATATAATTTTCATGGCTCATGAAACCACCCACAAAATTTCCAGAAAATTCGTGAAAAGTTCTGATTATGGAATAGAAATCAAGTCCAAGCAACCTAGTTCCAATTTCACTTGAGAGAAAACCCTTTCTAAAACCATCCAAACACAACACAAAAATTCATACATCAATATCAATATGTTAATCATCAATATCATCAAAATTTTCAGAATTTGGGCAAGCTAAAACAAAATTGAAAAATTTCACAAAAAGGAAGCAGGAAAACCTACTCTTGAAGGTTCAAGTTTCTATCTCTAGCTTGCTTCAAGGTGGGATTTCTTCACAACCAAAACTCCCCACACAACTTCAAACCCTCCTCTGATCAATGATGGATGTGCAAGAAGGATGAGGTTTTTGAAATTCCAATCGGTTATAATTGTAAAGGTGGAAGTGTAGATCAATTTTTGTGAAGGAAGATTTGGGTTTTGATGATTCTAAGCTAGGGTTTTTGTGAGATGAACACAAGGTGAAGCTCTTGGCTATGGAGGACTTCCAACTTCTGATTTCTCCCTGGAATGGCCGAGAATGATGCTTGGCTTTGGGAGGAAGATTGGTGACTAGGCTTGTAATAAATACAAGCCAAGATATTTATCTAAGATCATGATGACTTTTGATGACTAGGCTATGATGGACAGCTAGGATTTGATCTTGGATTCTAAGATTAGATCTTGGCCTTCCACTTGTCTTGATTAGGTAGATATTATTTAGTTGTAGTGATGAAGTATATTTCTGTTAAAAACCGCACACGAAATCTCACCGAACGGGCAAAGACGTACCGATATTACCCGTAAAGCAATTCTAAGCATAACATTATCATTTCCACACATGCCTAACCTTATTTTCATGTTTCCTAACTTTGGGCACCTCTGGGTCTCAAATTTTCCTTCATGGCCCGACTGCCTGCCCGAAGTACTATTCAATTTTTTTTTGTACTCGCTCATGGAACCGTGCTCATCATAACCACGTCTGCCAGAATTTAATATTCCTATTAAGTTTTTCTCAATTAATATCTAAGAAAACTAGGATGTTACAATGATCACTTTGTAAAATATCTCCATTTCATTTATTAAAGCAAGCCAAGTCATAACTTCTTCTCCAAGTTTGATGAGCATTTTGTGGTCAAAAAGGAAGAAGAGAGCCACCATTGTTGTCCTCAAGAGCTTGTTCTTGAGTTCCAAGCCCAAAAACTCCAAGCTAGAGTTGTTGGATCATCAAAAGTTCTTCACTAAGCTTGTTCTATACCCAATTCTCTATCAATCTAACCAAACAAAATTTTCATTCCTCATCAAAACCTTGTGTTGTACCTCACACCTCACCAGATCAGAGGGTTTGATGTAACACCCTAATAATTAACTGAATACACCTAGGTTGTATCTGATTAATTACTAGACCTTACTCTTTGCTTCAGTTCTTTCATCATACTTTGAAAATACTTAGTGAAATTACGAGCCATTTTTTTTTTAAAAACACGATTGAAAACATGAACCACGCATAACGTGAATGACTAGCTAATATAAAAAGACATATCAGAAATTAAATACATCATATCACATTGGCTCCATCATATAACATCCATAATTACATAACACATAATATTTTGCCTACCAACAAGTTAGGCTAGGTGTAGGCAATCTAATAAAACATAAATAGTATATGGATGGAAGAACATCCATTAATGGCACCTAGTAATAACACTCCAAGGATAGGGATAAATATCTGAAATATACGAGTAAAACTAGGATCAAGTTCAGCTACCAGGTGAAAGCCTCAATGTGAATCACGAACACTTCCTTCGTTTTTGAAGACGAGATGGAAAGAAAAATAGAGGGAGTGAGAAACTTATAAAAGAATCTCAGTAGGGTACTCACCTCATGATGCATTGTGTCATCATCATCGTCCCCAGGAACCTTTGGTTTCATTATGAAATAGTGAGCATGCTAAGATTGATTTATTAAGTTCGAAAATATACTTTACCGAGGTTCGTCCCTTTAATCATGCGTCTTATAATGCATCATAAACTTAGCATGTCATGTTTATAATGAAATTTTTCCTTTTATCAACACATCATCATCATATCATAAATACTATGCATAAAAGAACATCATATTTCTCATCATTAAATCATAAATACTATGCATAGAAGAACATCATATTTCTCATCATCATATCATAAATACTATGCATAGAAGAACATCATATTTACATCATGCATTACTTAGTTCCTTAGGTGACTTAAAGTTACTTCCATCATCATTTTCCTGGACACCCTATACTCCACCCTTTTGGGAGTAATCTAGGTTATGAGCTCATACCTTGCTAGTCGTCACCAGCACATACTTATCCCTTTTGATAAGTAAAATTCCATCTCTACCCTTTTGAGAGAACGGACTAGGGGCAAGAATCACCTTTTCACCGCCTATAGTTTGAGAGGTCCAAAGGATCATTTTCTCATATATTTTAAGTCACCTTTAGTCTTTGCATGTTATATCATAATACAATTCTCAATTCATAATCATTTATAACATTTTCTCGTTTATAGTCTTATTCGGAATAATATATATACCAACTATAATCATGCATCCGAGATTCCAAAAAAGAGAGGTGGGTCACAAATGGACACACTTAAATACCAAGTCTTTCCTAGCTAGAACCTTTCCAAATTACACTTTTACAGGAATATACTTTCTTCCAACAAAGAATATTTCATTATTTCATGCATAAGCATTCTCATTTTTGCAACAACAATTATAACATGCAAGCTCGGAAATCATTCAATGACGTCAAATACTTAATAAGCATCAAATCACTACATAGACTTATCATTTAAAACATCAAAGAGGCATCATCATAAATCCTTATCGAAAAGCTGCTTAAACAATCGAAACTCTAAATCGGGCAACCTTAATTATTGAACTGATTAATTATCCATCTAAGGGACTTATTACCATCAATTATAAGTCCTAAGAACGTTATTAGACAATATGGGGCAGCATAGATAGTAAGTTGTTCTTAAGGTTTTACGTGCTAGAAGTTGCGTTTTAACCCTTTCTCATTACCGTCTTTCCTTATGATGCTAAAATTAATTACTAAACCAATTATGAATCATTCTCCCTTATCTAAACATGATAAAATCTGGTTCTTAAAATCACTAAAGGCTCTGACAGAATACATAAATTTCATTCTCTAAAGTTCTAGAAATCTTGCTTTTATGGTTTTCTAGTTGCTAGTTTCATTTTTAGTGTTCGAGATCAATCCTACACTAGTTGTTACCAAATTTTTCGTGGCTTAACCAATCTTAAACAGAATTATATCATACTAAAATAATTTGGCATTGGATAAACTTAAAGGGGTCAAAGACTAGGTAAATTCTAGATTTACGGTTGTTCTAGGAAGCTAGTTTTGTCACTAACATGCATAGAATCGTTCTCTTAACAATAAACCATAATTATCACAACTCCAAACATATTAAATCATCATCATTTATTGGTACTAATCTCATATCAGAAGCCGAATCATGAACCTCATATAATTGTATAAAATCACATTTTAAGTGAACATAAAATATTTGTTTCTCGTAGAATTCTTGCAAAGCTTTAAAACTCTTTTAGAAATTAATTCTTTTTGCTAAACTTGAAAGAATCTTCATGATTAAAATTCTCACTTAAGATAAAAGGAGCAAGTCTTGAGCTTAAGAGATTTATGTGATATCTTAGAATCATAAACATGCTATGCAACCTCATTTTAATCTTGTCATTATAAGGTGATAACTTGGAATTATAAACATGATATGCAAATCCATTTCTTTATCTTTAAGATTTAAGGTGATGACTTGAAAATTAAACATGATGCAAGAACTTGAAATATAAACATGATGCAAGAACTGAGCGGCGTAGTCCGCACTTGACCAGGAGAGGGAGAAGAGAATCTTAGAAGAAGCGGTAATCCGCATGGACCGTGAAGGGAGAAGAGAATTATTATTACATCTTTTTAAGCTCCAATCTCAAGACTTCTTAAAGAATCAATTCTTTAACTCCAATAATCTTATTTCTTTGCTTGTGATACTTGGGCAAGTCTTTGAGCTCTAGGATCTTTAGGTGATGACATAAAAATAAACATGTCATGCGTTGATTCTTTTAGCCATTATAAAATAAAGTGAGAGCATAAAATAAATATGAGATGCATCCTCTTTATTATCTTTGAAGATTAAGTGACAACTTGAAACATAAACATGAAATGCAAGCTTGGAAATTTAAACATGAATATGCAAGTTCATTTATTCATTCTTGAGAATTTAGTGATGACATAGAAAGTAAACATGGTTATGCAAGGCATAAACTTAAACATGGATGCAAGTTCATTTTATTTCTTTACTAGAGCTCCTCCAAGACTTTAGAGAAATATAAATTCAACCCAATATATCTTAGCAAGACAAAGTGAAAAATACATCTTTCAAGTTCTAAACTCAAGATCATAAAAACATCATAAAAATATTATTCTTTAAAGTTTTGCATCAAGTGGAACTTTCAAGCTTTAGAGGCCTAACTTGTGATGGATTCACAACCCACCCTCAAGGTCCTCATCATCAAGCCATCATCTCAGTCCCACCTAGGCCATATGGCCAAATTGTTCAAAGAAAAGGAAGAAGAAAACCAAATGGAAAAACTAGAGAAAATCCATGAAATCATCATTTTGAACCAAGAACAACACTTAGCAAAGCATAGAAATAAACTTAAAAACAACTCCCTACCTAATCTGATTTGAAGGAAAGGAAGAGAACTTGGTTTCTTGGAGTGAAATGAAAGAAAATATTTTTGAAAACTTGAAGAAAGAATTCAGCCAAGAGGAGGAGGAAATGAGAGCTTTTGGTGCTTTGAAAAAACTAGAAATGTTTACAATTTTGAGCAAGCATCTAAGACTCCTTAAGCATGCCTATTTATAGAGATTTTGAAGCTCATAAATGGACAAATGAAGAAGGAAGGCTGATGGATTTTCATGGGGAACAAAGGGAGGAAAATCATTTCTTGTTTAAGGCATGTTTTATGCCATGTTTTAGGGAATTTTTTGGCATTTTGTTTTAATGCATTATCTTGCAATAATTCTAATGATTATGGCTGAATTATTTCGTGCATTACAGCCTCATGGAAGAGGGTTTTGTGTGTTCCATGTATTATTTAGGTGTAGGCAAGGTATTCATGCAATTTAGAGAATTTACAGTTAAGGGCTTAGGTGAATTAGTAAGCAATTTGAGTGTTTTAAAGCAATTTTAGGTTCTAATCAATTTAAATAAATAATTTTGACTCTAGATTAATAATTAGAATTTAATAAGCTTTAATTTGAGCCTAATATTGCTTAGGTTTCGTTAGCAATCAAAAATCTCAAAATTTGTAAAACTACACAAAGAGATGGAAACGTCATTTTACTTAAAAATTGCATGAGATCACCGACCTTAACCAATGGTTAATCATGGCTTAAAAACACCTTTTAACACATTTTAGTGAGGTTTGGGCTCAACGCAAGCAATTGGAGTTAAAACGCAAGGGGCGTTTTGGTCATTTCGCACGTCGAGCTCAAAATTAGAATTCTTCTCCTCTATTAACACTCATAACACAAACAATCCCTTATTAACATCAAAACATCCCCTTGAGGATGGGTGGGGCCCACAATCCTCATTTTCTAAATAACCTAAGGGCATTTTGGTCATTTTACACGTCCAGAAAATCGGGGTTTGCAATACTTGCACGAATTGCTCCTAACTTATCTTCTAACGTTATATTCCTTTATTAAGGATTGTTTGGTCTTAAATTTTATATAATATTTACCTACGGTAATTCGGTAATTCTAATGACAGTAAAAATTACAGTAAAAATTGGCGTTACATTTGAAGTTGAATTGGGAGCTTTGGAGGAGAGGGAAGCAAGCTTGGTTAATCTTGAAGCCAAGGAGCTAATAGGTTACTACAAGTAGGGTTTTTGCTGCCTTTCCTTGTAAAATTTTTCTCTATTTTGGCATGACCTAGGTGCGAAATTTCTAGTTGTATTGATGGATAATATGTTGATATTGATGTGTGAATTTTTTGGTGTGTTTGGGTGGTGTTGGAAAAGGGTTTTTTATCAAAGGAAATTAGGACTAGGTTACCGGATTCCTAGTTGTCCGCGCATCATTATGCATGAATTTTCTGGTATTTGTGGTTATTTTTAGGAGCTACAATATGTTGAATATAACATCTTAAAATAACTACATGAATTTTCTTGGGTGTTAGTTTTAAGGTTTGATGCCTCAAAAAAATCAAGAACCGAAATGTGTCTATGTCCCGTTGTTGAAACTGAAGAGGAAACTTGTCCGAATTTATTATCATAGCAATTGATTGAATGACCCTTTGAAATTTTACACGAAGTTAAGTGTAACGCCCAATTTTTACTGGAATTTTTACTATCATTAGGAATTACCGAATTACCGTAGGTAAATATTATATAAAATTTGAGACCAAACAATCCTTAATAAAGGAATATAACGTTAGAAGAGAAGTTAGGAGCAATTCGTGCAAGTATTGCAAACCCCAATTTTCTGGACGTGTAAAATGACCAAAATGCCCTGAGGTTATTTTACTCAGAAAATGAGGATCGTGGGCCCCACCCATCCTCAAGGGGATGTTTTGATGTTAATAAGGGATTGTTTGTGTTATGTGTGTTAATAGAGGAGAAAAATCCTAATTTTGAGCTCCACGCGAAATGACCAAAACGCCCTTACGGCCGTTTTTAATTCCGTTGCGTGACTTAGCCGAACCTCACTAAAATGTGTTAAAAGGTGTTTTTAAGCCATGATTAACCATTGGTTAAGCTCGGTGGTCTCGGGCAATTTTTAAGTAAAATGACGTTTTGCCCTTCTTAGTTTTACAAATTTTGAGATTTTTGATTCGTCTAATGAAACCTAAGCAATATTAGGCTCAAATTAAAGCTTATTAAATTCTAATTACTAATCTAGAGTCAAAATTATTTATTTAGATTGATTAGAACCTAAAATTGCTTAAAACACCCAAATTGCTTAGTAATTCACTTAAACCCTTAACCGTAAATTCTCTAAATTGCATGAATACCTTGCCTACACCTAAAAAATACATGGAACACACAAAATCCTCTTCCACAAGGCTGTAATGCACGAAATTATTGAGTAATAAGTCAGAAAATTATTACACAAAAATCCAAAGAATGAAAACAAAGAATCATGAAAACATGGAAACATGATTCCATGTTTTAAGCCACCAAACAAAATGATTTTTCTTCCTTATTTTTTTTCTCTAATTTTTGGTCAGATTTCTTTCCTTCCTTTGTCCATTTATGAGCTGCAAAATCTCTATAAATAGGCATGCTTGAAGATAGTTTAGATGCTTAGTTCATAACTTACACAAATTCTAGTTTTAGGAGCACCAAAAGCTCTCATTTCCTCCTCCTCTTGGCTGAATTCTTTCTTCAAGTTTTCAAGAATATTTTCTTTCATTTCACTCAAGGAAACCAAGTTCTCTTCCTTTCCTTCAAATCAGATTAGGTAGGGAGTTGTTTTTAAGTTTATTTCTATGCTTTGCTAAGTGTTGTTCTTGGTTCAAAATGATGATTTCATGGATTTTCTCTAGTTTTTCCATTTGGTTTTCTTCTTTCTTTTTCTTTGAACAATTCAGCCATATGGCCTAGGTGGGACTAAGATGATGGCTTGATGATGAGGACCTTGAGGGTGGGTTGTGAATCCATCACAAGTTAGGCCTCTAAAGCTTGAAAGTTCCACTTGATGCAAAACTTTAAAGAATAATATTTTTATGATGTTTTTATGATCTTGAGTTTAGAACTTGAAAGATGTATTTTTCACTTTGTCTTGCTAAGATATATTGGGTTGAATTTATATTTCTCTAAAGTCTTGGAGGAGCTCTAGTAAAGAAATAAAATGAACTTGCATCCATGTTTAAGTTTATGCCTTGCATAACCATGTTTACTTTCTATGTCATCACTAAATTCTCAAGAATGAATAAATGAACTTGCATATTCATGTTTAAATTTCCAAGCTTGCATTTCATGTTTAAATTTCAAGTTGTCACTTAATCTCTAAAGATAATAAAGAAGTTGCATCTCATGTTTATTTTATGCTCTCACTTTATTTTATAATGGCTAAAAGAGTCAATGCATGGCATGTTTATTTTATGTCATCACCTAAAAATCCTAGAGCTCAAAGACTTGCTTATGAATCATAAGCAAAGAAATGAGATAATTGGAGTTAAAGAATTATTCTTTAAGAAGTCTTGAGAATTGGAGCTTAAAAAAAATGTAATTCTCATCCCTCACCGGTCCTGTGCGGACTACCGCGCTTGCTTAAGATTCTCTTCTCCCTCTCCTCGGTCCTGCGGAACCGCCGTTCACTTCTTGCATCATGTTTATATTACAAGTTCTTGCATCATGTTTAATTTTTAAGTTATCACCTTAAATCTTAAAGATAAAGAAATGGAATTGCATATCATGTTTATAATTCCAAGCTATCACCTTATAAAGATAAGATTAAAATAAGGTTGCATAGCATGGTAATAATTCAAAGATGTCACCTAAATCTCTAAAGCTCAAGACTTGCTCCTTTTATCTTAAGTGAAAGATTTAATTATGAACATTCTTTAAGTTATAAATCGGTCCCATGGTTAATTTAGGCCTAAAGTCCTATGACTTCTTTCAAGTTTAACAAAAGGAATTAGTTCTAAAGGAGTTTTAAAACTTTGTAAAAATTTTATGGGAAGCTAGTAATTTATGTGTACTTAAAATGTGATTTGATGCTTATTAAGAATTTGGTGTCATTGATTGATTCCCTAGTTTGTATGTTATAGTTGTTGTTGCAAACAATGAAAACTTATGCATGAAATAAAGACATATTCTGTTCCTGGAAGAAAGTGTATTACTAAGAGTGCAATTTGGAAAGATTCTGACTAAGGAAAGATTTGGTATTTAAGCGTGTCCATTGTGACCCACCTCTCTTTCCTGGAATCTCCAGATGCATGATTAGTTGGTATATATATTATTTCGCATAAGACTATAAATGAGAAAATGTTATGATGATTATGAATGAAGAATTGTATTATGATATAACATGCAAAGACTTAAAGGTGACTCAAAATATATGAGAAAATGATCCTTTGGACCCATCAAACAATAGGCGGTGAAAGGTGATTCTTGCCCCTAGTCCGTTCTCTCAAAAGGGTAGAGACGGAATTTTTACTTATCAAAAGGGATAAGTATGTGCTGGTGACGACTAGCAAGGTATGAGCTCATAACCTAGATTACTCCCAAAAGGGTGAGTATAGGGTGGCCCAGGAAAATGATGATGAAAGTAACTTTAAGTCACCTAAGAAACTAAGTAAATGCATTATGTGAATATGATGTTCTGCTATGCATAGTATTTATGAGATGATGATGAGAAATATGATATTCTGCTATGCATAGTATTATGAAATGATGATGAGGAATATGATGTGATTTTATGCATAACTATGTTATTATATATGAAAGGAAAAGTTCATTATAAACATGACATGCTAAGTTTATGATGCATTATAAGACGCATGATTAAAACCGACGAACCTCGGTAAAGTATATTTTCGAACTTAATAAATCAATCTTAGCATGCTCACTATTTCATAATAACCCGAGGTTCCTGGGGACGATGATGATGACACAATGCATCATGAGGTGAGTACCCTACTGAGATTCTTTTTATAAGTTTCTCTCCTCTATTTTTCTTTCCATCTCGTCTTCAGAAAAAGAAGGAAGCGTTCGTGAATCACATTGAGGCTTCACCGGAGCTGAACTTGAATCCTGAGTTTCACTCGTATATTTCAGATATCTATCCCTATCCCTGGAGTGTTATTACTAGGTGCCATTAATGGATGTCCTTCCATCCATATATTATTTATGTTTTATTAAATTGCCTACACTTAGTCTTATTCTGTTGGTAGGCAAAATATCTATATGATATGTAATTATGGATGCTATGATGGAGCCAATATATTATGATATGATGTTTGTAAATTCCTATGTGTCTTTTAAATTTTGCTAAATCATTCACGTTAAGCGCGGCTCACGTTTTCAATTATGTTTAAAAAAAAAAAATGGCTCGTAATTTCACTAAGTATTTTCAAAGCATGATTAAGGAACTGAGCAAAGAGTAAAGTCTAGTAATTAATCAGCCTGGTGTATTGGGTTAATTATTAGGTGTTACATTAAGGACATATTGAAGTATCACTGTAAATTTTATTGTTCATTGATTCAATCATTTTCTGTAACGCCCCAATTTTTACTGTAATTTTTACTGTCATTAGAATTACCGAATTATCGTAGGGAAATATTATATAAAATTTGAGACCAAGCAATCCTTAATAAAGGAATATAACGTTAGAAGAGAAGTTAGGAGCAATTCGTGCAAGTATTGCAAACCGATTTCTGTACGTGTAAAATGACCAAAATGCCCTGAGGTTATTTTAGAAAATGAGAATCGTGGGCCCCACCCGTCCTCAAGGGGATGTTTTGATAATAATAAGGGATTGTTTGTGTTATGTGTGTTAATAGAGGAGAAGAATCATAATTTTGAGCTCTGACGCGTGAAATGACCAAAACGCCCCGCGCGTTTTAACCCGATTGCATGCCGACTTGAGCCTTGAACCTCACTAAAATGTTTTAAAAGATGTTTTTAAGCCATGATTAACCATTGGTTAAGCTCGGGTGGTCTCGGGCAATTTTTAAGTAAAATGACCGTTTTGCCCTCTTTGTGGTTTTACAAATTTTGAGATTTTTAATTCGTCTAACGAAACCTAAGCAATATTAGGCTCAAATTAAAGCTTATTAAATTCTAATTATTAATCTAGAGTCAAAATTATTTATTTAAATTGATTAGAACCTAAAATTGCTTTAAAACACTCAAATTGCTTACTAATTCACCTAAGCCCTTAACCGTAAATTCTCTAAATTGCATGAATACCTTGCTACACCTAAATAATACATGGAACACACAAAACCCTCTTCCATGAGGCTGTAATGCACGAAATAATGCAGCCATAATACACCAAAAAATTGCACTAAAACATAATGCCAAAAATCACTATAAAACAAGGAACTTTGAAACATGATTCCATGTTTTAAGCCACCAAACAAGATGATTTTTCCTTCCTTGTCTCCTCCTCAAATTTAGTCAGATTTTCTTCCTCCTCTTGTCCATACATGAGCTTGAATTCTTCTATAAATAGGCATGCTTAGAAGTCATTAGAGACTTGCTCAAAAATTTCACAACTTCAAGTTTTTTAAGCTCAAAACTTTCTTTCTTTCTTCCCTCTTGGCTGAAATTCTTTCTTCAACCTTTAAAGGATATTTTGTTTCATTTCACTTCAAGAAACCAAGTTCTCTTCCTTTCCTTCAAATAAAATTAGGTAGGGTGTTGTTTCTAAGTTCATTTTATGCTATAACAAGTTATGTTTCTAGCTCAAAATGTTGAATCAATGAACCTTTTCTATGGCTTTTTCAATTCAATTTTCTTCCTTCTTTCTTTTGAGTAATTTGGCCTTATGGCTTAGATTATGATGAGACCATGGTTTGATGATGAGGTTCTTGAGTGTTGGTTGCAAAGCCTTCACAAGTTAGACCTCTAAAACTTGAAGGTTTCACTAGTTTTTAAAGCTTTATATTTTCAGTTTTTCTTTCCTTATTTTTTCTTCCATGGTTTCGCTAAATGGCCTAAGAAAGAATGAAATGATGGCTTGATGATGAGGACCTTGAGTATGGGTTGTAAATCCATCACAAGTTAGGCCTTTAAAGCTTGAAAATTCCACTTGATGCAAAACTTTAAAGAATGATGTTTTTATGATGTAAAAATAAAGATCTTGAGTTTAGAACTTGAAAGATGTATTTTTCACTTTGTCTTGCTAAGATATATATTGGATTGAATTTATATTTCTCTAAAGTCTTGGAAGAGCTCTAGTAAAGAAATAAAATGAACTTGCATCCATGTTTAAGTTTATGCCTTGCATAACCATGTTTACTTTCTATGTCATCACTAAATTCTCAAGAATGAATAAATGAACTTGCATATTCATGTTTAAATTTCCAAGCTTGCATTTCATGTTTATGTTTCAAGTTGTCACTTAATCTTCAAAGATAATAAAGAGGATGCATCTCATATTTATTTTATGCTCTCACTTTATTTTATAATGGCTAAAAGAATCAATGCATGGCATGTTTATTTTATGTCATCACCTAAAGATCCTAGAGCTCAAAACTTGCCCAAGTATCACAAGCAAAGTTGGAAAATGGTAGTATCACTTTCAATTTCCTTAAGATTATTGGAGTTAAAGAATTCATTCTTTAAGAAGTCTTGAGTTTGGAGCTTGATAAGATGTAATAAGAATTCTCTTCTCCCTTCACCGGTCCAGTGCGGACTACCGCGCTCCTTCTAAGATTCTTTTCTCCCTCCACTTGTCCATGCGGACTATCGCATCAGTTCTTGCATCATGTTTACAATTCCAAGTTATCACCTTATAAAGATAAGATTAAAATGAGGTTGCATAGCATGTTTATGATTCTAGTATCACCTAAATCTTTAAAATCACAAGACTTGCTCCTTTTATCTTAAGTGAGAATTTTAATCATGAACATTCTTTCAATGTATAAATTGACCTCATGATTAAGGTAGGCCTAAAGTGATTTTTAAATAGCTATTGAGTTGGTTCTATAATTTCTTTCAAGATTACCAAAAAGAATTAGTTTCTAAATGAGTTTTAAGGCTTTGAAATGATATTACATCCACTAATATCTTGCATGTACTTAAAATGAGATATTAAGCAATTATGTGAGGTTCATGATTCAGCATTAAGTTAGTATTACTATGATTTGATATGTTTGAAGTTGTGATAATTATGTTTATTGATAAGGAATAATTCTATGCATGTTAGAAGTGAAATTAGCTACATAAAGCAACCATAAAGCTTTAAATATGATTTACTGCCTATGCTGCCTCATATGGTTTAATAATGTTCTTAAGGCTTATAATTAATGGTAATGATGATAATGAATCATTTAGATGCATGATTAATTAGTTTGATAATTAAGGTTACCCGATTCTAGAGTTTCGGTTGTTTAAGACAGCTTTTCAATAAGGATTTATGATGATGCCTCTTTGATGTTTTAAATGATAAGTCTATGTAGTGATTTGATGCTTTTTAAGTATTTGACGTCATTGAATGATTTCTGGGCTTGCATGTTATAGTTACTGTTGCAAACAATGAGAATGCTTATGCATGAAATAATGAAATATTCTTTGTTATTTAAAAATTTACCCTTGTTGCTGGAAGAAAGTATATTACCAAAAGTGTAATTTGGAAAGGTTCTGGCTAGGAAAGACTTGGTATTTAAGCGTGTCCATTTGTGACCCACCTCTCTTTCCTGGAATCAATGCATGATTACAGTTGGTATATATATTATTCCAGAATAAGACTATAAATGAGAAAATGTTATAAATGATTATGAATTGAGAATTGTATTATGATATAACATGCAAAGACTTAAAGGTGACTCAAAATATATGAGGAAATGATCCTTTGGACCCATCAGACTATAGGTGGTAAAAAGGTGATCCTAAGAAAATGATCCTTTGGACCCTCAAACTATAGGCAGTGAAAAGGTGATTCTTGCCCCAGTCCGTTCTCTCAAAAGGGTAGAGATTTTTACTTATCAAAAGGGATAAGTATGTGTTGGTGACGACTAGCAAGGTATGAGCTCATAACCTAGATTACTCCCAAAAGGGTGGAGTATAGGGTGGCCCAGGAAAATGATGATGAAAGTAACTTTAAGTCACCTAAGGAACTAAGTAAATGTATTATGTGATTATGATGTTCTTCTATGCATAGTATTTATGAGATGATGATGAGAAATATGATGTTCTTCTATGCATAGTATTTATGATATGATGATGAGGAATATGATGTGGTCTTATGCATAACTATGTTATTATATATGAAAGGAAAAGTTCATTATAAACATGACATGCTAAGTTTATGATGCATTATAAGACGCATGATTAAAACGACGAACCTCGATAAAGTATATTTTCGAACTTAATAAATCAATCTTAGCATGCTCACTATTTCATAATGAAACCGAGGTTCCTGGGGACGATGATGATGACACAATGCATCATGAGGTGAGTACCCTACTGAGATTCTTTTTATAAGTTTCTCACTCCCTCTATTTTTCTTTCCATCTCGTCTTCAGAAACATAAGGAAGCATTCGTGAATCACATTGAGACTTTCACTAGGTAGTTGAACTTGATCCTGCTAACTTCGTCGTATATTCAATATCTATTTCCCCTTGGAGTGTTATTAGTAGGTGTCATTAATGGATGTCCTTCCATCCATATATTATTTATGTTTTGTTAGATTGCCTACACCTAGTCTTATTCTGTTGGTAGGCAAACTATCTATGTGTTATGTAATTATGGATGTTATATGATGGAGCCAATATGATGTGTTTTTCATGTTATATCTGACGTTATTCGCTTTATTTCGATTATTGTTCACGTTATGTGCGGCTCACGTTTTCAATTATGTTTAAAAAAAAATGGCTCGTAATTTCACTAAGTATTTTCAAAGCATGATTAAAGAACTGAAGCAAAGAGTAAAGTCTAGTAATTAATCAGATACAACCTAGGTGTATTCGGTTAATTATTAGGTGTTACATTTTCCTTCTGTTATTTCTTATGTCCTGAAAGCTAAGCCCATTATGTGTAGGTGTGACTCTATCCTTTTAATTCTCGTGTATTGTGAACTATGTTCCTTGTGTTATGTAATATAAGTTTGTTTCCTGTTCATGAATTCGTACTTGAAATGTATATATGCATGGTTTATATATCCTTTTATTTACGTTGATGGCACTTAACATTCAGTTAAGCTAGCATGCACGGCTCACGTTTTGCTTTTTGTTTAAAAAAAAAATTTACCCATATTTTTTGCTAAGTATTTTAATAAAAATGAATTTAAAGAATGAAATAAAAGAGTAATAACTAATAATTAATCTCAATACATCCTAGGCGTGTTAGGTTAAATATTAAGGTGTTACATTTTGGTATTAGAGATTCGATTCTCACAGAGCCTAAGGATTGGACTGACCATGCTCTTTAAGCATGATGCGATAGTTCTGTATGTGTAGAGCTTAGATAATAGAGATAAGCTATAGGATAGCTATGCATGACTCCTGCCTCTATGTGCCATGGTAACTAGCTCATCTAGCATGAAATATTGAGCTGATCACCTCATTTATTGACTTGTGTGTTAGGGACCAATGGCACCTAGATGAGGAATAGAGCTTAATGAAGCGAACCGGGTAACCAGACCGCAAAAGCCGTTAGGGAGATGGCGAAAGCCATGGAATACATGTTTGATTGGATGAACCAAGAAGGAAGTGTTGGCCAAGGTCCCCCTACCGAAGCAGTGAGCAAGCTCCTTTGAGAGTTCTCAGGGCGAGTCCACCAACTTTTAGAGAAGATCTACTTCCCTGATGAGTGAATCAAGAAGCTAGAGAGGATCTACTCTGGTCGCCCTGTAGAGGAGCAGAAGGTCACCTTTGCTGCTTACATGATGGAGTCAGACGCCAAGTTCTAGTGGACCGTACCCGACAACTGCTAGCATTCTGGACCTGCTTAACTAGGAGCTGTTCAAGACATACTTCTATGAGAAGTACTTTCCCAATCAGTGAGGAATGCCAAGGACATCGAGTTCATGAACTGACCAGGGAGGGTCACCGCCAGGACATGGCAAGGTTTGAGGAGCTGATCAAGTTCTCACGGTTTTCAAGGAATCCCCATGAGATTTGGAAGTGCGTTAAGTACGAGGCCGAATGAAGGACGAACTTAATGTCACTATTGTGCACATGGAGATCAGGGATTTCCCTACCTTAGTTAACAAGTGTTACATTATTGAGGAAGGGTATAAGAAGTTGAGCACGTAAGAACGGAGCGCGTCAGAGGGCTAGACCTTAAGCCCCGAGGTTCAAGCCGCAACACCAAAATCTGTCCAAGACCCACTTCAAACCGCATTACAAGTAGCAGTATAGGTCACCACAACAACAACAGACGATGCACTTCAACCCGTAATCCAAACCACAGTCTGGACCACCATTCAAGCACAACGGACAACGGAATAACCATCATCAAGAAGGATCAAGAGATCCAAGAACAAGGCACCCCAAGGAGCTCGTGTCACTTTTCCTAGACTTGCCCCTATGGAGTGCTCGAAGCGTGGGAAGCCGCATGGAGACCACCCCTGCTTGGCTGGGCAAGGAGTTTGCTACAAATGTGGGAACCCGACCATTTCAAGAGGGAATGCATGGAGCGGAATCGAGGGCCCGAAACCCCCGTCCACAACTCCAAGGGAGAGTCTTCACTCTCAACGCAGAAGATTCGACAAAGTCTAGAAGCATCATAGAAAGTACATGTGAAATAAATGGTAGGACCTTAATTGTACTATATGATTCCGGCGCAACACATTCTTTCATCTTACATGATAGTGTTAGATCCCTGAATTGCATAAGCAGAACTTCCTTTTGACTTAACTGTTTCCACACCCACTAGTAGACTCGTTAGGACTTTCAAATGCAGTTAGACTGCATAGTTTTACTGAGGGTAGACCTTTCATTTTAGACTTGATTTGTTTGCCCATGAAAAACCTAGATGTAATTCTTGGCATGGATTGACCTTATGCCAACCGTGTGATGTTAAATTGTTATACAAAGTCTGTTGTTTTCCTTCTGTCCCTAGTAAAACTAGTAGGTCTTTCAAATTCTATTTAAACATAGTAGAGGTTAACTTATAGGGCTAAAAGTAAGGAATATGTTCTCCTAGCCGCTACCGATGTAGACCTTGAGCAGAACATTAATGATATGCCCATAGTAAGAGATTACCCTGAAATGTTTCCCGACGAGATACCTGGATTCCTCCCTAAAAGGGAGGTTGAGTAAGTTCTGAGTTGGGCCGATATCCATAGAACCTTATAGGATGTCGTCCCAGAGCTAGCGAGTTAAAGACGGGGCAGAGGAGCTATGGTAGAAGAAGTTCGTGAGGCCAAGTGCATCATCGTGGGAGCATCCTTTTGTTTGTCAAAAAGAAATATGGGAGCATGAGGCTTTACATAGATTATCAAGCTTAACCGAGTGACTATAAAGAATAAGTACCCTTTACCCAAGATTGACGATTTGATGGATCAGTTGAGGAGCGGTGGTATTCTCAAAGATTGACTTAAGGTCAAGATATCACCAGATAAAGGTTAAGGAGGAGGACATACCTAGACCTCGTTTAGGTCTGGATGGCCACTTTGAGTTCAATCATGTATTTCTGACTATGAAATAGGAATTTATATATTACATGAATAGGATCTTTAGACCCTATTTGAACTAGTTTGTGGTTGTCTTTATAGATGACATACTCATCTATTCAAAGACCCATGAGGAGCATGAGCATAATCTAAAGATAGTACAAAAGATCTTAAGAGAAAGAAACTATACGCCAAGCTATTTAAGTGTGAATTCTGGTTAGAGGAAGTAAAGTTTTTAGGGCATGTAGTTTCAAAAGGAGGTATCACCATAGATCCTAGTAAGATTGAAGTTGTGATGAGTTGGAGAGACCGACTATTGTAATGGAAATAGGAGCTTTTTGGATTTACCTAGCTATTATCGTAGGTTCATTCAGGATTTTCCCAGATTCCTTACCTCTAACCAAGCTAACTAAGAAGAATGCCCCATTTGAGTAGACCCAGGTGTAAGAAGAGCTTCCAAGAGTTGAAGGTAAAGTTGACCACCACCCCCGTGCTAGTTTTACTTGATCCCAATGCGCCTTACGAGGTGTATTGTGATACTTCAGGGAAAGGTTTAGGGCGTGTATTGATGCAGAATAGGCAAGTAGTAGCCTATGCATGTAGACAACTCAAGCTTCATGAAGCCAATTACCCCACCCATGACTTGGAGCTAGCAGGAGTAATGTTTGCTTTGAAGGTGTGGAGGCACCATGTATGGGTGAAGTTCGAGATGTTCTTCTCATCATAAGAGTCTCAAGTACCTCTTTGATCAAAAGGAGTTGAATATGAGACAAAAAAAGGTGGATGGAGTTCCTAAAGGACTACGACTTTGGGTTGAAATATCATCGGCAAGGCCAATGTGGTGGTCAATGCTTTGAGTCGAAAGTCATTGCACATGTCTCAGATGATGGTCAAGGAAGCAAAGCTAATTGAGAAGTTTAGGGACATGAACTTAGGGATGGCTTTGACCACTGAAGTATGAGGATGTGCCATCTCAGCGTGATGAGTGACTTTAAAGGAGAGTTACTCGAGCCCAGTTGGAGGACGAGGAATTTAAGGGGATCTTGGAAGCGGTCAAGCTGAAAGATGAAGGGTTTTAGCCAAGGAGGAGATGGGCTGTGAGGTTTGAAGGACGAATTTGCGTGCCAGCATGTGGAGACCTCTAAAAGGAAATTTTAGAGGAGGCTCACAAAAGCCATTTTACCATCCACCCTAGTACAACCAAGATGTATCAAGATTTGAACAAGTTATTCTGGTGGCCTGGTTTAAAGAGAGCCCTCCGAAATGTTGCAACCTCTTTCTATCCCTGAGTGGAAGTAGGATAGTATCTCTATGAATTTCGTGACCGGTCTACCTAAGACCTAAGCCCGCCATGATGCTATCTGGGTAGTAGATAGACTCTGACTAAGTGACCCACTTCTTACCCATCAGGGTGACCTATTCTTTAGATAGGTTGGCCAAGTTGTATATCTAGGAGATCGTACGGTTACATGGTGTGCCATCGATGATAATCTGATAAGATTCGATTTACGTCATGTTTTTGGGGAGCCTTCCAAAAGGCGTTCAATTCAAAACGTGCCTAACACCCTAACTTTCACCTCACACACTCGAGTCGCATTTGGCTAGTTATTAAATGTTACGCCTTTTGTTTCAAACTTGACTTATCTTTATTTAAAATACGGGTAAGAAAATATGACTAATTTTTTTCTTTTTGAATTTAAGATTTAAAATGCGAGCTGCGCGTGCGCATACATAATGATTAATACACACATGATATAGCCAACTTATACACATTATCATAGCATAGAGAAACAAGTCATGGAATAGTCACAACATAATTTATATTAACATATCATAGTCACATCATAACGACGATGCCCTTCGAACATGAGGACATCTTCAAGATACTAAACAAAACAAAAGATGAACGTACACGAACCCAACGCTAGACATTACTATAACTTTTCTAGACTAATCTTCGCGCTTCCGCTTGACCTCTACCGGGTAGCATGGTTCCTAAACTTGCGCCTCACAAAGGATCACGAACATCCGCATCACTCGCCTCGGAGACGACATGGAAGAAAGGAAAAGGGATGAGAAATCTATATAAGATTCTCGTAGGCTTCCGACTCTAACACAAGTGTCATCGTCGTCGCCCCCAGCCACTTCGGTCTTATTATGAAAGGGTGTGCATGCATAAGATTCAATTTTACATTTCTCAAGTTCTTTTATCCGAAGTGGGTGTCTTTTAACATGAGTCTTAATGACATGAATGCAACATATATTCTATGTATGCATGGCAATACTTGAGCATGACAATACACATAGATAGCACATATTACTTAATCAAAGTATCAATGAAACATCAACAAAACGTGTGCATGTACATCTTTTACTTTATCATAATTGAACTTGTGAGTTCCTTTCATAACTTTTTCCATTATTCCACCCTCATCATGGTCACCAAAATCCACCCAACATGTCGGCCCCGATTTTATCATGGTCACCAAAACTCCTCATCACCTATCGCCTAGGAATGAGCTTATCCTAACTAGCCGTCGCTAGATTTATACGGAAAAATAGAGGGGGAATCATATCTCTTTCTTGGAAACACATCAACTGGTTAAGACCAGTGGCTTTGTCCGCTTCGGTATGGCTCGACGTCCATACCCACGGGTTTACTTTCTCCTCACCGTAGCAGGAGAACGCGTCTAGCATATAACTTTTACATTAACATATCTCTTTTCTTTCTTGGAAACGCATCAAACTGGTTAAGACCAATGACTTTGTCCGCTTCGGTATGGCTCGACGTCCATACCCCCCACGGGTTTACTTTCTCCTCACCGTAGCAGGAGAAATGCGTCTCGGCATATAACTTTTACATTAACATATCTTGTATGGATGCAACATAAGTGTACAATCATAATACATCATATACCATATCCTTTATTCATGTCTCATATTTTCATGCATTTAAACATAGCGTATCACATCATCATAGCAACATGCCACACATCCATACGTTTTCATACTCATGATATTTAAAACATTCACATACATCAACCAATACTCATCACTCTCATTCCTTACATCACATTTCCTTAACTTAAGATATCTTATGCTTTGCCCCTTGCAGGTCTTAACCTTGAGTTCCAAATATTCTAATGTCCGTATTACATTTTTATCTCAACTAGGGGTTCATTACCTATAATTCTTACTAAGTTTTATGTTTACTAAAAATCCAAACAGCACCTTATACTTAAGGGCAGAAAATATCACATGCTTACGGGCTTAAAATCTCCATTTTTGACACTTTCTAGATCCGTCTTCGCCTACGGCTTTATAATTAATTCCTAAACCAATTATGAGAGGTTCTTACACATATCCACTAATTATAAACCATTTTCCTTAATTTTAAACTTGCTGGAACAGAATGCATAAATTGTGCATTTAAAGGGTTCTAAAATTCTCATTCTAAGTCCTTTATTGTTACTTATACTTATCCAACTCCTCTAAAACGTTCCTTGCTTCACTCAAACATAATTTTACACATTTTAACACCATAAAACAGATTTAATACAGTGGCCAAACATGAGAGGGCAAAACCGAAAAGTAAATCCCATAAGTCACACAATTTCATGAATTAAAAAGCATACAAGTTGCTAGTTTTCTCTTGGAATAATTTTAGAACCTCAAAACTCCTTTAGAAACCAATTTATCTCATTAAAATCATGTAAATATACATGAGGGCAGTAGCTAAATTAATTTTCTCATAAAATAGATTTAAAACATATAATCTCATTCATAATGTTCCTTAGGTACTCCTAAGCTTAGAAAAATTACCAAAACATGAGCTATGAACACTTGAGATTAGATGAACTCACACCAAGCTCATCATCATCACCACAAGGCCGAAATGGCTTCATTGAAAAACCAACATTTTCTTAAAACTTTACATTGGATACTTGGGCAAGTCTTTGAGCTCTAGACCATTTAGGTGGTGACATAAATTTAAACATGCTATGCAACTCATTTTACTCTTCTTTTAGAAAATAAAGTGAGAGCATAAAATAAATATGAGGTGCACTCATTTATTATCTTTAGAGTTTAAGTGATGGCGTAAAATATAAACATGATAGACAAGAAAGTAAACATGAAATGCAAGGTTCAATTCTTTATTTTAGTGCTCTAGGCCTCTTGGGTGTTTACCCCAAATCAACAATCAACTTTAAGGTTGAAATAGGTAGGCTTTGAGATTTATTAAGTGATGATGCACATTCTTGTTTTAATCTTTAAGTTGCTTAGTGATAGCTTGAAAATAAACATGCTATGCAAAGCATAAAAGTAAACATGAATGCAACTCCTTTTTAATCTTAACTAGAGCTCTTACAAGACTTTAAAGGAACATAAAAACCTCAACCCATTATGTATCATAAAGTGAGCTTTAGAGTTCTTAGCATCAAGATACCAAGGAAGTCTTATGTTCTTGAACACCATCATCAAGCTCAAGGAAATGATTTTTCAAGAGACAACCTTTCAAACAAACATAAAAGGGCTACCTTAACATTTTTAGCAAACTTTGTTCAAGAGAGGAAAGGAAAAACCAAAACCATTGAAGAAAAAGAAATAAAAACCAAAGCTTGGACAAGGCAAAAAGGAAAAACCAAAACCTTAGAGGAATGAAGGCTAAAACTTTGAACTAGGAAAAACCAAGGAGGAGCCGAAATCATAAAGGAAAGGAAATGAAAAACCAAAACTTTGATCTTGCAAAGAAAAGGAAAAACCGAGTTTGTATATGGTCCAAGACCAAGATCCAAGCTTTAGAGGTTTCTCTCATGGCAAACACCAAACTATCTCCATGAGACCTCATCATCAAGCTAAAGATTGGTTTGTAAAATGGCCTCATGGCCGAAAATACAAAGGGAAGAAAAAGAGTTTGAAACCAAGAGAAAACTAGAAACTTTTCTCAAAGAAAGTAAAGAAACTTGAAAGAAAACCCCTACCAAATGAAACCTTGAAAGAGATGAAAGAAAGCTTGATTCTTTGAAGGAAATGAGAAGACAAAATCTTCTCTTTGTTGGGGATATAGGTTCGGCCAAGAGGAAAAACCAAGGGAAAGGATTTTTCCTTGAGGAAACAAGCTTAGAAATGGAAAGATTGAGTGTTTGAGAGGTGGTTTGAGGTGAGGGGGTGGTTCAAGGTGGTTTATGGTGGTTTGTGGTGGTGGAAAGCTTTCTTTGAGTGAGGAGGAAAAAGAACTTAGAAGGAGAGAAAATGAGAGAAAACAAGAGAAATTGCAAGAATGCACAACTTAGCAAATGATCTAAAAAAAATGGCCAAGCTTTCCAATGTGTGTTATTTATAAAGAATGAAATGTTGTGGCTAATTTAGGGGAGGGCTGGCCGAAATTCATTAGCCTTGGAGGAAGGAAAATATCTTCCAAAGCTTGTCTTGGAAACTTGGTTAAAGTGCTAGCTTAGGTGTAGTCAAATCCTAGCTTTTGCATAGCCTTTTTGGATGAAATTTGAACTCAAAATTTGTGGCTTTTGGGGAAATTCTAACTAGATTAACAATTTTAAAATAATTCTTTTAGTCAAAAAGGTGGTAGACAAATTTCCTTGATTTAAGGAAATTGGAGAGAAAAATACTATTCATTACTTTTTGATTAGACATCTTGAATTAAAGAATGTAATTAGAACTTGACTAAGCAATTTTAGTTTCTAACCAACCTTATAAATCATTTTGACTCTAGATTAATTCTCAAAATAAATTAATCTTCGATTAGAGCCTAATATTGCTTAGGTTCAACTAATTACGTCATTAGGCGCACTGTACACGTTCTAGGGGCAAAATGGTAATTTCGCACTAAACCTGCCGGGACCTCGCGGGCCCAACCAAACATCAAAACCCACTTATAAACATCATTCCAAACTTCCTGGAAATTTGGGCTCAAACGACACCTTTTACCGCGTACACAGGAGGGTATTTTGGTCATTTTGAGCCGAAGTTTGAAAACGAGATTTCACCTCTGAATCTCAACCTTACAAACATAATCCCCTTCAAACATTGAGTTAACCCATTCAGGACTGCCTGTCGCTTCCCTTTAATTGGTAAAATGATCTCATGGGCATTTTAGTCATTTTGTACTCAATCAGAAAATCCTGAGACCAAGCCCAAGTACCGTGACCATCCTCAAATAGATGGCCAAGGAAAGGACTATCCATGTAACACCCTAATAATTAACCCAATACCCCTAGGTCGTATCTGATTAATTACTAGACTTTACTCTTTGTTTCAGTTCTTTAATCATGCTTTGAAAATACTTAGTGAAATTACGAGCCATTTTTTTTTAAAAAAAAAACATAATTGAAAACGTGAGCCACACATAACGTGAACGATAATCAGGATAAAGCAGAAAATAGACATATCATGAAGAACACATCATATTGGCTCCATCATATGACATCCATAATTACATATCACATAGATATTTTGCCTACCCAGAGTTAAGCTAGATGTAGCCAATCGAACAAAACATAAATAATATATGGATGGAAAAACATCTATTAACGGCACCTATTTATAACACTCTAGAGATAGGAATAGATATCGAGTTCACGCTCAAGGTCTAGCCATACGTTCCTCAAGGATAATAAGCTGGTTCACAAGATCACATGCATCTACCAGGTGAGAGCATCAACGGAATCACGAACATCACCATCACTTTCTAAAGACAAGATGGAAAGAAAGAAAGAGGGAATGAGAAACTTATAAAAGAATCTCTAGGGTACTCACCTCATATGCATCGTGTCATCATCATCGTCCCCAGGAACCTCGGGTTATTATGAAATAGTGAGCATGCTAAATTGATTTATTAAGTTCGAAAATATACTTTACGAGGTTCGTCGTTTTAATCATGCGTCTTATAATGCATCATAAACTTAGCATGTCATGTTTATAATGAACTTTTCCTTTCATATATAATAACATAGTTATGCATAAAACCACATCATATTCCTCATCATCATTTCATAATATTATGCATAGCAAAACATCATATTTCTCATTATCATCTCATAAATACTATGCATAGCAGAACATCATATTCACATAATGCATTTACTTAGTTTCTTAGGTGACTTAAAGTTACTTTCATCATCATTTTCCTGGGCCACCCTATACTCCACCCTTTTGGGAGTAATCTAGGTTATGAGCTCATACCTTACTAGTCGTCACTAGCATATACTTATCCCTTTTGATAAGTTAAAATCCCGACTCTACCCTTTTGAGAGAACGGTTTAGGGGCAAGAATCACCTTTTCACTACCTATAGTCTGATGGGTCCAAAGGATCATTTCCTCATAAATTTAAGTCACCCTTAAGTCTTTGCATGTTATATCATAATACAATTCTCAATTCATAATCATTCATAACATTTTCTCATTTATAGTCTTATTCTGGAATAATATATATACTAACAGTAATCATGCATCTGAGAGATTCCAGGAAGAGGGTGGGTCACAAATGGACATGCTTAAATACCAAGTATTTCCTAGCCAGAACCTTTCCAAATTACACTTTTACAGGAATATACTTTCCTCTAGCAACAAGGGTAAATTTTTAAATAACAAAGAATATTTCATTATTTCATGCATAAGCATTCTCATTATTTGCAACAGCAACTATAACATGCAAGCCTAAATCATTCAATGACGTCAAATACTTAATAAGCATCAAATCACTACATAGACTTATCATTTAAAACATCAAAGAGGCATCATCATAAATCCTTACGAAAAGCTATCTTAAACAACCGAAACTCTAGAATTAGGCAACCTTAATTATTGAACTAATTAATTATGCATCTAAGGGACTTATTACCATTAATTATAAGTCCTAAGAACATTATTAGACTATATGGGGTAGCATAGACAGGAAGTTGTTCTTAAGGTTTTACCTGTTAGAAGTTGCATTTTTAACCCTTCTCTTATCCCTTTCCCTATGATGCTAAAATTAATTACTAAACCAATTATGAATCATTCTCCCTTATCTAAACATAATAAAATCTGGTTCTTAAGGTCACTAAAGGCTCTGGACAGAATGCATAAATTTCATTCTCTAAAGTTCTAGAAATCTTGCTTTTACGGTTTTCTAGGAAGCTAGTTTTATCTCTAACATGCATAGAATCATTCCTTTAGCAATAAACCATAATTATCACAACTTCAAACATATTAAACCATCATCATACAGTAGTACTAAACTCAGATTAGTGGCTGAATCATGAACCTCACATAATTGCTTAAAATCACATTTTTAAGTACAAGTAAGATACTAGTATCTCGTAAAATCTTTGCAAGGCCTTAAAACTCTTTTAAAAACTAATTCTTTTTGTTACTCTTGAAAGAAATTTTAGAACTAAATCAGTAACTTATTTAAATCACTTTAGGCCTACCTTAATCATGAGGCCGATTTATACATTGAAAGAATTTTTATGATTAAAATTTTCACTTAAGATAAAAGGAGCAAGTCTTGAGCTTTAGAGATTTAGGTGATAACTAGAATCATAAACATGCTATGCAACCTCATTTTAATCTTGTCTTTATAAGGTGATAACTTGGAATTATAAACATGATATGCAAGAAACTAGTGGTGGTAGTCGCATTGACCGTGGAGGAGAAGAGAATCTAAGAAACCGGAGCGCGGTCCGCACTGACCGATGAAGAGAGAAGAGAATTCTTATTACATCTTATTAAGCTCCAAACTCAAGACTTCTTAAAGAATGAATTCTTTGACTCCAATAATCTTAAGGAAATTTAAAATGAGCTTTAGAGTTCTTATTACCATGGTTCCAACTTTGCTTGTGATACTTGGGCAAGTCTTTGAGCTCTAGGATCTTTAAGTGATGACATAAAATAAACATGCCATGCATTGATTCTTTTAGCCATTATAAAATAAAGTGAGAGCATAAAATAAATATGAGATGCATCCTCTTTATTATCTTTGAAGATTAAGTGACAACTTGAAACATAAACATGAAATGCAAGCTTGGAAATTTAAACATGAGAATGCAAGTTCATTTATTCATTCTTGAGAATTTAGTGATGACATAGAAAGTAAACATGGTTATGCAAGGCATAAACTTAAACATGGATGCAAGTTCATTTTATTTCTTTACTAGAGCTCCTCCAAGACTTTAGAGAAATATAAATTCAACCCAATATATCTTAGCAAGACAAAGTGAAAAATACATCTTTCAAGTTCTAAACTCAAGATCTTTATTTTTACATCATAAAAACATCATTCTTTAAAGTTTTGCATCAAGTGGAATTTTCAAGCTTTAGAGGCCTAACTTGTGATGGATTTACAACCAACACTCAAGGTCCTCATCATCAAGCTATCATCATATTCCCATATAGGCCTTATGGCCGAAATGTTCAAAGGAAAAGAAAGAAGAAAACCAAATGGAAAAAGCTAGAGAAAGTCCATGAAATCATCATTTTGAACCAAGAACAACACTTAGCAAAGCATAGAAATAAGCTTAAAGACAACTCCCTACCTAATTTGATTTGAAGGAAAGGAAGAGAACTTGGTTTCTTGGAGTGAAATGAAAGAAAATCTCTTTGAGAAATTGAAGAAGAAGTTTCAGCCAAGGGGGAGGAGGAAAGAAAGTTTTTGTGCTTTGTAAAAACTAGAAATTGTGCAATTATGAGCAAGGCTTCTAAGACTCCTTAAGCATGCCTATTTATAGAGATTTTGAGCTCATGAATGGACAAGAAAAGGAGGAAAGTCTGACCAAATTTGAGGAGGAAACAAGGAAGAAAAATCATCTTGTTTGGTGGCTTAAAACATGGAATCATGAAACATGATTCCTTGTTTTCATACCTTGAGTTTTGTGCCAAGTTTGACAAATTTTCTGATGCATATTAGGCCATATAATTTCGTGCATTACAGCCCAAGGAGGATAAATTTGTGTGTTCCATGTATTATTTAGGTGTAGGTAGGTATCTTTGCAAATTAGAGAATTTACAATTAAGGGCTTAGGTGAATTAGTAAGCAATTTGAGTGTTTTTAAGCAATTTTAAGTTCTAATCAATCTAAATAAATAATTTTGACTCTAGATTAATAATTAGAATTTAATAAGCTTTAATTTGAGCCTAATATTGCTTAGGTTTCGCTATACGAATCAAAAATCTCAAAATTTGCAAAACTCACAAAGACAGGGACAAAATGGTAATTTTACTTAAAAATTGCCCAGACCACCCGAGCTTAACCAATGGTTAATCATAGCTTAAAAACATGTTTTAAAACATTTTAGTGAGGTTCGGACTAAGTCGCACGCAAATCGGTTAAAACGCCGCAGGGCGTTTTGGTCATTTCGCGTCGAAGCTCAAAATTAGGATTCTTCTCCTCTATTAACACACATAACACAAACAATCCCTTATTATCATCAAAACATCCCCTTGAGGACGGGTGGGGCCCACGATCCTCATTTTGAGTAAAATAACCTCAGGGCATTTTGGTCATTTTACACGTACAGAAATCGGGTTTGCAACTTTGCACGAATTGCTCCTAACCTTTCTTCTAATGTTATATTCCTTTATTGAGGATTGTTCGGTCTCAAATTATATGAAAAATTACCTAGGTAATTCGGTAATTTCTAAACGATAGTAAAATTACAGTAAAATTGGGGTGTTACATTACTTCTCTCCTTAAAAGAATTTCGCCCTCGAAATCGTTCTGAGAATAGCTCTGGGTATTGTGCTTGCATGTCTGATTCAGCTCCCATGTAAATTCTTCGTTTCACCTCGTCCCCATGCTACTTTGACTAGGGTACAGCCTTGTTTCTTAATTGCTTAACTCCTCGGTCAACGATCTCGTGGGTGGTAAGTTAAACGTTAGGTCATCTCTTAATTGCACATGTTCTGGCTCTAGTACATGACTTGGGTCAGATGATATTTTCTTAACTGGATACATGAAAAACATCATGAAGGTTGGAGACTTGGGGAAGGGCTACACGGTAAGCTACAGATCCTACTTTGCTAAGGATTTCAAATGGGCCAAGAAATCTGGGGCTCAATTTCTTTACTTTCATTGTTCCTATGCCTGTGGGGGTGATTCGGAACACATGGTCCCCTTCTTGAAAATCTAGCGGCTTTTGCTTATCCACATAGTTTTTCTGCGACTTTGAGCAGGAAGAATTTTATCCCTAATCTTCTTGATTTGTTTCGTTGTTTCCCTCACAATATCAAGTGAGTAAACTTGCTCTCCGAGTTCATACCAACATAAGGGAGATTGACATTTCCGTCCATAGAGGGCCTCGTATGGTGCCATACCAATGCTTGCATGATAACTGTTGTTATATGCAAATTCAATTAGCGGGGTACTTACCCAACTTCCCCTTTGATCCAAAACACATGCCCTTAACATATCCTCTAAGGTTTGGATAGTTCTTTCAGATTGACCATCCGTTTGGGGGTGATAATCCGTGCTAAACACAACTTTGAACCAAATGCCTTCTGAAAGGCTCCCCAAAATCGTGACGTGAATCGCGGATCCCGATCCGAGATTATCGTCTATGGTACTCGTGTAACCTTACTATCTCCTGAATATATAACGTGCTAACCTATCCAAGGAATAAGTCACCTTAATAGGTAAAAAGTGGGCTGATTTAGTCAACCGATCCACTATTACCCAAATGGCGTCATGATTCGCTTGGGTCCTCGGTAGTCCAATTACAAAATCCATGGAGATACTGTTCCACTTCCACTTAGGGATCAGTAGGTTGCAACATTCCATAAGGTCTTTGGTGTTTAATCTTCACCTTTTGACACACCAAGCACTTACTCACCCATGTGCACACATCTTTCTTCAATCCAGGCCACCAGAACATCTTCTTCAAATCTTGATACATCTTGGTGGCACTAGGATGAAGGGTGAAATGACTCTTATGGGCTTCCTCCAAAATGTCCTTTTGGAGGTCACCACTAGCAGGTACACATATACGACCTTCAAATCTCCACAAACTATCATTCCCTTGGGTAAAACCTTTCAACTTATCAGCTCTTACTACCTCTAAGGTTTCTTGAAATTCCGTATCTTCCTTTTAGGCTTGAGCAATTCTTTCCCTGAATTCACTCGTCACACTAAGATGGCAAGCTCTTATGCCTTTAGTGGTCAAGGTCATCCCTAGGTTTAAGTCTCTAAACCTTCAATTAACTCAACCTCCTTCACCATCAAATGGGATACTTGTAAAGATTTTCTACTTAGAGCATCAGCTACAACATTAGCTTTGCCTGATGGTAGTTCAACCCAAAATCATAATCTTTCAAGAACTCCATCCACTTTCTTTGCCTCATGTTTAGCTCTTTCTGATCAAAGAGATATTTCAAACTCTTGTGATCGGAAAACACCTCAAACCTCACTCCGTATAAATGGTGTCTCCAAATCTTTAGAAACACGACGGCGGCTAACTCAAGGTCATGGGTGGGTAATTTGCCTCATGCGGCTTGAGTTGTCTTGATGTATAGGCCACCACTTGCCTATCTTGCATCAATACACAACCCAAACCTTTCTCGAAGCATCACAGGACACTTCGAAAGGCACATTGGGGTTGGGTAACACTAAAAGAGGTTGAGGTTAACTTATGTTTCAACTCTTGAAAGCTTTTTTCACACTCCTGGTTCATGAAAAAGGGGTGTTTTTCCTAGTTAGCTTGGTCAAGGGGTAGGGAAATCTGGAAAATCCCTTAATAAACCGACGGTAATAACTAGCTAAACCTAAAAAGCTCCTTACTTCAGTATCGTGGTTGGTCTTTCCCAGTTTACAACCGTTTCCACCTTACTAGGATCTACAGCAATTCCTTTCTTAGATACTACATGCCCTAAAATTTCACTTCATCCAACCAAAATTCACATTTGGAAAGCTTGGCATATAGTTTCTTTTCCTTCAGGATTTCCTAGGACTATGGTTAGGTGGCATTCATGCTCCTCATGGGTCTTAGAGTAGATGAGAATGTCATCTATAAAGACAACCACAAACTGATCTAAATAGGGTCTAAAGATCCTATTCATGTAATCCATAAAAATTGCTGAGCATTGGTTAATCCAAAGGACATTACTGCAAACTGAAATGGCCGTATCGAGTGCGAAAAGGCCGTTTTGGTATATCTTCATCTCTCACTCTAATCTGTGGTAACCTGACCTTAAATCAATCTTAGAAAATACTACCTGCACCTTTAAGCTAGTCCATCAAGTCATCTATCCTAGGCAAAGGGTATTTGTTCTTCACCGTCACTTTATTCAATTGCCTATAGTAGACACACATCCTCATACTTCCATCCTTTTTCTTTACAAACAACATCGGGCTCCCCAAGGTGATGCACTAGGCCTAACAAACTTTTTCTCCAATAAATCTTCCAATTGAGCTTTTAACTCGGTTCAACTCTAATGGGGACATCTTGTATGGGGCTATAGATATGGGTCCTGCACCTGGAAGCAATTCTATGGAAAACTCTATCTCTCTTGGGGGAAACTCTGGTATCTCATCTGGAAATACTTTGGGATAATTCCTTACTATTGGTATCTCATCGATACTTTGCTCAAAGTCTACATCACTAGCGGCTAAGAAAATATAACCTTTACTCTCACCCTTACCACAGTCCATTTCCAGAGTTATGTACAGACTTATAGGTTTCTTAGGTTCAAAGGGAACAAGAAGAAAAGTGATGGTTTTCTCAGAGTTTAACAGGACACGTTGGCCTCAAGCCAATCCATGCCAAGAATCACATCTATACCTCGCATGGGTAAACAAATAAGATCTAAAACAAAGGATCTATTCCCTATAACAAAATTGCAATCTAAACAACATTTACAAGTCCTAACGGGTTTTCCAGGAGGATAGAAACAACAAGGTCAAAAGGAAGCTCAGTCACATGCAAGTTAAGGCTTTTAACACATGAGTGGGAAATAAAAGAATGGGAAGCGCTAGAATCATATAGTACAATTAAGTCTTTTCCATACATGTTACACTTACCTTCCACGAGATTCCGTGACTTCGTCGTTTCTTCAGCATTAACGGAAAAACCCTTCCTTGATATCCGGCTTGGGATTGGTTCCTCTGCATTCTCAGAGTAGTGGCCTGGTTTTCCATACCGATAGCATACATTTGTTCCAAGCTCGACAGGTATGCTCCCATGATTCTTGCCGCACTTGGACATCCATGGATGGTGGGGGTCGTGGAGGTGCTACTTGGACCTTTTGTGGTGCTTTCCCCTTGTTGTTATTGTTGTTGTTGTTGCGATTATTGTTGTTGTGATTGTTATTGTTTGGTCTTCCTTGGTAAAAGTTCATTTGTAGTCCTTGGGGTCTTGATTGAGGTAGAAATGGGGTCGATTCTCCTCTTGAACGCTGACCTTGAGGTGTCAACTTCTTGGTGATATTATCAAACTTTGAGGTGCTCAACTTTCTCTGCCTTCTTCCATGATGCGGCATTTGTTAACTAGAGTAGAGAATCCCTAATCTCCAAATGCGCCATTGCCACATTAAGCTCCGCCTTCAGCCCTGACTCATATTTAATGCATTTCCAATACTCGTCGGGTTACCCTTATACATCCTTGAGAACTTAATAAGTTCTTCAAATCTGGCAGTGTATTGGGCCACATTCATATTTCCTTGGACAAGTTGCATAAACTCAATGTCCTTGGCATTTTTGACCGACTCTAGAAAATACTTCTCATAAAAATGGACCTTAAATAGCTCCCAATCAATGTCCGTGTCGATCGCCTCCAATAGTCTCGGGCACCTGTCCACCAAAAGGCATCTCTTCAAGCATATGGGTAGCGAAGTGACTTTCCGCTCTTTGAGCATGGGACTAGCAAAGACCTTCTCAATATTTCGAATCCATTCATCTGCTACATTTGGATTAAGGGTCCCCTTGAAACTTGCGGGCTTGCCCTTAAATCCCCAAAACGAGCGTGTTCGAGAATCTCATGGCCTTGATTCACATTAGCTTGGCGATCCTGATCCATTCATTCCATCATCATCCTCATTGTCCTTGCCACATCACGGAGTGCTTCGGCGGTCTCATTGTCTTGGTTATTCTATGCCGCATTCCTAGTCTGTTGTCGACGTGCCATTGGTCCCTATACACATAAAACGGCAACACTGAGGTGATCAGGCTCAACATTCCATGCAAAGTGAGCAAGTTATCATGGCACGTGCAACATACAGCAATCATTCATCTCTAATCCTCAAGCTCATCCTAATGATAAACATTTACACATGACATTTCTAACGTATTATGCTTAAGAAGCATAGCCAGTCCAATCCTAAGTTCGTGAGAACGAAACCTTCTCTGATACCAAAATGTAACACCCTAATAGTTAACCCAATACGCCTAGGTCGTATTGATTAATTACTAGACTTTACTCTTTGCTTCAGTTCCTTAATCATGCTTTGAAAATACTTAGTGAAATTACGAGCCATTTTTAAAACAAAAACATAATTGAAAACGTGAGCCGCGCATAACGTGAACGATAATTAGGATAAAGCAGAAAGTGAAGAGACATATCATGAAGAACACATCATATTGGCTCCATCATATGACATCCATAATTACAAAACACATAGATAGTTTGCCTACCAAGAGAATAAGACTAGGTGTAGGTAATCGAACAAAACATAAATAATATATGGATGTAAAACATCTATTAACGGCACCTATTTATAACACTCCAAGAGATAGGAATAGATATTCGAGTTCACGCTCAAGGTCTAGCGACGTTCCTCAAGGATAATAAGTTGGTTCACAAGATCACATGCATCTACCAGGTGAGAGCATCAATGGGAATCACGAACATCACCATCACTTTCTGAGACGAGATGGAAAGAAAGAAAGAGGAATAAGAAACTTATAAAAGAATCTCAGGGGTATTCACCTCATATGCATCGTGTCATCATCATCGTCCCCAGGAACCTCAGGGTTATTATGAAATAGTGAGCATGCTAAATTTGATTTATTAAGTTCGAAAATATACTTTACTGAGGTTCGTCCTTTTAATCATGCGTCTTATAATGCATCATAAACTTAGCATGTCATGTTTATAATGAACTTTTCCTTTCATATATAATAACATAGTTATGCATAAAACCACATCATATTCCTCATCATCATTTCATAATACTATGCATAGCAAAACATCATATTTCTCATTATCATCTCATAAATACTATGCATAGCAGAATATCATATTCACATAATGCATTTACTTAGTTTCTTAGGTGACTTAAAGTTACTTTCATCATCATTTTCCTAGGCCACCCTATACTCTACCCTTTTGGGAGTAATCTAGGTTATGAGCTCATACCTTACTAGTCGTCACTAGCATATACTTATCCCTTTTGATAAGTTAAAATCCCAACTCTACCCTTTTGAGAGAACGGTTTTAGGGGGCAAGAATCACCTTTTCACCACCTATAGTCTGATCGGTCCAAAGGATCATTTCCTCATAAATTTAAGTCACCCTTAAGTCTTTGCATGTTATATCATAATACAATTCTCAATTCATAATCATTCATAACATTTTCTCGTTTATAGTCTTATTCTGAATAATATATACCAACTGGAATCATGCATCTGAGATTCCCAGGAAGAGATGGGTCACAAATGGACATGCTTAAATACCAAGTCTTTCCTAGCCAGAACCTTTCCAAATTACACTTTTATAGGAATATACTTTCTTCTAGTAACAAGGGTAAATTTTTAAATAACAAGAATATTTCATTATTTCATGCATAAGCATTCTCATTGTTTGCAACAGCAACTATAACATGCAAGCCTAAAATCATTCAATGATGTCAAATACTTAATAAGCATCAAATCACTACATGTAACATCAGAAAATCATTCAAAAATTAATTTGAGCTTTGTTATTTGTAATTTCAAAAATATAACTATGTAGCGATGATGAGGCGGCCCAACGGACGTATAAAAAAAAAATATAAAAAAAAAATATTTCTGGCTGGGTAATAGTAACCTTGTGGGCCCCACTGCCCGCCAATAGCTGAAACCCTAGATTTGGGCCATGGAGGTGCCCAAAATTAGGAAAACATGGGAACAAGGTTAGAAATAGGTAGGAATGATGATTTTATACCTGAAATTAATTTTCGGATATCCGTTAATTCTATTGTTACCCGTTCGTGAGATTTCGTTGCGGTTTTAACACGAAAGATACTTTCATTACCACAAATGGATGCTACCCACCTAATCAAGGCATGTGGAAGGCCAAGATTTCATCTTGGAATCCAAGATCAAATCCTAGCCATCCATCCTTGCCTTGTCATCAAGTTAATCATTTCCTTGACAAATATCTTGACTTGCCATTAATAACAAGCCTAGTCACCCATTCTTCTTAAAGAAAACACCTCCATTTCGTGGCCAGCAAGGGGGAGAAGAGAACAGCCACCATTTTTGTTCCCTTGAGCTTAATCTTGAGTTCTAACATCAAAAACCCTAAGCTAGAGTTGTTAAAACATCAAAACTTCTTCACCAAACTTGTTCTACACTTAATTCTTTACAAATCTAACCAATTAGAATTTGAATCCATCACTTTTTCCAACCTTGAGGGCACACAATCAGAGGTTAAAGGAAGGGTTTGATGTTGGTGGGGAAGCTTTGAAGTGAAGCAAAAACACTCTAGAGCATCATTTGGAGCATAGAGCTCAAGAGCTCTCAAAGTAGGTTTTCCTGCTGCTTTTCTTGTGCAATTTTTCAATTCTGTTTTGGCTTACCCTAATTCCGAAATTTTTGATGATATTGATGATTAACATATTGATATTGATGTATGAATTTTTGTGTTGGGTTTGGATGGTTTTAAAAATGGCTTTCTCTCAAGTGAAGTTGGAACTAGGTTGCTGGACTGGTTTGTTCTGTGATCAGAATTTGTCACGAATTTTCTGGAAATTTTTTGGGTGGTTTCATGAGCCATGAAAATTATATGTTGTAGTTAACCTCTTAAACTATACACACGAATTTTCTTAGGAGTTAATTCTAAGGTTTGATACCTCAAAAAAATTGAGAACCGAATTGTACCTGCTGCGTCTGTGTTGTTGGAACTAAAGTGATAAACTTACCCGAATTTTTCACCATAGAAATTGATTGATTTAGCTCCTGAAATTTTTACACAAGACTAATAACATGTTGAAATACCTCTGTGAATTTTCTTGTACCATGATTCCATCGAATTCTAGGGCTAAAAATTCTGAGAACACAAGTCTGGACTATGAATTTGTGGCTTCTGACCACCAGAATTGCCTATTTTATTGAAGTAGTTATATAACTCTGATTGCCCTGAAATTTTTACAGGTTGTTTTAGACACATTGAAGTGTCATGTGAAATTTTCCTTAAGGTTGGAATGGTCGTTTAGTATGGTAATAAAATGTTGCACCTAGGACAATAACTTAAAGTGCTGGAAAGTAAAAATGGCTGAAAGTTTGTGGTAATATGATATCTAGTCCAAATGTATGACTTAGGAATGCATGCCAATTGTTTCGAATGCTTATTCATAATGACATGGATGAACATCTTATATAATTGAAAGGTCTACATGTGATGGTGACGTGTGATTGCATATTGGATAGTTTAAAGATTGATGTTTTGGACACAAATGAGAATTCCTTGTGAATGAATGTCTGTATGTGTTTTATGTAGGCAATAATGGTATGTTGAATTAAATTCTATGGCCAAAAGAAACATGAGATCCCTTTGACTTGTCAAAGGCAAGTAGAGTGAATTGAGATCCTTTATTTTGTCGAAGGCAAGTAAAGTGAATTGAGATCCCTCCAATTGTGGGGGCAAAGAGAGGGATGAAGTCCCTTTTTGACTTGTGACATGTAAAAGCATGGTAGAGGCATGATTGAGATTATATTGTGAGTGAATGTCTATATGCATTATGTATGTATTTGGAAAAGGAGAAAAGTACTTGATGCACTCATATGAGAAAAGAGAATATATATGGATTTAGCGTGCATGTTCTAACATATGGACAAAACAGAAACAAGACTTAGATTGAATGAGGGAAGGCGAAAGTAGTAACTTCAAAAATTTATCTTGAGTCGGAGAACGTATCGGCTAGGAATAGATCTGTGGGATTCAAAATGAAAAAATGAAGTTTGATGACCACGTATAGGACTGACTCGTCCTGTAGAAGCAGACTATTTCCCTTGTGTGGTGTAATCCACTACAAATACCATTTGGTATAAATTACTTATTGTGGAATTGTCCACAGATACCCGTTGGGTATAACTAAGTCTTTCCTATGTCGATGAAAAGAGAAATGCTAACTTGATCTTATCCATACTATGTGAATTTAATGATGATGTTACACATATGATTGTGATACTTGTATATGTGAGCTTGATAATGATGTGTGCTAGAAAGATGAGATCCCTTAAATATGTCAAGGGCATGAAAGATCCCCTTCGGTAGGTCAAGGGCATGGAAAGTAGGAAACAATATGAGATCCCTTCGATGTACCAAGGGCACGTAAGGATAAGAATTATATATATGAGATCCCTTCGACATATTGAGGGCACGTGAAGATGAGAATGATTTTAACATCTATGTTGAGACCAATGTATTTAAGTTAAAACTTGATAGTATATATTCTATATGATGATGTATTTGTATCAAGTGATTGAGTACTAAAAAGAATCCACTTCGGAAGGATGATTTTAGAACTTTAAAATGAACCGTGATATATGTTGCATGATTCACACTTTCTTAATAAACCGAAGTGGCTGGGGTGATGACGATGACATTATAAGTATGTGATTGGGGAATTGCCTACCGAGAATTGTGTAATTCTCACCCTATGTGTTTCTGTGTTCCGTGTCGCTTCCAGGTTAAGCTAGGGGACTACGATGCCGCTACGCAAAGGAACTCAGGACAGCAATATGTAGTAGTTAATGCTTTTGATATGTTCTACTTAGTAGAATAGATGTCTATATAAATGTATTAGAGAACATATATGTACTAAAGCTCCTCTGAGCTTCCTTTTGTATTTGAATATGTATTTAATAAATGTTGTATTTTCCTTATAATATGTGTTATTATCATTATGCTTAGTTACTTTACAAGGCGATCGAGTTTGCTATAGATATTTAAGAAAGGTCCGTAATTAGGAAGTAACAACTCTCAAGTATGGCGCCATGGCTTAAGAATGGGGTTGTACTTGGGAGGATGTTACAGAAGGATTCTTTGAGGGAGGAAGAAAATGAGCAAGATGAAGAGAAATTTGAGAGAAAAAGCAAGAAAGTGCAAGAAAACTAAACTTGGCAAATGATCTAAAGTGTAACCAAGTTCTTCCAAGCTTGGTATTTATAGAAATTTTGCAACATGGAGGCTGCACAAGGAAGGAAGGCCGACGGCCTTGCTTGGCTTTGGGGGAGGAAAATATCTCTTTGATTGGCATGGGCTTAGGCATGGGCAAAGCATGGTGAGGTATGGCTTCAAGTATGGCTTGAGGTATGGCCTTTAAGTGAAGTAAAAATCAACATGTGACACTTTTCTTGGGGTGAGAATTCGGCCAGATTTCCAGCCAAGGGAGAAAGAGAAATTGTTCATGTAATTGTGGTTTAATGATGTGTTTAGGTGTTTCTTTGATTAAGGTTATGATTAGGAGTTTGTAAGAAAGTGTTTAGGTGAGGTAATTGGCTAATTAAGGTTGTCAAAACTTAATTAGGAAGGTGATCTTGCTAGATTAACAATTTAAAACCATTCTTTTAGTCAAAAGAGGTATGGGCACAATTCCTTAATTTAAGGAATTGGAGAGAGAAAATACTATTCAAGATTCATTATTCAAGATTCCATGACTAGGAATCTTGAATTAAAGAATGTAATTAGAGTTTAACTAAGCAATCTTAGGTTCTAATTAACCTTAATAAATCATTTTGGCTCTAGATTAATTATCGAAATAAATCAATCTTCGATTAGAGCATAATATTGCTTAGGTTTGCTTAATTACATCATTGGGCTCAATATACACTGTTTAGGAGCAAAATGATAATTTTGCACTAAAACCTCTGAACCTCGTGGCTCAACTAAACATCAAATACTACTCATAAACATCATTCCAAACTTTCTAGAAAGTTCCGGGCTCAAACAACACCTTTACCCGCATAAAACGCTGAGGGTATTTTGGTCATTTTGAGTCGAAAGTTTAGAAATGAGATTTTCACCTTGATATCAAACATAACAGATGATCCCCTTAAACATTGAGTTGACCCATTCGAGGACGGCAGTCAACCGTCCTCAATTCCGAGTAAAAAATGACCTCAGGAGCATTTTGGTCATTTGTACTCAAACAGGAAAAAAAAAAATTTGGCCGTTACAATGATCGTGATGTTTTCTTTACTACAAGCACTAATTGAAGCCAAGAAGATCAAAAGGAAAGTCTAGAAACTAAAACATGCCTCAGAATCACGTTTCTTGTAGAAATAGGAATGGAAATTTCAAAAAAAAAATGGTGCACTTTATAGAAATAGGAGGGAAATTTCAAATTTCAAATTAAAGTCAAACTGTCAAGGACTAATAGTGACATCTCTTTTCAACTTGGTCAACCCTCCTAGCTTCTAGGAAAAAAAAAGTTTAGAAATCTCGTTTAAGAAAGCGAAAGTAGTTTTTGAAGATGGACTCAGAACCTCAATTAGACAACGGCTTCTACAACTACAAAATTAACTTTGACACACCAGCTACTCTTCTAGACTACATGTCCAAGACACAAAAAGATGATCAACATGTGTCATTGGAAAATAGATCAAGAGCAACAGTCATAAATGAAAAATCAAGTATAAAAGGAGGTCATGTGCTTACAACTCAAGACTTTTTGCTAATCATTTTGAAAAGAACTCAAGTAACACGAGTATCTCCTTCTTCTTTTGTAAAGTTATTACAGCTTGTAATCAGTTTCATTCTTCTGTAAAGAAAATCTTCTTTCTAAGTTCTTATTTAATAACATCTTTTTCTAAGGAAGAACTATTAGAAGAAGTCATTCAAGTTTTCAGCTCATACATTGTTTTATTGTGAGAAAACTTGAGTGTCTAATAGTTGGAGTGAACTAACCCAAACATATTCTTTGTACCCTAATCTAGTAGTGATCATTGTGAGGTAGCTTAAAGAGGTTAATCAAAAACTACTTGGAAGCCACAATATAGTGAACTACTAGTCACGTGAGATAGCTTGAAAAGGCTATTGAAAGACTATATGACTTTCTCAAGGTTGAGAAAGGGTTGATTAGTGGAACTCAACAATTATTGAGAACTGGATGTAGGGTGGTTGAACCAGGATAAAAACTCTTGTGTAGTATCTTCTCTTTTCCTGATTTTCCTTTATATTCCGTTTTGTGCTTATTATATTTTCTTTTCTGAAGAACTTACTTAAACTTGTTTTTCATATCTTTGTTTTAGTTCAAAAAGTCAGTTTTGACATATATTGACGTTATTTCTGCCACTATAACATCTGTTACATATGGACGCGCTATGTATCGTCATCTATGTGAGTGTAATACCCATGAGATATTGTCCACTTTGGGGCCTAACTAGGTGCTCATCACGGATTTGCTCTTCCCCTCCCCCCAAAGTGGAAAACGTATCCACTGGGGAGGTATCCACACCCTTATAAGGCATGCTTCATTCCCCTCCCTAACTAATGTGACTAGTTCCATCTCCTAGTAAAGGCCTAGTATTCTCGCTGGTCACACTCGATCCCGAGACCAGCTCTATACCATCTGGAACATCTATCACATTTGGGCGCACTATATATCTTCGTCCCTAGTGTAAGTGTAACACCCGGATGGAGATATTGTCCGCTTTGGGGCCTGGGTGCCCTTCACAATTTGCCCTTCCCTCCTCTTAAGGGAAAACGTGTAACACCCTAATAATTAACTCAATACACCTAGGATGTATTCAAGTTAATCATTAGTTATTACTCTTTTGTCTCAGTCTTAACTTGGATTTTAGAAAATACTTAGAAAAATATGGGTAAATTTTTTTTTGTTTTTGAACTACTTAAGATAAAACATGAGTCACGCACATAACTTGGACTCGTCATTCACCTATCATAACAAAAAGGGAAAATAAAACTCTTCACAGATATATACAAAATAGGCTAGCCTTATGAACATAATCACATCATCATGTATGTACATATAGGCAGCACAAGCATTAATCGTTTCATGACTCACACCAAACAAACCACTAAGACAGTAATATACCCATTAATAGGGCAGGGCTAGTTAAACCATCACAACACAAATAGTATATACATATAAACTAAGATCATCCTATTGATGACGTTTTCGAGAAGGAGGAAGGTAGCCAGGTGCATGAGAGGGTCAAAGGGAGGAGCGAGTTGACCCACAAAGTAATAGGACTGGTTTGCAAGGTCGAAATGCAATTCCTAAGTAGGAGCCTCAAGGTAAATTACGAACATGGCCATCATCCTCTGAAGACGAAATGGAAATTAATAAATGACTTGAAAAATTATGAGAGGACTCTTGCCTCTAGTCATGTGTCATCATTTCATCTTCAAGAACCTCAAGTTTCATTGTGAAAACATGGATATAATAAGGTTCATTTAATAAGTTTAAAAGCCATTAGTCGAGGTCTCGTGTTTTAACATGATTCTTAATGCTATGAGTGCATCAGACCTCATCATAAATGCATGTGAATGCCATGTGAACACATATCATGATAATCGTAATAAATCATAATACGCATAAAGAACACATGTTATCATAACTTGCTTTTTCTTCTTTAATAATCTTAGGTGACTTAACTTTTGGTTCTCTAAGTGCCACCTTACTACTCTATTTCTGTTTCATCATATCAGATTGAAATATATCAAGATATTAACAATAATTAATAATTAAATGAAATACAGAAAAAAGTTAGTATATAAACAAACACAAAAAATGGAATGAAATTAGCAAAATAGTATTACATGATACTTACCTACAATATGTATTAGAGTTATACTACAACCAGTGGCTATAAACCATAGGAACATGATTGTAGATAATTTGTTCTCACCCCAAACGTGTGAAATCAATTCCTTCAAGACAACATCACATTTTTACATGTATAGTTTATATTAAACAAAGGACGCTAATGGCTATAAACCATGATAGTTGGTAATTTGCTTTCATCCCACATGTCAAATCAAATCCTTCAAAATAACGCCACATTTTTACATGTTTATAATAAACAAAGAGAATTACATAGGAACATGACAACTCAATTGATGAGCCATCCATTCAGAACCTAGTATATTATAGCAAAAACAATGAAAAGAAAAAAAAAACAACAATAAAATAGAAACAATTACATCACACTAATAAAATATTAAAACATAAACGAATATTTTACTTGCCAACTCATCCATAAATATCATCTCAATAGAATTGTTGATATATGAGTTGTTGAAATTCGACAAATGCCAAAGTCTAATAACTCATCTTTTTACTCTCCAAGATTATCTAACAAATCGCATTAAATAGCCATGGAGAAGTAGAACAAAATACACAAAGCTCATCACTTATTGGAATTATAAATAGATTTGAGTAGTGTGCCAATTTTAAATTTAGCTTTAATTTTAAAAAATAAAAAATAGATTTGATCATATTATAATTTCTATTAAAAAAAGATTTGATCACATTATAAAGAGGGATGAAAGTGGTCACACTACAAAAAAATTTATAAAATAATATTCAATTAGGCCTTATTGTATCAAATTAGATCAGATTATGGAACCTAATATTAGTTTTCGTATCAATTTATAAGTCGGCTTTATTATATCAAATTAGAGATTAGATTCTGCAAATTAGTATGAATTTATAATCTTCAATTATATTTTAATTAATGATATATCAAGTTATGAATTTTATTTTTTAAAAATGATTAATGTTTAAGGTTTTGAAAATTGCGTGGGCCCTAAATTACTATGGAAGTGACACCTTAAAACTTTCCTCGAAATTAGTCTTTAATATTAGGATTATAGATGTCCAAATATCAAACAAAGAAAGAGTAAACGAAATGAGTATTAATTTCACACACTCAAATAATATATTTTCCAAAGTTATTATTTAAATACCCATTTTATTTAAATGTATTATGTTTAAATTATATTACATTATTTTTAGTACTCATGTTACATTATATGTAATATCTAGCACTAATTAGAATAAATACATCTTTGTAAATATTACATATGTAAATTCTATGTATTTCGTTCATTGTTTCTAATTCATTTATTATTTCTAATACGTAATTTATTTTGCAGTTTTTCAAAACACAACAATTTATCGATGATGAGATGTATAAAAGTTAACCAGAATCCTTACAAGGTGAAAAGTTTTAGATATGTAAACTTTAATTAATTTCAACTAAACTTATTTTACAATAAAATATACTAACCATATTTTATTTGCACATAATGCAGTAAAATGAAGAACGTTTTAGCATTTTATCACTTTTGGCCTCTAACTAAATCTGAGGACCATCAAGAGTAGTTGGAATGACATTTGAAGAAAACATGTTACAAAACTTTAGAAAATACATTATTTGAGTGTATGAAATTAATACTTATTTTTTTTACTCTTTTTTGGTTTGATATTTGGACATGTTACATTATATTTAAATATTTATTTTTATTTTGATAAAGTTGCTATATATAATATTCAGCGCCAATTATAATAATTCCCAAAATATAAAAAAGGTCAATCAATAGTAATTCCTCATATTTCTCTCTTAATTTTACGAACTAACATCAATAAAAAGTTCGTGCTTGTGAGTCACTAGTATTCCAATAATATCTATTAACAAATACAATATGTAAAAAAATAAGTTTAATTTTAATACATTAATATTGTAATTATTAGATTGTGATCTAATTAAAATATTATATATATATATATATATATATATATATATATAATCTTTTAAGTAATAGGTGAGATAGTCAACTATCAAGATTAATGTAGTAAAATTAGATTAGATAATTATAATTTTTTTAAAATTTTAGTATATGAAAATTAAATCTTAAAAAAATAGCCCTAACCTTAGATCAAAATAAAATCCTTCTCAATTCGATGTTTCTACATTTGATTTATTGCACTCATTGAAGGTTATGAGCAGCGAAGTCGTGTACTTCGTACTGCAATTTCAATTGGCTGAACTCAACTCAACAGTGAAGTACAATTTCATCAAAAAAAAAATAGTGAAGTACAGTTCCATATTGCTTGGGAAATATTGTACTGCATCCTGATGTAGCATTTATTGTACTGCGTAATTTTTGCTTTAAGCCTTTAAGGAATCAATTCCACTGAGAGTGGACAGTGTTGGATGAATGACGAAGGCCACTTCGCATTATCGCATGCAAAGATATTTCTTCCACGAAAAATATTATTCGTAGTGACTACCGATACACATTCCTTCCACAATTGAACGACGTATGATCCTATCCCATCCCATCCATAAAGAATTGTAAATGTACATTTGAAAAAAATAAATAAAAAATATCAAAGAGTCTTAGTTTCTTTTTAATATTTCAACCTTTTCTTCCCTCTCCAATATATCTCTCCCATATTTTAATAGTATTTAATATGAATATTATTAAAAAAAATTAATATTATTTAAATTTTAAAATTAATAATTATTTTTAAATAAAGAAAATTTCTAGATTAGACAATTATTAAAAAATAAAGGGAGCATATTGATCGTGACTATGTACCAAAAATAAAAAGTCTATATTACTGACCAAAAATATAAACCTATCTATCGAATATCTATTGCTAATTTTCGGAATATGGAATTTAAATTGATTGGGAATAGAATAATATCACGCGTTCCCAATACTAACAGGATAAAGCTACTATATCACTAAATCATAAAATATTCAAAATTCTAATTTTTTTAGAATATAACATTATTGGAGATTAATATTTTAAATGTAGGGAAATTTCAGTTGTAAGATGTGGATTAAAACTTTCATCTCTCCAATTTTTTCTCCCTCAGAGAAATTTTATAGTAATAAAATGGGGATTACTGTTTTATTTATTGGAAAATTATAGTTATAAAATGGATATTTAATAACTAAATTTATATTTGAGTATGTGTCTGAAAACACTGTCTCTTTTGAAATGGGATCGATATTTAATTATTTGAGAAATAATATTTATACAATATGAATAGGAATTTAATAAATTAAATTTATACTTGAGTATGTCTTTGAATAATTGTTTTATTGAACGAAAATTTCTCACCCTTAAACTAAATATTTCCAAATTTTATATGTAAATTCCCATCGACCAATGATATGATCAAATAGTTAAGAAAATGATAAAAAGTTAGAGAGAAAATGTGTTTTAATCCTCAATTCATAACTAAAATTCCTCTAATAAAGGTTACTCTAATCCCTTAAATTTTATACGTGATTCAATTTAATTCCTAAAATCAATAAACTATTATTTCAGTCTTGAAATTTTTAAAAATGATTCATCTTGATTGTTTTAATAATTTAAGTTTGTTGTAAACATAGGATATAGAATCAATTTAAATCACTTTTTAAAATTTCAAGAATTATAATAATACTTTCTTAATTTTATGAATTAAAGTGAATTATTGCATATAATTTTAGAGATTTAAGTAAATCTTTATTCAAAATTCCTCACAAAATTGACAGTTATTTTTCAAATATTTTTCATCCGTTATTTTTTTTTTAAATAATGAGAATTTAATCAATCCCACCAAATACAAATCGTTGGGGAATCCTTTCTCCACTTCCCTCGTTGGTCTGTTGCCTCATGCCTGTACTTTTCCGTGTGGGGGACTTTCGCTATAAAGACACCATCGCCATAACCACAACCCCGCATTCCAAGACCACCCAATTTTCCATACTCATAACCATGTCTTCGCAGGTGCTAAACCCATCTCCTACCTCATCCTTTTTGGTGCTTGCTCTTCATTTTTCTTGTTCCTGTTTTTTTGTGATCATAGGCCTTTCTTTTTGGCGGCTCTGATTTTCCATTTTTTTTTTTTATCTTGATATGTCCTTTGTTCTAGATGTTTGCGTTCAACTGATGAGTTTTGGAGTTGAGACTGTAGGAATTTAAGATTGTTTGTACTTTTCCTTTCTTTCTTTCTTTTTATTTTAATCAATAATAATTTCGGCAGGTTTTAGGATTGGGGAAGGCAGAGTGGCTTTATTGGTGTGTTTGGATAATGATGGGATCTTTTATTCGAAATATGATAACCCAGAAAGTTTGATCCTGGAAAGAATAGAACTTACAAGTTTTTGGTTTAGAGTTCCTTAAATGAATTGGAAAGTGTATTAGTAGTTTAGTACTACTTGGGCTCATTGATCATTTGCTCTTAAGGATTCTTATAAGAAGTTGCAGATCAGGACTTGCTTTCAGTTCTGAAGAGTTTTGAATTATTGTTAGTTCGCTTGTGCATATGCTATGGTCAGGGGTATGCTAGGAGGCATAAGAGAGGGGTTAATAATATTTCTGTAGAGAGGGTTGACAGCTGTAAATCAGTTAGGTGAATAAAAGGAAGAGAGGGACTCTAATGTAGGGGCTGATCATTTTTGTTAGTTGAGAGAAATCTAGAGGACTCTCTGTTATCCTTTAGGATATGTTTGTGAATTTAGATTTTGAAGGGGAAGGGAGAGAAGGGAGGACTTTTTGTAAAATTATATTACAAGTCCTTCCCTCTCCTACCCTTCCCTTCAAAATTTAAACTCATAAACATACCGGTTTTATTCATTCTGTAATTCATCATTGGGGTTCTTAGCACATTGCTGAGAGTTCCCTGTTGAATAATACACATACATTCAGTGAGATATCAGTGTCTAACATGCATTTTGTTTTCATTGACCACTGGTTTCGAACATATCTGATATCTTTTCAACTGTTTTTCATTGCTTTATCAAAGAATATGATTGCTTGATGTAGAATTCAACTTCATCGCTTGCAAGCATTCTAAACAGTAAAATATCAAATCTGATCCTAAGAAAGTAAGAAAGATTGGCCCTTCCTTCTTTGGCAGAAATCTCTAAATTATGGTGTACAAAACCTGTCCTATGATATTAAATGTGTAACAATGTGCATGTACTGAAAGCTGGGTTTCCTACTTTCCTTGTTGTTGTTTTTTTTTTTTTTATATTTTTTTAATTACAAGGAATTGTCTTAGATTGCTACTTACTCTGTATGTTGGATACATGGGTGTTACGGGAGTAATTTCACTGAAACATCAATGACAAAACATATTATTATTTTCTATGCTACCTGTTTGTCTGGTGCCCTGCTTTGCTCTCTTCTTCTTTGGCTTCTTTCCATCACTTTTAAAATTGATTCAAGTGCCTCATAAATTCAAAGTATGAATGTATTTCTTTTAGATGTGGGTGTTTTAGTTAAGGTGATTATCATTCTTTGCTCTGCTCTTTTCATCTTATAATTTCTAATTATGATTGCAGACTGTTGTCCTCAAAGTTGGTATGTCATGTCAAGGTTGTGTGGGAGCGGTGAACAGGGTTTTGGGAAAAATGGAAGGTATATTTTTAATCATAGAGCAAACTGTCTCCACTATATCCAATAAGAATGGTTTAGTAGTTGTGACTGTATAATATCAGACAAAATACTCATTGATGTTAGGTGGAAGTGCCTTGCTTCACATTCTAATTGGCAGAAGGTTTTGATTTTGAACATATTTCAGCTGTTCCTTAATTCTGAAATTTCTGCCATTCTTTTCCTATATTACTTTAAATCTGTATGTTCCTCAGGTCATTTTAACATATGCCCTTAACCTTACACGACTGAATGAGGAGAATATGTTAATGCCACTTGTTATATTAAACAACTGAAACTACTTGCTGATAGTTGTCTATCTTAAACTAGTTGCCTGCCTCTGTTGGACGTTGGTCTGTGTTTGTACAATTATGTGGTCGTCCTGTTCGTAATTAATTCTTGGACACCGTCAATAGTATCCTGCCCAGGTCGTTGTGGGACTTTGAATTACAGGCTGTTACTTACTACAAGAGTAACAACTACGTTTTATGCCATTAAAATCTAAATTTGGTATGACTTATAAATGGAGCCATTGAAAGTCATCATTTGGCGATCACTGATGCAATATTATTTTGTTTTATCTTTCTTCATTTGTAAGTTCCTGTTTTGATATTTCTGACTGTAGTCTCAACTTATGTGTGGAACTATGAACTCCACTTTGTAGCCATGATCTTATTTGCAGGTATTTACAGCTGTTATAAGTTTCTTACCTGTTTTCAACATATATACCATGACTTTTTCATCCAAGCTTGAATGATTTTCAATTGCTTTCAATTTTGGTTGGTTGATGTCACACAACTTACGTGATTGAAATAGTTTTCATTGAACTTATGTGGTTGTAGTATGGAAAGCAGGGAAAAAGTGTTATTCACTATCCATTATTAGCTTTAGCCTCAAAAAGGGTTCATTACGGTGACAACCCAATTCAGTTCCTTGAGTGCTTGAACCTTTGAGTATCCTCTTAAACAGATCTTGTGTCCTAGGTATATTACTCTCAAATAGTATGCTGCCAATGTTCATACTATTAAATATTTATACATGTCCCGAGTGGACATTAAAAATTGATAAGTTGGCACCTTCTCCGGGCATATCAGAGTTTAAGAGTATACTTCTGCAATCCTCTAATGATTATAATACTAATTTAATGTATAAATTATCACAGATACTTTTACTTCTCTCATGCATAGAGAATTTCATTCTTTTGTACTTTGTTTGGAAGCAATTTATCAAAGCCTTTATTTTAGTTATTGTGACAATGTAGCTCATTTTCTTTCCTCAAACAGGTTATGGAGTCTAATAATCTCTTCTCTCCTGAATTGTATGTATTTCCTCTGACTGGATGTAAAATTTTGCTTGAAAAACTAAACTTCATACATGGAAATTGTTTTCAAATTAAATTTGGCTATATGATTTTGGCTCCCTTGGTAAAACAAAAATGAGGGAAGCTAAATGCTGACTGCACTTCCTACAAGATTGCCTATGCCAATCAATGTTCTTGCTCTGTATCAAAATAACAGTGTTATCATTTACAGGTGTGGAATCATTTGACATTGATTTGAAGGAACAGAAGGTGACAGTGAAAGGAAATGTTCAGCCAGAGGCAGTTCTGCAGACCGTTTCCAAGACTGGGAAGAAGACTGCCTTCTGGGAGGATGAAGCACTGGTGGTACCAGCTGTGCCTGAAGACAACCCTTCGGAAGATGCAACTGCTGCTTCAACTGAGCCTGAAAACAAGCCTTCTGAAACTGCTGCTGTTGCCGTAGCTGAGCCTGAAAACAAGATTTCTGAAACTGCAACTGTTATCTAATGCACTAGTGGTTCTATGTTAAATTAGGCCCGTTTAAAATACAATTTGATGGGCTTGCAATAACTGCTTCTCGTCTGATATATTTCGTGTGCTGTTACTGGTATGTAAGCTACAATAACTTGTCGCCTATTTTTCACTATGTGATGATACCGTACATGCGTGCTTGAATTGATAATCCGACCGTTACCTATTGCTATGCATTTTGTTGCAATGAGGCTGATCTGGAACAATGTATACGGATAAAAGCAAATAGCTACGATAACTGGACGAAGGAAAATATAAAATGTACAGATGAAATGACGCAGAAAATTATGAAGAATGATTCTATAGCGTAGAAGTTCAAGGTGGCGCATCTGCGAGCAACAGAGGAGCATAGAAGCATAGGGGTTACGGTAGAACTAGAGGCAAGGAAATGATCTCAGATGCACAATGGAGGGGGAGCATTGATAAAAGCTCACGTTTTTTTTTTTTTTTTTTCAAAACAAGGAAAAAAACACTTGATTTTAACAAAGTGTTTTTTCTATTTGTTGAGGGTGTTTCGATTGATTTTTCTTTTCAGTTAAGTACTTGTAATTAAGAAACAATCTTACTGTTTATGTATTAGGCCAATGATATCCTAACTCTTAACAAAATATACCTAGGACATATAATGATTAATTGTTAATTGTTACTATTTTCGTCTCAGAAATTTATTTAATTTTACTTTTGAAAAATATGGTCATAGGAAATAGGACAACATTTTTTTTCTCTCTTTACTTTATTGAAAAACAACTATAAGTTATTCGTGTACAAGATAAGTATACAGCCCATCTCATCATTCACATCAAGTCATCACATATCACGCATATAATACCATCACATAGCTCAACATAGTATGAAGAATCATATCACAATAATATAGTGGTGTTCCGATTATCATAATAAGTAGCATCACAAATGTACCAAGCTCATCGGCAGAGGTTGGCCAATACAATCATCCAAAAGAAAACATAACTAAAGCATGGCTAATATAGTTGCATGCACACATCCCCAAAAGCAAATCCTACTATGGTGCATAAATAAACCGGTGACCCTGAAAACATTGCTGCACAGAATGAGGTCCATCTCTGCTATGCTCAGCATCGGCACTCCAACCCACTATGACTTCTAAGGCCAACGTCCTTGAAAGGGAGGTACGTAGCCAATCACCTGATCTAGGCACCCAGTGGGTAGTACATGACCTCGGCACAAACGCATCAATCCTCGTGGCTACTAAACCGCAGGCTCCTCTCCTCCATTGTTGCCGTCACTCTTGAATGGGGAGGAGCTATCGGAGGAATGCTAGAGTGGAGAATCCTCTGACGGTTTAGACTCCATGGAAACCATGTGTGAATGCGATAAGCCTTGGTAATGAACACTCAGCTTCTATGAGTTTAAAATTTGGATCTAGGAGTTGGAACTAGGATCAAAATAGAATCAGATTCTAAAAGAAAAATAACAGAAATAAACAGATATGTGATAAAGATGAAATTAGAAGAGCACAAGTAGAAGATGGATACGATAGAGGATGGAGGGCGCCACAATCAGAGGATTGATAAGCCTTGGTTAAAGATCGCCACAAGAGTATGGTCTCTTGATAAGATCAAGATTTTGGCTTACTCTTACCGAGTTTCTCAATCTAACTCTTTGTATTTTTCATCCCTCAAAACAAAAGTGTTTGCAAGCTTAAATAGCCGAGTTGTCTAAGCTCAAGTTTAAGTTATCTTGGGCTATGCAGCTAATAAGCCCCCATAACATAGGTTTATTTATGAAAATACTAAGTAAAGAAACTAAACAAAGTTTCTAATGGATGATAATACCCGTGGCCCTTATTCTATTTGCAATGGATTACATTTTAGGCCCTATTCTTTCAATTAAACACAATTGACAATGCTTGCAACTTCCAAGTCTTCTATGCCTAAAGTAGGCCATTTTTCAAACATAGTAGTCATCATTCTCTCCAAAGCTTTTCTTGACCTTCTCTCCTTAGCCCTAGTCACATAACCTTGAAGTCCGTAATACCTGAGTTTTAAATAAAAAGGTTAAAATTTTTCAGACCAAGAAGGTGCCAGTTACCCTTATCTGTCATTAGATTTTAATTTCACTAAGTCTGATCCTACACGTCCTTGGAGGGTATATAATAGAACCAAAATCTTGGGATCAAAAGTCCTAGTAATGGTTTCCTAGAGAAAATAAGTTAAATAGTGATTTTTAATTAATTTTATGAAACCTTTAAATGCTTCGTTTTCGCCCACAAGTTTAGAGAATATTAGAAATTCCAGAATTTGAACTAAAACCAAAAAATTAGATTTTGATTTGTTGGATTTTTTATTTTTATGATATTTTATTTGAATCCAAATGGGTATTTCTATTGGAAAACATCTTAACGCAGTGGAAAATAAAACTGTGAATAAAAATTTTCCATCACATGAACGTTTATATAGGATAGAAAACACTCTCAATGAAATCATATTTCATGAGGTAGGTATCACTTTGTATAATTTAGATAACATAAACGCTTAAAGCAAGGATGAATAAACAGGACATGTACCTCTTGTAGCGAAGTCTCGTAGAGAGTAGTTGTCCATCTCACGAACACGTAGCCTGTAACATCCTCCCAAGTACAACTCCATTCTTAAGCTATGATATCATACTCGAGATGTTACTTGTTAATTAACGGACCTCTCTTAATTATCTATAGTAAGCTCAATTTACGTCAGATAACTAAGCGTAATTCTATTAAAACATCTTACAAGTAAACATCAAGTTTATTAAACATACAGCTAAAAATACATAAGGAAGCTCCTCTATGAGCTTTAGTACATATCGTCTTCTAATACATTTACATACATACTCATTTCACTAAGTACAACAAATAAAACAGGAACTGTATACTACAGGAATCTACACTCCTTTGCATAGCAGCATCCCATCCCCTGGCTTAACCTGGAGGCGACACGAAAACAAATACATAGGGGTGAGAATATTATAAAATTCTCAGGGTAGTTTCCCCAAATACACAATTCACAACGTTATCGTCATCATCCCAGCCACTTCGGTTTATTAGTAAAATTGTGAGCATGCAACATATATCAAAGGTTCATTTTTTAGTTCAAAAGTCATTCTTCCGAAGTGGGTTTATTTTAATACTCAATCACTCAGCATAGTATGTCATACTACTCAATATCATAATAATTCATTTTTTCAACTTTGCGTGCCCTTGGACATCAAGGGGACCTTTTCGTGCCCTTTTTGGACTAAAGGGGACCTTGTGCCCTTTACACATTCAGGGGACTTCTCCCGTGCCCTTTACAGATTCAAGGGACCTTTCCGTGCCCTTTACACACTAAAGGGGGCCTATTCTTCACTTGGTACATATATCATCCTCAAGCTCACCTTACTATATACGTTAGCATAGTTTCTGAATTTCATAATGTCTCAAACATATATATACCGTCAATCACAAGTGACTCTCATTCATTTCTCATAAACCAAACTTTAAAGTCACTATCATGCATTTCATATATCATAAACTTGGAATAGATATCAAACTATCATAAATTTCCAGCCATTCTCACATTCCAACACCTTGGCAGAATTACTGTTCTGGGTACAACATTTAATTGCCATGTCAAACGACTATTCCAAGAGCCACAAAAATTCTATATGACACTTTAATGTGTCTAGGAGAACTTGTAAAAATTTCAGGACAAACAGAGCTCTATAGCTACTTCAGTAAAATATACAAATCTAGTGGTCAGGGGCCACCAATTCACAGACCAAATCCGGGTTCCCTTAATTTTTAACCCTAGAATTGATGGAACCAATGTACAAAAAAATTTAAAGTTATACTTCAACATGTTATTAACTTCGTGTAAAATTTTCAAGGGCTAATTCAATCATTTTCTATGATAATAAAATCGGGCAACTTTAGTGCTTCAGTTTCAACATTTCAAGCAGCATCAGTCTCATTTCGGTTTGATTTTTTTGAGATAGTAAACATTAAAATCAACACCCAAGAAAATTCATGTAAATAGTTTAAGATGTTAAATCCAACATATAATTTTCATGGCTCATGAAAACACCCAAAAAATTTCCAGAAAATTCGTGAAGAGTTCTGATTACAGAACAGAAATTCCCAGCAACCTAGTTCCAATTTCACTTGAGAGAAAACCCATTTTAAAACCATCCAAACACAACAAAAAAAATTCATACATCAATATCAATATGTTAATCATCAATATCATCAAAATTTTTGGAATTAGGGCAAGCCAAAACAGAATTGAAAAATTTCACAAGGAAGGCGCAGAAAACTTTTGAGAGCTCTTGAGCTCTATGCTCCAAAGGATGCTCTAGAATGCTTTTGCTTCACTTCAAAGCTTCCCCACCAACATCAAACCCTTCCTTTAACCTCTGATTGTGTGCCCTCAAAGTTGGAAAAAGTGATGGATTCAAATTATAATCGGTTAGATTTGTAGGTTATGATGAATAGAATAAGTTTAGTGAAGAGAATTTGTGGTTTTAGTGACTTTGAGCTAGGGTTTTGCAAGCTTGAAGCTTGTTAATGGAGTTTGAGAGGAAGAACAATGGAGGAAGGGTGCTTAGAGAGGCCGGCCGAAATTGTGATGAAGGGAATGATAAGATGTTGATATTTTGAGTTTAGGGCAAAATACATAGAATTTTCAAGTCCAAAATGTTTTCTTTGAAGATAATTAGTGTAATTTTGTGCAATTCCTATTGGTTAGTCATAAAGGTGTAATTGTGTGGCACATCTCAAGCCACACACTTGTCCTCCTTAGGTGGCAACTTGCTATGCAAGTTTCATTCGTGTAAGAACCGCACACCGAAATCTCGCCGAGAGGAAACACCGTACCATTAAACCGATATTACCCGAAAATTAATTTTAAGTATAAAATTATCATTCTCAGATATTCCTAACCTCATTCCCATGTTTCCCTAATTTCAGGCATCTTTGAGCCCGAATCTAGGGTTTCAGCGTCCGCCGGCTGGGGCCCACAAGGTTACTATTCACCGGCCCAAAATTTTTTTTTTTTTTTACAGGTCCATTGGGCCACCCTCATCATCATTGTACTATCAGATTTCTAAAATTATGAATAACAAAGCTCAAATTGATTTTTAAATGATTTTTGGGTGTTACATAGCCGGTACGACCTCTAGCTTGTCCACACGAACACTATATGCCAAGGAAATCCTTTTTGTCCAAGTCTCGTTCTTTGTTGCCCTTGGAAACCTAGATTAGTATGGAGTGAGTGGTAGAGTGGTTTCTCAGAATAAAGAAAGCTGATTGCTCAAAAGTTTTTCCTATTTTTAAAACCATGAGCCACACTCTCTATCTCTTCAATGTGTCAGATTCTTTTTCTTTTAGGGTTAGAGATTTTTTTTTAATTATATTATTGGGCATGTCCAAATACTGGGATGACATTTATGTCACATATCAATTCTCAATTGATTCCCGATTAAAAACTTATTTAAAAATCGAATTAATTTATTTTCAAATAATTCTTACTTTAAATAGGCTTATGTAATTTTGGTGTTTACCAAAATAACGTCATCTCACATATAAGTCATTTGATGCCTTATATTAACCTAACCTTGAAAAGACCAAAATGCCCCTAACATAGTTTCTTAAATGAGGAGCTTCCACATAAAACCTTTTGAGAATTTACCACCATATTGAATTTGACTTTGGGATGTGCTAGCAACCTTGCAATCCAATTGCAAGTCCAATTCGGTAATTAATTCGTTCTTGGCATATACATGTTCTATTGTGTGTGACTAACTAGGTTTATCACTAATTGGCAATGAGATCACAAAATCAAACTTTTGATCTTATGGAAACTCATTTCCAAACCTAAAGTACAATTCCCAAAATACCCTTGGTTCTCATAAGTCATGGGTAACACCTAGCACAGCATACCATTACCATCCAAATAGTGACGAATGTACCAATTAGAACATTCTAGTGAACCAACATTCTAGTGAACCAATAATCATATTCCCTATGCACTCAAATCCTTTCATTATAGGATCCCAATCCAACCAGGGTCATGGATAATGTCAAACCTTATAGCTTAGATCATATGGATTCTTTGAGTTTTTTTTTTTTCATTCTTTGATCAATATGACATGAAGCAGAAACTCTTTCTATTTAAGTCCAAGTACCTCGACCAAGGATTTCATGATCAAGAACAACCCCTTGTCCATAGGACCTGTCCTCATTTACATGAGGTAATGAATCCTATCTTGACTGGTCACCTATCTCCATACATAACCAATTATAGCCATATATTGCTTAATACTAATGCATGGCATGAGTATATAGAAAGTTGCAAACTATAGTTACCTATGTGAAAGATAATCGTGTCATCTCATGTCTAAGGATTATATGCACTGATATGATCCAGATAATATTTCATTGACATTAGTAAAATTACCATGTGAACTTTATCTATTTGTCATGTTAAACCCACTTATCCTATAAGTGTCCACATATCTGTTTTGACATCTAATGTTGTATAGTATGAGACTCACTATTCTATCTTCATTAGTATCTCATACCAATCATGGAAACAGACGAAGGTGATGATCTTCCAGAATAATAACGTCCAATTATAATTCCTATAATCGTGAACTATTTTAAAGATATTGTACTAGACTACTCCATCACTCATATTCTCAACTCTTGAGAATGAAGTATCTAACAAGTATCTTATGGACTTATTCTAATAAACATAAAATATGGATAAAAGAATAATAAACTACTATTAAAAGGAATTATTAATACATATATTTATTAGCTCTAGGGCATACAACTAACAATCTCCCACTTGCACTAGAGCCACTTAGTACAGGATCCAAGACCCATCTTCTCAAGATGCCTATCTAGTTGCTCTGTGTCATGACCTTTATAAGTGGATCAACGATATTTTTGATGTTATCTTTTGTAAGCTATATCACCCCGCCTGATTATTTTCGAATAATGTGAAATCTTCTCTCAATATGTTTGGATTTCTGTGTGATCTGGGTTCCTTTGCTTGAGCTATTGTTCCACTATTGTCACAATAGAGAACAATTGGTGATGATATTAAAGGAACTACACCAAGTTCCTCGCAAACTTCCTAATCCAAATTGCCTCCTTAGCTGCATCTGATGCAATATACTCAGAGTGGAATCTGGAGTTGTTGGCCGCTTAAACTCTTCCACCTAACCACTCCTCTATTACAAGTGAATATATAACCTGAGATAGACTTTCTATCATCTACATCTGATTGGAAATCAGAATCTAAAACCATCTAATCTTAAATCACCTCCTCCATATACCAAGATCATATCCTTAGTCCTTCTCAAGTATTTAAGGATGTTTTTAATAGCTACCCAATGTTCTAGTCCTAGGTCAGATTAAACCTTAGTCATACTAGTAGCATATGCGATATTTGGCCTACTGCACAACATTGCATACATGAAGCTACCGATGGAGAGGCATAAGGTACCTTAGCCATCTTCTCCCTTTCTTCAGGTGTCTTAGGTGACATCGCTTTAAAGAGGTGAATACCATGTCTTACAGGAGTAATCCTCTCTTGGAATCAAGCATGTTGAACCTTTTCAACACCTTTTCTAAATATAGACTTTGAGAAAGACCTATCAGTCTCGTCGGTTATTCCTATAGATCCGAATCCGAGAATATAGTTTGCTTCTCCTAAATCTTTCATGGATAAAGTCTTTGACAACCAGACTTTTAAGTCATTAGCATACCCACATCATTCCCGATTAACAGAATGTCATCCACATATAATACAAGAAAGACAATTTGGCTCCCATTGACCTTGTAAACACATGGCTCATCTTCATTCTTAATGAAATCAAATGATTTAATAACCTCATCAAAGTGAAGATTCCAACTTCTCGAAGCTTGCTTAAGACCATAAATAGATCTCTTAAGCTTGCACACTTTAGACCTCTCCTCAGATTCAAAACCCTTAGGTTTCCATGAATATGTTTTCCTTAATGTGTCCATTAAGGAAAGCAGTTTAACATCCATTTTCCAAACCTTATAATCGTAGTGTGCTGCTATGGCTAACAATATCTTACGGATTTAAGCATTGCTACAGGAGAACAAGTCTCTTCATAGTCGACTCCTTCCCTTTGGCGATAGCCTTTTGCTACCAGCCTTGCCTTAAAGGTCTCTACCTTTCCATCCGCACCAATCTTTCTTTTATAGATCTATTTGTTCCTAATAGGTACTATTCCCTCTAGGAGGATCAATAGATCCCAGACTTGGTTTGCATACATGGAATCTATTTCAGATTTCATTGCTTCTAGCCATTTTGAAGAATTTATATCAATATAGCTTCTTCATAAGTAGTAGGATCATCTCCATGATCATTATCTCCATGTATGAATAACTCTTGCGCATTATCAAGGAGATTAAGGTATCTCAGGAGGACGAATTACCCTACTTGACCTTCGAGATTCCGTGAAACTCTCATTTTGAATTAGCTCTTGTACTAGTTGGTCAATGTCCATAGTGTTGGGCATTTCATTGGTTTGTTGGGCTAATGACTCTTCATCTAGATTTATTTCCCTTCCCATGCCTCCTTCTTGAACAAACTCTTTTTTAAGAAAAATAGCATCTCTACTCAATAACAACTCTTTGTTCAGTGTAACGCCCGATTCCGCGTTTGAGTATAATGACCAAATGCCCTGAGGTCATTTTTACCTAATTCTAGGAAAATTTACCGACATCCTCAACGGGTTAACTCGATGTTTGAAAGGGGTTAGAATTGTTATGAATGATATCCGAGGTGAAAATCTCGTTTTAACTTTCGGCTCAAATGACCAAAATACCCCTCCTGTGTTCTACACCTGAAAAGGTGCCGTTTGAGTCCGGAATTTTTTCAGGAAATTTAGAATGATGTTTTTTAGCAATATTTGATGTTTAGTCTGCCTGAAAGTTCCAGTTTTAGTGCAAAATTACCGTTTTGCCCTAGAACAGTGTACAGTAAGCCTAATGACGCGATTAAGCAAACCTAAGCAATATTAGGCTCTAATCGAAGATTAATTTATTTCGATAATTAATCCAAAGTCAAAATAATTTATTAAGGTTAATTAGAACCTAATATTGCTTAGTTAAACTCTAAATTGCATTCTTTAATTCAAGATTTCTAGTTATGGAATCTTGAATAGTATTTTCTCTCTCCAATTCCTTAAATTAAGGAATTGTGCCATACCTCATTTGACCAAAAGAATTATTTTAAATTAATAATCTAGTAAGATTGCCCTCCTAATCAAGTCTTGACACTCCTAATCACCCAATTACCTCACCTAAACACTTTCTTACAACTCCTAACCAAAACTTTAATCAAAGAAACACCTAAATACATCACTAAAACACAATTACATGAGCAAATTAATCCCCCTTTTTGCTGCCCAATCTGCCAATACATGGCCTAGGAGGAATGCCACATGTTGTGTGATTTCTCACTCAAGAGCCATGCCTAGACCATACCTCAAACCATACCTCACCATGCTTTCTGTAACACCTAATAATTAACCCAATACACCTAGGTTGTATCTGATTAATTACTAGACTTTACTCTTTGCTTCAGCTCTTTTAGTCATATCTTGAAAATACTTAGTGAAATTACGAGCCATTTTTTTTAAAACATAATTGAAAATGCGAGCCGCGCATAACGTGAACGATTTAGCGGAATATCAAAAAGACATATTAGAATTTAAATACATCACATCACATCACATTGGCTCTATCATATAACATCCATAATTACTTAACACATAGACATTTTGCCTACCAACAGAGTTAAGCTAGGTGTAGGCAATCAAACCAACATAAATAGTATACGGATGGAAAAATATCCATTAACGACACCTACTAATAACACTTCAGAGATAGGAATAGATATCCAAGCTCACACGCAAAGTTTAGCGAGACGTTCCTCAAGGATAATAAGCTAGTTCACCAGATCAAGTACATCTACCAGGTGAGAGCATCAACAGGAATCACGAACATCACCATTACTTTCTGAAGATGAGATGAAAAGAAAAGAAGATGGAGTGAGAAACTTATAAAAGAATCTCAGGAGGGTACTCACCTCATATGAATCGTGTCATCATCATCGTCCTCAGGAACCTAGGGTCATTATGAAATAGTGAGCATGCTAAGATTGATTTATTAAGTTCGAAAATATACTTTATTGAGGTTCGTAGTTTTAATCATGCATCTTATAATGCATCATAAACTTAGCATGTCATATTTATAATGAACTTTTCCTTTCATATATAATAACATAGTTATGCATAAAATCACATCATATTCCTCATCATCATTTCATAATACTATGCATAGCAGAACATCATATTTCTCATCATCATCTCATAAATACTATGCATAGCAGAACATCATATTCACATAATGCATTTACTTAGTTTCTTAGGTGACTTAAAGTTACTTTCATCATCATTTTCCTGGGCCACCCTATACTCCACCTTTTTGGGAGTAATCTAAGTTATGAGCTCATACCTTACTAGTCGTCACTAGCATATACTTATCCCTTTTGATAAGTTAAAATCCCGACTCTACCCTTTTGAGAGAATGGTTTAGGGGGCAAGAATCACCTTTTCACCACCTATAGTCTGATGGGTCCAAAGGATCATTTCCTTATAAGTTTAAGTCACCATTAAGTCTTTGCATGTTATATCATAATACAACTCTCAATTCATAATCATCAGGATGCATAAACATTCTCATTGTTTGCAATAGCAACTATAACATGCAAACCATGAAGTTATTCAATGAAATCAAATACTTAATAAGTATCAAATCACTACATAGACTTATCATTTCAAACTTCAAAGAACCATCATCATAAATTCTTATCGAAAACCGTCTTAAACAACCGAAACTTTAGAATCGGGTAACCTCAATTATCAAACTAATTAATCATGCATCTAAATGATTCATTATCATCATTACCATTAATTATAAGCCTTAAGAACATTATTAAACTATATGGGATAGCATAGGCAGCAAGTTATATTTAGGTTTTACCTGTTTTAAAAGTTGTATTTTTAACCCTTTTCTCGTTACTGGCTTTCCTTATTGCTAAAATTAATTACTAAACCAATTATGAATCATTCTCCCTTATCTAAACATAATAGAACCTGGTTCTTAAGGCCACTAAAGGCTCTGACAGAATGCATAAATTTCATTCTCTAAAGTTCTAGAAATCTTGCTTTTACGGTTTTCTAGGAAGCTAGTTTTATCTCTAACATGCATAGAATCATTCCTTTAGCAATAAACCATAATTATCACAACTTCAAACATATTAAACCATCATCATACAGTGGTACTAAACTCAGATTAGTGGCTGAATTATGAACCTCACATAATTGCTTAAAATTACATTTTAAGTACATGTAAGATACTAGTTTCCCATAAAATCTTTGTAAAGACTTAAAACTCTTTTAGAAACTAATTCTTTTTGTTAATCTTGAAAGAAATTATAGAACTAAATCAGTAGTTATTTAAAATCACTTTGGGCCTACCTTAATTATGAGGCCGATTTATATATTGAAAGAATCTTCACGATTAAAATTCTCACTTAAGATAAAAGGAGCAAGTCTTGAGCTTTAGAGATTTAGGTGATAACTAGAATCATAAACATGCTATGTAACCTCATTTTAATCGTCTTTATAAGGTGATAACTTGGAATTATAAACATGATATGCAAGAACTGGAGTGGCGGTAGTCCACATCTGACCAGGGAGGGAGAAGAATCTTAAGAAATTGGACCGCGGAGTCCGCACTGGACCTGAAGGAGAAGAGAATTCTTACTACATCTTATTAAGGTCCAAACTCAAGACTTTTTAAAGAATGAATTCTTTGACTCCCATAATCTTAAGGAAGCGTTAGAGTTTTTATTACCATGGTTCCAACTTTGCTTGTGATACTTGGGCAAGTCTTTGAACTCTAGGATCTTTAAGTGATGACACAAAATAAACATGCCATGCGTTGATTCTTTTAGCCATTATCAAATAAAGTGAGAGCATAAAATAAATATGAGATGCATCCTCTTTATTATCTTTGAAGATTAAGTGACAACTCGAAACATAAACATGAATGTGTAGAACCCTAATAATTAACCTAATACACCTAGGTTGTATCTGATTAATTACTAGGCTTTACTCTTTGCTTCAGTTCTTTAATCATACTTTGAAAATACTTAGTGAAATTATGAGCCATTTTTTTTTAAACATGATTGAAAACGTGAGCCGTGTAACACCCTAATAATTAACCCAATACACCTAGGAGTATCTGATTAATTACTAGACTTTACTCTTTGCTTCAGTTCCTTAATCATGCTTTGAAAATACTTAGTGAAATTACGAGCCATTTTTTTTAAAACATAATTGAAAACGTGAGCCGCGCATAACGTGAACGATAATCAAGATAAAGCAGAAAACGAATAGACATATCATGAAGAAACACATCATATTGGCTCCATCATATGACATCCATAATTACATATCACATAGATATTTTGCCTACCAACAAAATAAGACTAGGTGTAGGCAATCTAACAAAACATAAATAATATATGGATGGAAGGACATCCATTAATGGCACCTAGTAATAACACTCCAGGGATAGGGATAGATATCTGAAATATACGAGTGAAACTAGTAGGATCAAGTTTAGCTACCAGGTGAAAGCCTCAATGTGAATCACGAACACTTCTTTCCTTTTTGAAGACGAGATGGAAAGAAAAATAGAGGGTGAGAAACTTATAAAAAGAATCTTAGTAGGGTACTCACCTCATGATGCATTGTGTCATCATCATCGTCCCAGGAACCTCGGGTTTTATTATGAAATAGTGAGCATGCTAAGATTGATTTATTAAGTTCAAAAATATACTTTACCGAGGTTAGTCGGTTTTAATCATGCGTCTTATAATGCATCATAAACTTAGCATGTCATGTTTATAATGAACTTTTCCTTTTATCAACACATCATATTCTTCATCATCATATCATAAATACTATGCATAAAAGAACATCATATTTCTCATCATCATATCATAAATACTATGCATAGAAGAACATCATATTTACATCATGCATTACTTAGTTCCTTAGGTGACTTAAAGTTACTTCCATCATCATTTTCCTGGGCCACCCTATACTCCACCCTTTTGGGAGTAATCTAGGTTATGAGCTCATACCTTGCTAGTCGTCACTAGCATATACTTATCCCTTTTGATAAGTAAAAATTTCGTCTCTATCATTTTGAGAGAACGGACTAGGGGGCTAGAATCACTTTTTCACCACCTATAGTCTGATGGGTCCAAAGGATCATTTCCTCTTACATTTAAGTTACCATTAAATCTTTGCATGTTATATCATAATTCAATTCATAATCATCATGACATTTTCTCATTTATAGTCTTATGATGGAATAATATATACTAACTGAAATCATGCATCTGGAGATTCCAGGAAGAGAGGTGGGTCACAATGGACACGCTTAAATACCAAGTCTTTCCTAGCCAAAACCTTTCCAAATTACACTTTTATAGCAGTACACTTTCTTCCAACAACAAAGGTAATTTATTGAAATAACAGAGATTATTTCTTTATTTCATGCATAAGCATTTTCATTGTTTGCAACAGCAACTATAACATGCAAGCTAGGGAATCATTCAATGGCATCAAATACTTAATAAGCATCAAATCACTTTATAGACTTATCACTTAAAACATCAAAGAGGCATCATCATAAATCCTTATTGAAAACCTCTTAAACAACCGAAACTTAGAATCGGGTAACCTCAATTGCCAAACTAATTAATTATGCATCTAAGGGATTCATTACCATTATTACAATTAATTATAAGGCTTAGGAACATTATTAAACTCTATGGGGCAGCATAGGCAGTAAGTTATTCTTAAGGTTTTATGATGTGTTAGAAGTTGCGTTTTTAACCCTTTCTTGCTACAGCTTTCCCTACGATGCTAACATTAATTACTAAACCAATTATGAATTATTCTCCCTTATCTAAACATAATAAAATCTGGTTCTTATAGTTGCTGATAATTCTGGACAGAATGCATAAATTTCATTCTTTAGAGTTCTAAAAAAATCTTGCTTTTACGGTTTTCTAGTTACTAATTTCATTTTTAGTGTTCGGATTAATCCTACACTAATTGGTACCAAGTTTTTCGTGGCTAACTAATCTTAGAAAAAATTATAACATACTAAAACAGATTTGGCATTGGATAAACTTAAAGGGGTCAAAGACTAGGTAAATTCTAGATTTACGTTGTTCTAGGAAGCTAGTTTTGTCACTAACATGCATAGAATCATTCTCTTAACAATAAACCATAATTATCACAACTCTAAACATATTAAATCATCATCATTTATTGGTACTAATCTCATATCAAAAGTCGAATCATGAACCTTATATAATTGTATAAAATCACATTTTAAGTGAACATAAAATATTAGTTTCCTGTAGAATCCTTGCAAAGCTTTAAAACTCTTTTAGAAACTAATTCTTTTTGCTAAACTTGAAAGAATCTTCATAATTAAAATTCTCACTTAAGATAAAAGGAGCAAGTCTTGAGCTTAAGAGATTTATGTGATATCTTAGAATCATAAACATGCTATGCAACCTCATTTTAATCTTGTCATTATAAGGTGATAACTTGGAATTATAAACATGATATGCAAATCCATTTCTTTATCTTTAAGATTTAAGGTGATGACTTGAAAATTAAACATGATGCAAGAACTTGAAATATAAACATGATGCAAGAAACTGGAGGCGGAGTCCGCATGGACCAATGGAGGAGAGAATCTTAGAAACCTAGAAGGTAATCCGCACTACCTGAAGGGAGAAGAGAATTATTATTACATCTTTTTAAGCTCCAATCTCAAGACTTCTTAAAGAATCAATTCTTTAACTCCAATAATCTTATTTCTTTGCTTGTGATACTTGGGCAAGTCTTTGAGCTCTAGGATCTTTAGGTGATGACATAAAAATAAACATGTCATGCGTTGATTCTTTTAGCCATTATAAAATAAAGTGAGAACATAAAATAAATATGAGATGCAACTTCTTTATTATCTTTAGAGATTAAGTGACAACATGAAATATAAACATGAAATGCAAACTTGGAAATTTAAACATGAGTATGCAAGTCCATTTATTCATTCTTGAAATTTTAGTGATGACATAGAAAGTAAACATGATTATGCAAGGCATAAACTTAAACATGGATGCAAGTTCATTTGATTTCTTTACTAGAGCTCCTTCAAGACTTTATAGAAATACAAATTCAATATATATATATCTTAACAAGACAAAGTGAGAAATACATCTTTCAAATTCTAAACTCAAGATCATAAAATCATCATAAAAACATCATTCTTTAAAGTTTTGCATCAAGTGGAACTTTCAAGCTTTAGAGGCCTAACTTGTGATGGATTCACAACCCACCTTCAAGGTCCTCATCATCAAGCCATCATCTTAGTCCCACCTAGGCCATATGGCCGAATTGGTTAAAGAAAAAGGAAGAAGAAAACCAAATGGAAAAACTAGAGAAAATCCATGAAATCATCATTTTGAACCAAGAACAACACTTAGCAAAACATAGAAATAAACTTAAAAACAACTCCCTACCTAATCTGATTTGAAGGAAAGGAAGAGAACTTGGTTTCTTGGAGTGAAATGAAAGAAAATCTCTTTGAAAACTGAAGAGAATTCAGCCAAGGAGGAGGAAGAAAGAAAGCTTTTGGTGCTCCTAAAAACTAGAATTGTGTAAGTTATGAGCAAGGCTTCTAACACTCTTCAAGCATGCCTATTTATAGAGATTTTGAAGCTCATAAATGGACAAATGAAGGAGGAAGGCTGATGGATTTTCATGGGGAACAAAGGGAGGAAAACATCATTCAAGACAAGTTGTATGAATTTAGGGAATTATGTTTCATGATGACATTTTGGCATTTTGTTTTAGTGTATCTTTGGGCAATTATTCTGATGCATAATGGCTCAATAATTTCATGCATTACAGCCCAAGGAGGAGAAATTTGTGTGTTCCATGTATTATTTAGGTGTAGGCAAGGTATTCTTTGCAAATTAGAGAATTTACAATTAAGGGCTTAGGTGAATTAGTAAGCAATTTGGGTGTTTTTAAGCAATTTTAGGTTCTAATCAATCTAAATAAATAATTTTGACTCTAGATTAATAATTAGAATTTAATAACCTTTAATTTGAGCCTAATATTGCTTAGGTTTCGCTCTACAAATCAAAAATCTCAAAATTTGCAAAACTACAAAGAGAGGGACAAAATGGTAATTTTACTTACCGAGACCACCCGAGCTTAACCAATGGTTAATCATAGCTTAAAAACATGTTTTAAAACATTTTAGTGAGGTTCGGGTCAGACGCACGCAATCAGAGTTAAAACCACATGGGCGTTTTTGTCATTTCGCGTCGAGCTCAAAATTAGGATTCTTCTCCTCTATTAACACACATAACACAAACAATCCCTTATTAGTATCAAAACATCCCCTTGAGGACGGGTGGGGCCCACGATCCTCATTTTGAGTAAAATAACCTCAGGGCATTTTGGTCATTTTACACGTACAGAAATTCGGGTTTGCAACTCTCGCACGAATTGCTCCTAACCTTTCTTCTAATGTTATATTCCTTTATTGAGGATTGTTTAGTCTCAAATTATATGAAAAATTACCTAGGGTAATTCGGTAATTCCTAATGACAGTAAAAATTAGGGCGTTACAGAATGCAAGCTTGGAGATTTAAATATGAATATGCAAGTTCATTTATTCATTCTTGAGAATTTAGTGATGACATAGAAAGTAAACATGGTTATGCAAGGCATAAACTTAAACATGGGTGCAAGTTCATTTTATTTCTTTACTAGAGCTCCTCCAAGACTTTAGAAATATAAATTCAACCCAATATATCTTAGCAAGACAAAGTGAAAAATACATCTTTCAGTTTTAAACTCAAGATCTTTATTTTTACATCATAAAAACATCATTCTTTAAAGTTTTGCATCAAGTGGAATTTTCAAGCTTTAGAGGCCTAACTTGTGATGGATTTACAACCAACACTCAAGGTCCTCATCATCAAGCTATCATCATATTCCCATATAGGCCTTATGGCTGAAATGTTCAAAGGAAAAGAAAGAAGAAAACTGAATGGAAAAGCTAGAAAAGTCCATGAAATCATCATTTTGAACCAAGAACAACACTTAGCAAAGCATAGAAATAAGCTTAAAGACAACTCCCTACCTAATTTTATTTGAAGGAAAGGAAAAGAACTTGGTTTCCTTGAGTGAAATGAAAGAAAATCTCTTTGAGAAATGGGAGAAGAAGTTTTAGCCAAGAGGAGGAAGAAAGAAAGCTTTTGGTGCTTCTAAAAACTAGAATTGTGTAAGTTATGAATTAAGGCCTCTAACACTCCTTCAAGCATGGCTATTTATAGAGATTTTGTGGCTCATAAATGGACAAAGGGAGGAGGAAAGTCTGACCAAATTTGAGGAGGAAACAAGGAAGAAAATCATCTTGTTTGGTGGCTTAAAACATGGAATCATGTTTTCATGGTTCCTTATTTTCATACCTTGGTTTTTGTGCATTCTTTGACAAATTTTCTGATGCATTATGGGCCAAAATTTCGTGCATTACAGCCCAAGGAGGATAAAATTTGTGTGTTCCATGTATTATGTAGGTGTAGGTAGGTATCTTTGCAAATTAGAGAATTTACAATTAAGGGCTTAGGTGAATTAGTAAGCAATTTGAGTGTTTTTAAGCAATTTTAAGTTCTAATCAATCTAAATAAATAATTTTGACTCTAGATTAATAATTAGAATCTAATAACCTTTAATTTGAGCCTAATATTGCTTATGTTTTGCTATACGAATCAAAAATCTCAAAATTCGCAAACTACAAAAGAAGGACAAAATGGTAATTTTACTTAAAAATTGCCCGAGACCACTCGAGCTTAACTAATGGTTAATCATAGCTTAAAAACATGTTTTAAAACATTTTAGTGAGGTTTGGGCTAGTCGGCACGCAATTGAAGTTAAAACAGCGCAGGGGCGTTTTGGTCATTTCGCACGTTGAAGCTTAAAATTAGGATTCTTCTCCTCTATTAACACACATAACACAAAATAATCCTTTATTATCATCAAAACATCCCCTTGAGGGCGGGTGGGGCCCACGATCCTCATTTTCTGAGTAAAATAACCTCAGGGCATTTCGATCATTTTACACGTAGAAAATTGGGATTTGCAACTCTCATAAATCGCCCATAACCTCTTTTCTAATGTTATATTCCTTATTTGAGGATTGTTCAGTTTAATTTTATGTAAGAATTACTTAGGGTTTGATGACAGGAAAATTGGGCGTTACACTTTCAACCATGCCTTTGCCCATACTTTGTAAGAGATATTTTCCTTCCTTTTCCCTCCATTTTGGCCGTCGGCCATGCACCCCAAGGAAGCCTTCATTGTTGCAAATTTTCTATAAATACCAAGCCTTGAAGAACCTTGATACACTTTAGATCATTTGCTAAGTTTAGTTCTCTTGCTTTTTCTTGCAATTTCTCTCTAAGTTCTCTTCATCTTCTTCATTTTCTTCTACCTCTTAAAGAACCTTGCCACAACCATAAACCACCACTACCTTACCTTAAACCATCTCCTAAACACATAAACTTTCCATTCCCAAGTTTAGAAACTCAAGGAAACATCATCTTCCTTGAGCATCCTCCTTGGCCGAATCCATCATCACTTCCAAGAGGAGATTTTGTCTTCTCAAACTCTTCAAGAATCAAGCTTTCCTTCTTCCATTCCAAAGACTTCCTTAGGTAGGGGTTGTTTTCAAGTTTTTACTTGTTTTCCTTAAAGAAAGTTCTAGTTTTCTCTTGGTTCAAACTCCTTTCTTTCTTCCCTTTTCATTTTCGGCCAAGAGGCCATTTTATGAAAATAACATGAGCTTGATGGTGAAGTTTCAAGATAATGACTTGTTGATGTCATGTGAGAAACCTCTAAAGCTTGAAACAACTTGGTCTTGGACCATACATGCTTGTATTTCTTTCTTTTTCTTTAGTTTCATTTTCGGTTCCTTCCTTTTCTTTCTCAAATGATTTCGGTTTCCTTTGCCTTGGTTTGAACAAAGTTTGCTAAAAATGTTAAGTAGATCACAAAAGTTTTGTTAAAGAAAATTAATCTCAAGTTTTCAAAGAGCTCTAAGTTTACCCTTGCCAACCTTAAAGTTGGTCGGCCGTTCTAAGAGTTTTACTCTAGATTGAAGCCCATGAGCAATAAAATAAAGAATATGACTTAGTTTTTGTATTTTGTTTAGACAAAGTATTGAACTTTGTGTCTATTTTCTTAAGCTTGATGATGAAGTTCAAACCTTAAGACTTCTTTGAAGTCTAGGTGCTAAGAACTCTAAAGCTTGCCTTATGATACATAATGGGTTGAGGTTTTTGTTCCTTTAAAGTCTTGCAAAGAGCTCTAGCTAAGATCTAAAATAAGATGCATTCATGTTTACTTTAATGCTTTGCATAGAATGTTTATTTTCAAGTCATCACTAAACAACTTAAAGATTAAAACAAGAATGTGCATCCTCACTAATAAATCTCAAAGCCTACCTATTTCAACCTTAAAGTTGATTGTTGATTTGGGGTAAACACCTCAAGGGGCCTAGAGCACTAAAATAAAGAATTGAACCTTGCATCTCATGTTTACTTTCTTGCCTAGCATGTTTAAATTTTATGCCATCACTTAAACTCTAAAGAAAATAAAAAGGTGCATCTCATGTTTACTTTATGTCTTCACTTTACTTTCTAATGAAGAATAAAAATGAGGTGCATAGCATGTTTAAGTTTATGTCAACACCTTAATGATCTAGAGCTCAAAGACTTGCCCAAGTATCCTATGTAAGGTTTTAAGAAAATGTTGGCATTCTTAAAGAAGCCATTCGGCCTTGTGGTGATGATGATGGACTTAGCATGAGTTCCTCTAATCACAAGTGTCCATACTTCATGTTTTGTAATTTTTCTAAGCTTAGGAGCACCTAAGCAACATTATGAATGAAATTATATACTTTATATCTATTTTATGAACAAGTTAATTTAGCTACTGACCTCATGTGTAATTGCATGATTTTAATAAAAGGATTTGGGTTCTAAAAGAGTTTTGAGTTCCTCAAATGATTCCAAGAGAAACTAGCAACTTGTGTGCATTTTAATTCATGAAACTATGTGATTTTTGGGCTTTACATTTCGTTCTGTAACTCCATGTTTGGCCACTGTACTAAATCTGTTTTATGGTGTGGAAATGTGTAAAATTATGTTTGAGTGAGGTAAGGAACATTTTAGAGAAGTTAGAAAAGAATAAGTAACTTGAAAAGATTAGAAATGAGAATTCTAGAACACTTTAATGCATAAAAATGCAAATCTGTTTCAGCATGATTAATTCAAGGATAAATGGTTCATAATTAGTAAGACATGTATAAAATCCCTTCATAAATGATTAGGTATTAATTTCTAAGCTTAAGATGATGATAAGGCCTTAAAATACAAATTCTAGCACACTTAGACATGGCAAAATGTAATTCTGTCCAGCATAGTTAAATTGAGGAAAAGTGATCTATAACTTAGAGAACATGCCTAGGAATTCCTCATAATTGGTTTAGGAATTGATTATGGAGCCTTAGGCGAAACCGGATCTTAAAAAGGGTCACGAACGGAGATTCTAGAGCCCCGTAAGCATATGATATTTTCTGCCCGTACATGTGCAATGCTGTTTGGAATTTTAGTGAGTTCAAATCTTAGAGAAAAGTTTAAGTGTTAACCTCTTGAGGGAATAAAGATGTAATACGGGTATTAGAATGGTTGAAATACAAGTTTAAGACCCGTAAGGGTCAAAGCATAAGATACTATGAGATTGGTGACCGAGTGAGCATATTTATGATGATGAACCTCGAGCATGTGTATGATGATGTGATTATGTTAAGTACCTTGAGCATGAAACTTTATGTGTATGATTGGCATGTTGATGTAATGAAGTATTATGCCTTAATTTAAGATGCATGAGGTTTCGAAATGTGAATGAGATTGAGGAATATGCTCATGTGAACTAGAAAGATATTGATTTGAGAAAGTTCTATGAAAATGATGCATGTGACTGAGATTATGTGGCATGACTCAAATTTGAGGAAATTCTGAGAGTAGCCGTCATGCCGCGAATTTCCGTCAAATTTGAGGGAGATAAGAAAGTTTGAGAAATATGATGTTTAAGGTGACACAAGAGATGTACTTCTCCTACTCTGAGGAGAAGGTAAAACTGAGGGCATAGACATTAGCCTGCCAAAGCGGACAAAGTCGTTGGTCTTAACCAGTCGATGCGTTTTGAAGAAGGAAAAAGTCCCATGATGGGTGATCCTTAGGCCCCCTACCCATACTCTGGAGTCGGGATTATGATGATTATGATTATGATTATGTTTATGATTCGCTTATCAAGAGGATAAGTAAGAACTAGTGACGACTAGTTAAGGTATGAGCTCATAGCCTAGTTTAAGGGTGCAGTTACTATTATGATGTTGGTGTCACAAGAATGAGGAGAAAGAACAATGTTCAAAGAGAAGTTACATGCCACTTATATGTTGTTTGACTATTGTTTAGTTTGCTTAAAGTATTGCCATGCATCCATGTATTATTATGCTTGCATACATGCATTAAGACCCATTATAAAAGACATGGACCTTGGATAATTATCTTTGTGAAAACCTCATAATGAACCTATGCATGCTTAACCTTTTTATAATAAACCCAAGGTTCCTAGGGACGTAAACGATGACACTAGGATAGAGGATTTCCCTATGAGATTCTTTAGCAAGATTCTCACCCCTCTTTCCGTTTCTTTCCGTTACATTTTCAGACATCGATGGCGTCGTTCGTGATTTTTGTTGATGCACCCATGTGGGAGCTGCACTACGATCCTATCATCAGCCCTACCACTTCGAGGGTCGTTGTGCTATACGCGTCTTTGCATACATGGGACGCCCATTTGCCTTTCCAGTCCAACTTCCGATTCACTCCGACTTCCCCCTTTGGCGACGACATGATTTTTGAGAGGATGCGACCCCGACGAGAGAACCGCCATGCCCACCATCATCCTCAGCTGTGCGTGACAATTGGAGTACGTACCCCTCATATGTCGATGTGGGAGGGACCTATTGAGGATTATCGACCGATCCTTATTCGGAGGATTCCGCCCTTCAGTGCCTTTGCGGAGAGGGGTAGCGAGGACACGGTCTCCAAGTGAGGCCTATGAGGCATATACGTTAGCCCGAGAGACCCTCGCCGAGGTGGTCACGTCGTTCCGCCAATCGCATGCCCACGTCCCCTCTTCCATGGGCCATAACCGAGGAGCTTCGGGTCGTAGGCTACATATCTCCGTCCGAGGATTTGCGTCGTCCATAGGTTTTAGAGGAGGGTTGCTTCTATGGGGAGTATCTTTTGAGGGTTGTTCTCATGTATTCGTTGTTATGTTTCTTATTTATGTTATTGTACTACAAGCTCTGCCCACTTATATGGGTAAAACTTTTACGTTCCTTTTTATATTCCAGTGGTTATGTACTAAACTATGTTAACTAATTTTATGACGTTTGTTCTCATGATTGAAGTGCTTTTTTTATGTTTACGTTCTGTATGATTTATTTATTCTTCCGCTTCACGTTACATTTATGTTATACGCAAAGGCTCGCACTTTGTTTTACATGTTTCACTTCAAAAAAAAAAAATACCTAATTTCCGCTAAGTATTTTGTAAATGAATTTCAAGGGAAGTAATAACTAATAATTAATCTTGATACGTCCTAGGCGTATTGGGGTTAAATAATAGGGTGTTACATTCAGTGGGAAGGTAAAATTGATATCCAAAGCTATCATTTGGATACCTACAAACCTGCCTTTTATGAATATACTACTATGTTGCATATATGCATTAAGATTCATCATAAAAGACATGGACCTTAGATAAATATCTTTTATGAAAATCTCATAATAAACCTATGCATGCTTAACCTTTTCATAATAAACCCAAGGTTCCTAGGGACGTAAACGATGACACTAGGATAGGTTTTCCCTATGAGATTCTTTAGCAAGATTCTCACCCCTCTCGTTTCTCTTTCCGTTACGTCTTCAGACATCGATGGCGTCGTTCGTGATCTTCATTGACCCGCCCACTTGGGAGGTGCACTATGACCCTAAGCATCAGTCTTACCACTTCCAGGGTCATTGTGAGGTGCGTGTTTTTGTGTACGTGGACGCCATTTGCTTTCCCCGTCTCCAGCTATCACTTCAATCCGACTTCAACTTTTGGTGACGACTCATCTTTGAGAGGACGCGACCTCGAGACGAGCAGACGTTTGCCGTCCTTCCTCATCGGTAGCACACGGATACCTCGAGTATGTTCCCGTTCGTCGGAGGCTGATCCTTCGAAGGCTCTTCCCTTCGTTCCCTATGGATCTCTGGAGGAGCGAGGACACTGCCACCCAGCCGAGACATGCGAGGCGTGTTCGACAGCCCGAGAGGCGACCAAGTCCATCCGAGGAGCTCCGTCAGTTCGCGGGCTACATCTCCCTATCCGAGGGTTAGCGTCATCAGGAGGCATGGAGGGTGCGGGTAGTGATAGTTGGGAATCTTATCTTTTGGGGATTTACCATGTACTTGCCTTTATTTTCCTTTCCGTTTATGTATTTCAGTTCTATGTACTGCAAGCTCTGCCCACTAGTATGGGTATGACTCTATATTATCTTTTCAGTTATGTACTAAACTAATTATGATTAATGTTATGACGAATGTTTATGATCAAGATGTTCCTCCTTGCTTTTTGTCTCGTGTGATGCGTTTGCCTTACCTTGCATGATTTAGTTGCTCTTTCGCTTTACGTTTCATTTATGTTATACGCAAAGGCTCGCACTCTGTTTTACATGTGTCATTTCAAAAAAAAAAAAACTACCTTATTTTCCGCTAAGCATTTTGTAAAATGAATTTAAAGGGAAGTAATAACTAATAATTAATCTTGATACGTCCTAGGCGTATTCGGTTAAATATTAGGATGTTACATTTATCCTATCCTCCGTAATGTAGCCTAGTCTTAGATGCCAAAGTTGTTTGAGATTAAGAGTTGAATTAGATATAACATTCATTTAAGCAATCCTAGGAGATGCTTTGTTTTTTGTGTTTATATAATAAAGCCCATCATGAATGTAACCAACGCCAACAACATCATTTCTAAAATAAATGTTGCAAACATTATCCTTAAAAGAAAGGAATAACCAATTTTAGTCAAACTAGAAATTGATATAATGTTTTGATAAACACTTGGGAAAATAAAACATGATCCAAAACCATAACATGATTATTCAATAATAATAAAGAAGTTGACCCCACAGCTTTAGCTTGCAACACTTGCTCCATTGCCTACCTTCAAGGTCACTTCATTCTTCCTTAGAACTTTACTACTTGCTAGTTCCTACATAGAGGTACAAATATGAGAACTTGCACCAGGATCAAGAATCCACAAAGTATTTGAGTTATATGGACCATCAGAAAAACAAGAAACGACGTACCTTCTAAAGGCACACTCTTTCCTTTGTTTGCCTTTAATTCCTCCAAGTATTGAGGCAGTTCTTCCAATGCCCAACTTTATCACAATGGAAACATTTTCCTTTATCCGCAACTTGTTTCTTGCCCTTTTTCTTAGACACCCAGCTTGACTTGGAACAGATTTCTTATTGTTCTTCTTTTCTTAGTCTTACAAAAGTAGAAGCTTGATAAGTTGCATTTATGCACTCATTCTCTGTCCTAACTCTGAATATTTTGCATTTGAATTGTACTTAATTGATGTTAAATTAGTGAATTTGCACTTTGCCCTCAACATGCATTATTAAATAATTTTGTGGCTATCAACATAGTTTTTAGTGAATTCTCATACTTTGGAAGTCTCTTGCTTTTAATCTTTTTTCTAAGTTTTTCTTGGTAAGAGGGCTTCCAGGTTGGTGCATTGGAGCAAAAATAAGGAACTCAGGACTGGAGACTCCCAGGCGGTGAACAAGGGAATCAGCATTTTTGGAGTTCCTGGAGACTGCGGAGGCGAAAAAAATCGCCCAGGCAGTGGACAAACGACACGCTTTGGGGTGCGACCTAGGACCGCCCAGGTGGTCATTAGTATATGGCCAGAGAGAGTGCATTTTCGTGACAGGGCTTTATTTTAGTTTTATTCTCTTTAGGTTTTCAAATAAACACACATTAGACCAGAACTTTATTATATTCTCTCTCTAAAAGGATACTCTCTCTCTTCTAGGTTTTGGGAGTTCCCAATCTTTGTTTTGGTTTGTCGGGTTGTAATTTACACTTTCCTTCAACATTGATTGTGAACTCCCCTATGGAGGAGTAATCTCTTTACCGTGTGTATGGATAATGAAGATTGGGATTGTTTTTGAGATTCCAATTTTAATTGCAATTCATGGTTGGTTTCTTTTCGTTTACTTTCTCTTTTGATATTAATTGTGAAGATTTTTGTGATTGTATTTTTAAGAGTTGTTTGGTTGTGTATTCGTTTACGTGCATAATCTAGATACCATTGGGTATTGGGTTGATTGATTTAATTACATCCAATCGGTAAGTGATTGAAATTAACTCTTGAGGAATTAGGTTGCTATAATTGGTAGTCAACTGGCATAGGTTCATAGAATCACGATCGTGAATTACTAGTTCATATATTAGTCAAACCCTTAGTGGGAGTGTGATTGTATGACCGCTAAGTAGAATTGCATCATTGTTATGTAATAGCATAACTAATGAAAGTAACCACTGTCATGAATTTATCTTTTGAACGATATTGAACAATTCTTATTGAAGGACTCCTTATGCACGTAATTTTCTCATTATAATTTTTCTATTTAATTTAGTTGCTATAATTTCTAAAACCCCCAAATTTCTTAAATCAATTAGAACACTTCCTTGTGAGATACTGATTGCACCCTAACTTTTTTTGCTGTAATTTAGTAACTAAAACTATTTTTAATTTGTTGCGGGTGCGACACCGCATCAAATTTTGGCGCCATTGCTGGGAAGTGGTGCTGATTGAATTTTTTTTCTTATTTTGATTTTTTTCATTTTGATTTTTATTTATTTTTATTTTATCCTTTTGTTATTAATTTTTACATTGTCTCTAAAAAAATTTCAGTTTATTTTAATTTAGATTTTATTTATCTTTTTTTTGTTGCCTGTGTATTTTGGTTGCTATAATTTAATTTTATGACCCGCTCCTTTCCTAATTTTCCCATACTACTGATTACCTGAGATTAGAAAACCCCAAACGAGGAAGGTCACGAGGAGAGAATTAATTTATCAGGCAACCCCTCTTCTTCTACAACTAGGGAATTTGATAATTCATTTTATTTTTCTCCTGAACTTTCTGATCATGTTGCTAGTGTTTCAAGAAATATGGCTGACAATAATAGGACTTTGAAGGAGCTCGCCCAAGACCTAAACTACCAACCTTTGGGGATCATTTACCCGACCAAGGAGGTGACTTTGAGCTCAAATTCGGACTCACACCACTTGCCTAAGTTCCATGGGCTATCTGGGAAGACCCACACAAACATCTCAAGCAATTTCATGTGATTTGTGTGACGATGAAGCTTCAAGAGGTAACGGAGGACCAAATCAAGCTAAGGGCCTTCCCGTTTTCTCTGAGGAGCTGAAGGATTGGTTCTTCTACATCCGCATGGAACATCTGACAGCGGGCTGGCATGAAGTGCATATTTGGAGAAATTTTCCCAGCTTCCAGGAGGCCTTATCAGGAAAGATATTTGTAGTATCGTGCTTAGGGGTGAATCTCTCTATGAGTACTGGAGGGGTTAAGAGGTTGTGTGCCAGTTGCCCCCAACATCAGATTTCATAGGCTTCTCATTCCAGGACTTTTACGAGGACGTTGGTTATGGAGAGGAGCATGCTTGATGCGCCAGTGAGGGTGCATTAGTTGACAAGACTCCTGCAACTAGACTTTTGATTGAAAACATGGCAGAACTCTCAGTTTGGGTCCGAGAGCTAGTAGTAGTACTCATCATGTAGGTGAAGTCTCTTCAGTTGAGAATAGGGGGTAGAAAAGAAATTGGATGAATTGACATAATTTTTGAAACATAGAGCCTTGAACGAGTTAGGCAGGTTCCTTCACCTCAATCAATTTGTGGTATTTGTTCTTGTAATACCCATACTACTGATGTATGTCCACAGTGACAGGAGGACCTCACCTTAGTTGTCGCTAGCAATGTATTCCCTAGAAGACCTTAGAATCAGAACAACGGGGGTATGATCCTTAGAGGAGCACATATAACTCGGGTTGGAGAGATCACCCTGAATATGAGGTGGAACAACTCATCAGCAGGAGCAAAAATATGTTCCATCCCAGGAAATAGCAGAGCTATCCACATGGCTACCAACAACCACCTGCTCATAGTTACGTTCCCTTCAGTCTAGCACCACCTACCCTTCCTGCCCTCAGATGCACTATGGCAGGAGATGATGAAAATGATGATGGAAACAGAGAGGAAACAAGAACAAGCCATGCAAGAGATGAAAAATGCAATTGTGAGACTAGAAGTTCCCAATCCTAGCAGGGAGTGTATCCACCATTCCTTCTTAGACAGTTCCAACCCAAGGGAACGTTCTGCCATTACTCTGAGGTTGGTAAGTTTTGCCTGAGGTTGCTGGTTCTTCAGAGAGGTTATGGTTAAGAGTTAGGAGGATGAAGATTCAGCCAAGAGGTGCAACAAGAGGAGCCTACACCCCAGGAGAAGCAAGCAAGAAGAACAGGAGAAAGACCTATTCCATTGCCCTTCCCACATGAATTGCAAGACCCAAGAGGTCCAATGAATTGGAGTTGGAGAAGGACCTCTTGGAGACTTTTAGGAAGGTAGTAAATATCCTCTGTTGGATGCATCAGGCAGAATCCCAGGTATGCCAAATTTTTGAAAGATTTATGCACCAACAAGAGAAGACTACAGAGAGTGAGAAAGAGAAGGTGACTATGGGAGTGAATGCTTCCTCCATCATCAAACCAGGCAACCACCTAAGTGTAAGGATCCAGGCATATTCAATGTTCCATGTACCATTGGGAACCTACAAATTGAGCAAGTCATGGCTGATCTTAAGCTGGCATTAATGTTATGCCAAAATCACTCTAGAGATCCTTACACTTTGGGAGCTTAAGCCTACCTGTTGACAATCCAGGTTGCCAACCGTAGCATTACAAGGCCAGAGGGGTATTAGAAGATGTTTGTAAGGTAAATGATTTAATATTCCCGCGATTTTTATGTGCTTAAGATAGAGAATGACATTGATGCTAACTAGCATACATTAATCTTGGGTAGACCCTTTTTCAAAACTACCAAAACCAAAATTGATGTCTATGCTTGTACGTTATCCATGGAGTGTGGGGACTTGAAAGCCTAATTTTGTTTATTTGATGCCATGAAATTCCCTCCTAAAGAACACTCTGTGTTTGGCATTGATGTCATTGACTCCTTAATAGAAGATATATGTGATACTTTACTTTGTAAGGATGCACGACCCTCTTCCCTATTTTTTCTTCTCCCATGGGATATGATGAATCTATTATGGCAGAGTTTCCAAGCTTTCAAATACAGGTACACCACCCAGGAGGAGTCATCAATTTGCTAAGTGCTCCATGACCAGCCCATGTTGGGTAGAAGCCCTGTGGTAGTGGATCTTGCTACATGAGCCTCAAAATGATGGTTGGAAGGCCGAAGTCTAGATGGAAGGGACCATTCTTGGCTAACCATGTGCATCCTAATAGTGCAATTGAATTAGAAAACTCTAGGGTGGGTTAGTGCACCATTGATGAGCATTGATGTACCTCTATGAGGCCCAAGAATTTAAGAGCTCAGTTAGCCTATCTTTGGGTTGAAGCCGCACACCCTCCATAAAGGTCCTGACCGTCCAACTTAGGGACGTTAAGCTTAACATCCTAATATTTAACCCAACATGCCTAGGACGTATTAAGATTAACTATTAGTTATTCCTTTTGAACATCATTTGTAAAATAACTTAGCGAAAAATATAGATAATTTTTTTTTAATAGAATATGTAAAACAAAGTGCGAGCCTTCGCGTACAACATCAACGAAACGTAAAGCAAAAGAATAAATAAATAATACAATACAAAAGCCATAAAGAACACCTCAATCATGAAAACATTCTTCATAACATTAATTAATATAGTTTAGTACATAACTACTGGAATATAAAGGAAATGCATAAAGTCTTACACATAGATGTGGGAGAGTTGGAGGATAGTAAATATAAAATACAAGAAACATAAATAGCGGATACAAGAGAAGTCCCAAAGATACATCCCCAAACTAAGATTACCTCCTCCCTTGAACTATGGATGGCGCTCATCTCGTCCCTCGATGGCACATACCCAATGAACTGGGCAAGCTCCTCGGTGCATGAAGACGAAAAGGTGGACGGCATGACCTCCTTGACGTGGACGCATCTTCGCAACAAGCTAACCTCCGCTATGTCACCTTCTCCTCGCTACCCATCTCGATGTCCATGGGTACAGGAGGGTAGGACCTTCCGAAAGGATGAGAAGGGGGATCCTCTGACAGGCAGTCTCCGAACGTTCTTAACACCCTCCTAATTACCACATTTCTCGAATAGACATAGTAATTAGAGAGTGTTACTGAAGTCTATATCTATACTAGTCTGGATAATCAATAATGAGGAAGTCATAATACATATATTTTCATAGCCAAAATTTACATATAGTGACATCGTGGCACAGCTGTACATCATAAAGAAAAAAAACAAATGATGAAACGACTCCAAAAAGTACAGAACTCTGAGTGACTCAGGCTAATCCCCCTATCTAATACCTAACCCTCAAATACCCGCGACAAAATAGCATAAACATATATACATATACAACAGAGCAAAAAGGAAATTTGAAGTACATCAATCTGCAGGTAGGTAAACCCCTAACACTACACCACTGCCCATACATGTCGACCACTACTCATGACCTCGCCCCCTCCTACAGGAAGCCATTGGCCATAGGTGCAATGGCCTCACCTCCACCTGGAGTGTCTGGGCCCTCCCAGGGGTCGAATTTGAAGAGGAGGATGAAGGTGCTTGTGCATCCGCCGGTACAGATGTGGGGCCAGGGGAACCTCGAACACGGATGGGCCATATGGAGAGGCACACCCTCGTAAGGGAAAGTAGGGTCGAATCGGCAGCAAATACAGAGGTACCAAACGACCGATCAAAGAACATATAAATACGTATGTCGAGTACCCAACCGCATACATAGCATCCAGGGCTGCCATACTGCCACACCCATTGTGGCGAGTCAAGGAAAGATCAGGACAGCATCTGCGAATCTGAACAATACAATATATACAACTAGGGTGAGAATAATGTAAAATTCTCAGGAGGAGTTTTCCCCATGTGCTATACATAGTAGAGAAATGAATTCATGCATATACCATGTTCATATATATAAGTCATAGGCGTCGATATTCAATCTGGAATCATGAAAATTTAAACTAACAATATAATGATAACTCATGCCACGCCAACATTTCCGTGCCACATATTTTTCTTAGTTTACAAACATAGGGAAGGCTTAGTTCACATAGGGCCATCTTAATAATTAACAATCTCATAAAGGACAATAGACTCAGGACATGAGCTCATTCCTATTCCAGGTCACCGAACTTCATTTTTTTCATTTCCTAATCACTCACACTCTATGCCTAGCCGATACGTCTACCGACTCATAACTTTTCTAGGGAAGTCCTTCTTTTTGCCTTCCCTCTCTATCCTCTAAGCCTTGTTTGCTTTTGATGCCCAAGTATACAACAATATATATACACCAGCTATCTAGCACTATTTTACAATTCACATTACATACTTCTCTTCCATGTCTCAATAGCATGTCAACTTTACAATTATCTAGTTACTTGCGTTCAAGATTTATAAATCAGAAATTTAAGCAATAAGTGTGCATTCACATGCCATAGATTTAGCATATCTATCATATTATCATGAATATCATTCATTTTCAATTTCCAGCACCCTGGCAGAATTAATGTCCTAGGTGGAACATTTAATTGCTATACCCAAAAGCCATCACAACAGCCATAAAAATTCGAGATGACACTTCAATGTGTCTAGTATAACCTGTAAAAATTTCAAAGCAATCAGAGTTATATAACTACTTCAATAAAATATACAAATCCAGTGGTCAGGTGCCCCTAATTCACAGACTGGATTTGGGTTTCCATAATTTTTAACCCTAGAAATTTATGGATTTAAAACCCAAGAAAATTCACAGTGACATTTACATATGTTACTAACTTCTCATAAAAATTTCAGGGGCTAGATCAACCAATTACTAGGATAATAAAATCAGGAAAGTTTATTGCTCCAGTTTCAGCAACCAGGACAGCACAAGTCACATTTCGGTTCTTGAATTTTTTCAGGTAGCAAACTTCAATATAAACACCCAAAAAATTTTATGGGACTAGCCCAAGATGTTAGGATGAACATATATTTTTTTCAGCTCACATAAAGACCTACAATATATCCAGAAAATTCCGGATTTCAGACTGCCTGCAAGTAGTCCGAAAATCCAGCACACCAGTCCAACATGTTTTGGTTCAAAACCCTTTTCTAACACCATCCAATCCCACCACCAAAATTCATACATCCATTTCAACACAATATCAATCAAAATCATCAAAATTTTCGGGTACACATCATCCCAAATCAGAACAGAAAATTTAGCAAAAACAGCCAAACAAGAAACCCTACTTGTGAAGGCTTGTGTGTCTTTGTGTTTGGTTGCTTCAAGATGATTGTTCTTCACTTCCAACTCTTCAAACCACCCCAAATCCTCCTATAATCAGTGATGGATGAGATGAAAAGGATGAGGTTTTGGAATTCTAATCGGTTAGAATTATAGAGATGGAGGTGTAGAGCAACTTTAGTGAAGAAAGGTTTAGGTTTTGATGATCCTAGGCTAGTGTTTATGTGAATTGTAACTAAGATGAAGCTCTTGAACATGGAGGTTTGGCAGCTGCTGCCTTTCTTCTTCCCTTGCTGGCCGAAATGCTGGCTGTCTTGGGGAGAAATTGCTAAGTGTTGGTGTGACTCATCACTTGTTAAAGTGTGTTTGTGATGACTCATGTTACTAGAACACCAAGTGGATGGCTAGGATTTGATCTTGAAATCCAAGATCAAATCTTGGCCTTCCACTTGCCTCAAATAGGTAATATCACTTATAAATTATAAATTAATTATTAATGATGTTAGAAATATCCTTCCGTGTTAAAAATTCGAACGAAATCTTACGAGCGGTTAAACGTCGTAATTATTCAATCATATTACCCGAAAATAATTCTAGGTATAAAATTATCATTCCCACACCTTTCTACTCTTATTCTCATATTTTCTTAACTTCGGGCACCTCCGGTCCCAAACCTCTAGTTTCCCTTTACCCTGCTATTGGCTCGCAAAGTACTATTCCTGATTTTTTTTTTTTTTTTTGTGCTCCCTCATGGAGTCATTCTCATCACAACTGTCCCCTGCCAGAATGTCGATATTCCATCCACCATTCCTCAATTAATTTCTAAAGAGACTAGGGTGTTACATCTCTGCGAGGCACGCACTCTGGTAGCCCTGTACCGCCAAAGATGCAGGATGGGCGCAACATTTTTGCTCGTCATGAGGCCGCGTCCTCTCAAAAATCATATCATCGCTGGAGGGAGAGGTCGGGTGAAGCGGAAACTGGAAACTGGAATGCAAACGGACGACCCACGTATGCAAACGTGCATAGCACAACGACCCTCGAAGTGGTAGGATGATGATTAGATTCGTAGTGCACTTCCACACTGCGCATCAACAAAAATCACGAACGATGCCATTGCAGTTGGAGACGTAACGGAAAAGAGAAACAGAGAGAGGGTGTGAATCTTGCTAAAGAATCTCAATAGGGAAATCCTCTATTCTAGTGCCATCGTTTACGTCCCCAGGAACCTTGGGTTTATTAGGAAAAAGGTTAATCATGTAAAGGTTCATTATGAGGTTTTCATAAAAGTATTTATCCAAGGTCCGTGTCTTTTATAATGAATCTTAATGCATGTATGCAACATAGCAGAATATGACAATACTTTGGGCAAACTGAACAATAAATAATCATCATATAAGTGGCATGTAACTTTTCTTGAACATCATTCATTTTCTCATACTTGTGACACTAAGCATCATAATAGTAACCACACCCCTAAAACTAGGCTATGAGCTCATACCTTAACTAGTCGTCACTAATTCTTACTTATCCTCTTGATAAGCGAATCATAAACATAATCATAATCATCATAATCTCGATTCCTAGAGTACGGGTAGGGGGCCTAAGGATCACCCATCATGGGACTTTTTCCTTCTTCGAAACGCATCGACTGGTTAAGACTAGCGACTTTGTCCGCTTTAGCAGGCTAATGTCGATGCCCTCACCTTTACCTTCTCCTCATTCCTAGCAGGAGAAGTACATCTTGTGTCACATCAAACATCTTATTTTTCAAAGCTTTCTTAAGTCTTTCAAATTTGACGGAAATCGGAGCATAATGACTTGCAACCCCAAATTTCCTCAAATTTGAGTCATGCCACATAACTCACATAATGCATGTTGTCTCATAAATTCCTCAAATCCAATAAACCTTTTAATCATAACGACATACTTTCTTTAATTCATTTGTATCACATAGTCTCATGCATTATGCTTACAATATATCAAAACATCATCACATCACACCATGAATCCTCATGTTCTCATTCTCATTAACACGCTCATATATAACACAAGCATATACACACGATCTCATTCTCACATTACACTTCCTATCTCATATCGTTTTATGCTTTGGCCCTTAGCCTTAAACTTATGTTCTAATTATTCTAATACCCATATTACATCTTTATTACACCCAAGAGGTCATCACTTATAATTTTCACTAAGATTTAGGCTTACTAAAAATTCCAAACAGCATTATGCATTTAAGGGCAGAAAATATCATACGTTTACAGGGCTCTAGAATCTCCGTTCGTGACTCTTTTTGAGATCCGTCTTCGCCTAAGGCTCCATAATCAATTCCTAAACCAATTATGAGGGATTCCTAGGCATGTTTTCTAAGTTATAAGTCATTTTCCTCAATCTAACTATGCTGGAATAGAATTACATATTACCATGTTTAAGTGCGCTAGAATTCCCATTTTAAGTCCTTATCATCACCTTAAGCTTTGTAATTATTACCTAATCATTTATGAAGGGTTTTTATACATTCTTTAATGATTATGAACTATTTATCCTTGAATTAATCATGCTGGAACAGATTTGCATTTTTCCATAGTGAGGTGTTCTAGAATTCTCAATTTGAACCCTTTTTAGTTACTTAATCTTTTTTAACTTCTCTAAACGTTCCTTACTTCACTCAAAAATAATTTTACACATTTCCACACCATAAAATAGATTTAGTACAGTGGCCAAACATGGAGTTACAGAACCGAATATAAACCCCATAAAATCACATAATCTCATGGATTAAAATGCATATAAGTTGCTAGTTTTCTCTTGGAATAATTCTAGGGACTCAAAACTCTTTTAGAACTCAAATCCTTACATTAAAATCATGTAATTACACATGAGGTCAGTAGCTAAATTAACTTGTTCATAAAATAGATTTAAAGTGTATAATTTCATTCATAATGTTGCTTAGGTGCTCCTAAGCTTAGAAAAGTTACAAAACATGAACTATGGACACTTGTGATTAGAGCAACTCATACTAAGTCCATCATCATCACCACAAGGCTGAATGGCTTCTTTAAAATGCCAACATTTTCTTAAAACCTTACGTAGGATACTTGGGCAAGTCTTTGAGCTCTAGATCATTAAAGTGATGACATAAACTTAAACATGCTATGCACCTCATTTTTGTTCTTCATTAGAAAATAAAGTGAGAACATAAAATAAACATGAGATGCACTCATTTATTGTCTTTAGAGTTTAAGTGATGGCATAGAATATAAACATGCTAGACAAGAAAATAAACATGAGATGCAAGGTTCAATTCTTTATTTTAGTGCTCTAGGCCCCTTGAGGTATTTACCCCAAATCAATAATCAACTTTAAGGTTGAAATAGGTAGGCTTTGAGATTTATTAAGTGAGGATTCACATTCTTGTTTTAATCTTTAAGTTGTTTAGTGATGACTTGAAAATAAACATGCTATGCAAAACATTAAAGTAAACATGAATGCATCTTATTTTAGATCTTAGCTAGAGCCCTTTTGCAAGACTTTAAAGGAACATAAAACCTCAACCCATTATGTATCATAAGGCAAGCTTTAGAGTTCTTAGCACCTAGACTTCAAGGAAGTCTTAAGGTTTGAACTTCATCATCAAGCTCAAGAAAATAGACACAAAGTTCAACACTTTGTCTAAACAAGCTACAAGAACTAAGTCATATTCTTTATTTTATTGCTCATGGGCTTCAATCTAGAGTAAAACTCTTAGAACGGCCGACCAACTTTAAGGTTGGCAAGGGTAAGCTTAGAACTCTTTGAAAACATGTGATAATTTTCTTAACAAAACTTTTGTGATCTACTTAACATTTTCAACAAACTTTGTTCAAATAAAGGAAAGGAAACCGAAATCTTTTAAAGAAAAAGGGAAAAGGAACCAAAACTTTTAAGGGACATAAGAAAGGAAATCCGAAATTATGAGCAAGAAAAAAGAATGAAAAACACAAGCATGTATGGTCCAAGACCAAGTTGTTTCAAGCTTTAGAGATTTCTCACATGACAATAACAAGTCATTATCTTGAAACCTCATCATCAAGCTCATGTTCTCTTCATAAAAAGGCCTCTTGGCCGAAAAGAAAAAGGAAGAGAAAAAGAGTTTTGAACCAAGAGAAAACTAGAACTTTTCTTGAAGAAAACAAGTAAAAACATTAAAACAAAACCCCTACCTAAGGAAGTCTTTGAAGGAATGAAAGAAAGCTTGAGTTCTTGAAGAGTTGAGAAGACAAAAATCTTCCCTTGAGTGTGGTGGTGTGTTCGGCCAAAAAGGGAACTCAAGGAGATGATTTTTCCTTGAGTTTCTAGGCTTGGAAATGGAAGTTTTGAGTGTTTAAGAGATGGTTTAAGGTGAGGTAGTGGTGGTTTATGGTTGTTTGTGGTGGTGGAAGGATTCCTTAAGAGGAAAAGAAGATGAACAAGATGAAGAGAAATTTGAGAGAAAAAGCAAGAAAGTGCAAGACAACTAAACTTAGCAAATGATCTAAAGTGTATCAAGGTTCTTCCAAGCTTGGTATTTATAGAAAATTGGCAACATGGAGGCTGCCAAAGGGAAGGATGGCGACGCAAAGGGAGGGAAAAGAGAGGAAAATATCTCTTACAAGGTATGGCTTTGAGTATGGGTTAAAGCATGGTGAAGTATGGGCAATGCATGGCTCTTTGAGTAAAGAAAAATTCAACATGTGACACTCCTTGGAGGCCATGCATTCGGCCAGAATTTCAGCCAAGGGAGGATTAATTTGTTCATGTAATTGTGGTTTAGTGATGTGTTTAGGTGTTTCTTTGATTAAGGTTTTGGTTAGGAGTTATAAGAAAGTGTTTAGGTGAGGTAATTGGGTAATTAGGGTGTCAAGACTTGATTAGGGAGTGGTCATACTAGATTAACAAATTAAATTCATTTTCTTAGGCAAATGAGGTATGGCACAATTCCTTAATTTAAGGAATTGGAGAGAAAAACACTATTCAAGATTCCATGACTAGGAATCTTGAATTAAAGAATGCAATTAGAGTTTATCTAAGCAATCTTAGGTTCTAATTAACCTTAATAAATTATTTTGACTCTAGATTAATTATCAAAATAAATTAATCTTCGATTAGAGCCTAATATTGCTTAGGTTTGCTTAATTACGTCATTAGGCTCACTGGACATTGTTCTAGGGGCAAAATGGTAATTTTGCACTAAACTGCCCTGACCAACTTGGCAGACTAAACATCAAATATCACTCAAAAATATCATTCTAAACTTCCTGGAAAATTCCGGGCTCAAACGGCACCTTTTACCCATGTAGAACACATCAGGGTATTTTGGTCATTTTAGCTAAAAGTTTAGAAAACGAGATTTTCACCTTGAATATCAAACATAACAATTATAACCCCTTCAAACATTGAGTTGACCTATTGAGGATTGCCTGTTAACTGCCCTTTAATTCCTAAAATGACCTCAGGGCATTTTGGTCATTTGTACTCAAACACCAGAAATTCTGGTTACAAAAGCAAAGTGCTAGGTGGGAGACAACCCACTCCAAGTTTTTCCTTACCCTTCCTTTTATTTTTTGCATTTTATTTATTTTAGTTTTGCATCTTGCATCATATTTATTTTTATTTGCTTTCACACCATTCTTTTGGTACCTTGGAGGTTACATGCACAGGCTCACACCACATGCACTTTATTAATTTGCTTGGCATTGACTACTTTGTATTGCATGCTTAGTGGATTCACTCTCTTGATTGGATTGAGTATATGCACTTTTACATATGAGATTTTGAGCTTCTGGTTGGACTATCATGTTCCATGCTTATTTGTTCATGTGTGTTTCCCTCCTTGGATTTGCATTCTAAACTTGCTTAGGGTCTTGTTTGAAAATATGTTTTTCATGTGCATGCTTGAATATGATTGAGGCATTTTTTCTTATTTTAGCCACTTGCCCATATAGCCACCTTTTACATGTTCCCATCATTTAGCCCTTTGAGTCTTATTGCCCATTCTTTTGTTTTGACACATCCTTAGCCAAAAGTGAAAGCAAGGAAAATTCCCAACCTTTTAGGCTTAGGGAGCATTTGTGCATCTCTTATATGTGCTTGAGCATAAGTGTGGGGAAAAGCATGAGGACATGCCCCAAATTAAGTGTGGGGGAACATTGTGTACAAAAATAATTTCAGCAAGTGGCACACTAAAAAAAAATAAAAAAATAAAAAAAAGATACAAAAAAAAAGAGATAAAAAATTGTAAAAGTTTGGATGAAAGTGTGTCACATTGCAAATTAAGGGCTTGTGAATAGTTAAGTTGGACAAAGTGTACCCTTAGGCATTTGTGCTTTTGTGTATGTATTGCTCTCCTTTGACTAGGTTTAGCTCTACTAGCCTTTATATTCACCCACCTTCACCTAAGCCCTATCACAACCAAAAGCAAGTGTCCTCTTGATTCAATATGCATGTGTGTATGCCATCTTAGTGTGATGAGTGTAACGCCCCAATTTTTACTGGAACTTTTACGTCATTAGAAATTACCAAATTACCGTAGGTAAATATTATATAAAATTTGAGACCAAACAATTCTCAATAAAGGAATATAACGTTAGAAGAAAAGTTAGGAGCAATTCGTACAAGCATTGCAAACCCCGATTTTCTATATGTGTAAAATGACCAAAATGCCCCGAGGTTATTTTACTCAAAATGAGGATCGTGGGCTCCACCCATCCTCAAGGGGATGTTTTGAGGATAATAAAGGATTGTTTGTGCTATGTGTGTTAATAGAGCAGAAGAATCTCAATTTTGAGTTCGACGCGAAATGACCAAAACGCCCATGCGGCCGTTTTAACTCCGATTTGCATGCCGCTAGTTGAACCTCACTAAAATATTTTAAAAGGTGTTTTTAAGTTATGAATGACCCTTGGTTAAGTCCGATGGTCCCTGTGTTTGGGTTAAATTACCGTTTTTGCCCCTATTGTGCAGTTTTGCAAATTTTGAGATTTTCGATTTATCTAATGAAACCTAAACAATATTAGGCTCAAATTAAAGCTTATTAAATTCTAATTACTAATCTAGAGTCAAAATTATTTATTTAGATTGATTAGAACCTAAAATTGCTTAAAACACCCAAATTGCTTAGTAATTCACTTAAGCCTTAACCGTAAATTCTCTAAATTGCATGAATACCTTGCCTACACCTAAATAATACATGGAACACACAAAATCCTCTTCCACAAGGCTGTAATGGCTGAAATTATTGAGTAATAAGTCAGAAAATTATTACACAAAAATCCAAAGAATGAAAACAAAGAATCATGAAAACATGGAAACATGATTCCATGTTTTAAGCCACCAAACAAAATGATTTTTCTTCCTTATTTTTTTCTCTAATTTTTGGTCAGATTTCCTTCCTTCCTTTGTCCATTTATGAGCTGCAAAATCTCTATAAATAGGCATGCTTGAAGATAGTTTAGATGCTTAGTTCATAACTTACACAAATTCTAGTCTTAGGAGCACCAAAAGCTTTCTTTCTTTCTTTCTCTTGGCCAAATTCTCCCTTCAGCTTTTCAAGGATATTTTGCTTCATTTCACTCAAGGAAACCAAGTTCTCTTCCTTTCTTTCAAATCAAATTAGGTAGGGAGGTGTTTCTAAGTTCATTTTATGCTAAAACAAGTTATGTTTCTAGCTCAAAAATGATGATTTCATGAGCTTTCTTTTAAGTTTTCATTTTCAGTTTCTTCTTCCTTTCTTTTTAAAGTATTTCGGCCATATGGCCTAGCTTATGATGAGACCATGGTTTGATGATGAGATTCTTGAGTGTTGGTTGCAAAGCTTTCACAAGTTAGATCTCTAAAACTTGAAGGTTTCACTAGTTTCCAAAGCTTCTAAAATTTCAGTTTTTCTTTCCTTATTTTCCTTTCATGGTTTCGGCCAAATGGCCTAGGAAGGAATGAAATGATGGCTTGATGATGAGGACCTTAAATATGGGTTGTAAATCCATCACAAGTTAGGCCTCTAAAGCTTGAACATTCCATTTAATGCAAAACTTTAAAGAATAATGTTTTTATCTTGAGGTTTGAATATGAAATATGTATTTTTTTACTTTGTCTTGCTAAGATACATATATTGGGTTGAAATAATAATTTTCTTAAAGTCTTGAAGGAGCTCTAGTAAAGAGATCAAGTGAACTTGCATCCATGTTTAAGTTTATGTCTTGCACAGCCATATTTATTTTATGTCATAACTAAATTCTCAAGAATAAATAAATGAACTTGCATATCTCATGTTTAAATTTCAAGCTTGCATTTCATGTTTAAATTTCAAGTTGTCACTTAATCTCTAAAGATAATAAAGAAGTTGCATCTCATGTTTATTTTATGCTTTCACTTTATTTTATAATGGCTAAAAGAATCATGCATGACATGTTTATTTTATGTCATCACCTAAAAATCCTAGAGCTCAAAGACTTGCCTATGAATCATAAGCGAAGAAATGAGATAATTGGAGTTAAAGAATTTATTCTTTAAGAAGTCTTGAGAATTGGAGCTTAAAAAAAATGTAATTCTCTTCTCCCTCGGTCCTATGGGACTACCGCTCCGGTTGCTTAAGATTCTCTTCTCCTCTCCTGGTCCTATATTACCGCCTTCAGTTCTTGCATCATGTTTATATTACAAGTTCTTGCATCATGTTTAATTTTCAAGTCATCACCTTAAATCTTAAAGATAAAGAAATGGAATTGCATATCATGTTTATAATTCCAAGCTATCACCTTATAAAGATAAGATTAAAATAAGGTTGCATAGCATGGTAATAATTCTAAGATGTCACCTAAATCTCTAAAGCTCAAGACTTGCTCCTTTTATCTTAAGTGAAAGATTTAACCATGAACATTCTTTCAAGTTATAAATCGGTCCCATGGTTAAGTTAGGCCTAAAGTCCTATGACTTCTTTCAAGTTTAACAAAAAGAATTAGTTCTAAAAGAGTTTTAAAACTTTGTAAGAATTTTATGGGAAGCTAGTAATTTTATGTGTACTTAAAATGTGATTTGATGCTTATCAAGAATTTGGTGTCATTGATTGATTCCTGGTTTGTATGTTATAGTTGCTGTTGCAAACAATGAAAACTTATGCATGAAATAAGGACATATTTTGTTCCTGGAAGAAAGTGTATTACTTGTAAGAGTGCAATTTGGAAAATTCTGGCTAAGGAAAGATTTGGTATTTAAGCGTGTCCATTGTGACCCACCTCTCTTTCCTGGAATCTCCAGATGCATGATTATAGTTGATATATATTATTCCAAGAATAAGACGTAAATAAGAAAATGTTAGAATGATTATGAATTGCGAGTTGTAACATGCAAAGACTTATTGGTGACTTAAAATTTATAAGAAAATGATCCTCTGGACCCATCAAACTATAGGTGGTGAAAAGGTGATTCTAGCCCCCTAACCTGTTCTCTCAAAAGGGTAGAGTTAGGACTTTAACTTATAAAAAAGGATAAGTATATGCTAGTGACGACTAGTAAGGTATGAGCTCATAACCTAGATTACTCCCAAAAGGGTGGAGTATAGGGTGGCCCAAGGAAAATAATAAGGATGATAAGATTTTAAAGTCACCTAAGGTACTAAAGGAATAAATTATGTGCACCATGTCCATGTGTAGCTATTATGATATTCTTCTGATAACATACATGAGTTGATGATGAGAAATATGATGTTCTTCTATGCATGTTATATTAATGATGATGATGAGGAATATGATGTAATGATAAAAGAAAAGTTCATTATAAATATGACATGTTAAGATTATGATGCATTATAAGACGCATAATTAAAATTGGCCGAATCTCGGTAAAAGTATTTTTTGAACTTAAAATTTAATCTTCGTATGTTCACTATTTTATAATAACCCCGAGATTCCTGGAGACTTTGATGATGACACCGTAGAAGGAGATACCCTACTGAGAATTCTTTAGTAAGATTCTCACTCCCTTTCCTTTATTTTCGTCATTGTCTTTAGATTCAGATGGCGACATTCGTCCGTCGTTGGCACCCTACTTGGGAATTCCACTATGATCCGTGCATCATTCATATCACTTTGAAGGAAAGTGCTCGGTTCGTGTTTTTATTTACGTAGGTCGTCCATTTGCACATCCTGTCCTAGTTATCGTTTTTCTCCTACTTCTCCCTATGGCGATGAATGGTTTTCGAACATGCACGTCCACTTGATGAAAGAATGTTACGTTCTTGTCCCGCCTCATCTCTACGTCCATGGTTTTCCAGAGTATAATCCACGAACGAGATATTCTAAAACTGATCCTTCAGAGGACCCTCCTACTCATGCTTATTCTGAGAGCTCTGCTCCTACTCTCCCACGTGTAAGAGAGGGTAGTGAGGAAACGTTGTTCAGCCGAGGTTAGCAAGAAGATCGTCCATGCGACCCCAGCCTGGTGCATCTCGTGTGCCCCCTTCCGAGGAAGCTCATCATGGATTGGGTTTCTTCCCCGTTTCCAAGAGAGTGGCCCTAGAGAGTTCTTAAGTAGTCTTAAGAGTGTTATACATCCCAGTTTTAGAGTAGCCTTCCTCAGCTTTTAAGGCTATCTAGTTTAGGGGCATGAATTTCCTTATAAATTGTTTCCTATGGTGTGAAGGTGTAAGATATGATGTATGAACTTAACTCACCTTTTGAGTGAGGTTATTGTATATATGTTGTGATGTGCATTATGGATGTTATGTGATGGAGCCAATATGATATATTTAGATTCTTAAATGTCTTATTTTACTACGGCTTAATCGTTTATGTTATGCGCGGCTCACGATTTCAATTATGTTAAAAAAAAAATGGCTCGTAATTTCACTAAGTATTTTCAAAATATGATGAAAGAACCAAAGCAAAGAGTAAAGTCTAGTCATTAATCCAATTCAACCTAGGTGTATTTGGTTAATTACTAGAGTGTTACAACGAGTGACTTTAGGAGAAGGATCACTGAAGCCCAATAGGAAGATAAAGAGTTTCAAGAGACTCTAGAAGTTGTGCGGGAGAGAAGTTGAAGGGTTTTGCATAGGATGCCGAGGGTGTATGGAGGTTTGAAGGTCAACTACATTCCCAAGTGGTGACCTCCGAAGAGACCTTGGAGGAAGCCCATAAGAGCCATTTTACTATTCACCCTGGTACCACCAAGATGTACCAAGATCTAAAGAAGATGTTTTGGTGGCCCGACATGAAAAGGGACATGAGTGCGTGGATAAGTAAGTGCTTAGTCTGCAAAGGTGAAGATTGAGCACCAAAGACCCTTGGAATGTTACAACCCCTATCAATCCCGAGTGGAAGTGGGATAGTATCTCAATGGACTTTGTAACTAGACTACCAAGGACCCAAGCTAGTCATAATACCATATGGGTAATAGTGGATCGACTGAACCAGTCGGCCCACTTTCTACCTATAAAGGTAACTCACTCCTTGGATAGGCTGGCTGAGTATATATCCAAGAGATTCGTAAGATTGCATGGAGTACCGTCGATAATAATTTTGGATCGGGATTCGCATTTTACGTCATGGTTTTGGGAGCTTTTCAGAAGGCATTTGGATCAGGCTGTGCCTAAGTTACCACCCTAGGACGGATAGGCAATCCAAGAGGACTATCCAAACACTAGAAGATATGCTAAGGGCATGTGTCTTGGACTAGAAAGGGAGTTGGGACAAATTCCTGCATTTATCGAGTTTGCATATAACAACAGTTATCATGCAAACATTGGCATGGCACCATATGAGGCCCTATATGGGAGGAAATGTCCGTCACCTTTGTGTTGGTATGAGCCCAGAGAGCAAAGCCTTGAGGACTCCATATCGTGAGGGAAACAACGGAACAAATCAAGAAAATCAGGGATAGAATTCTCACTGCTTAAAGTCGAGAAAAGCTATGCGGACAAATGGCGAAAGCCATAGAATTTCAAGAGGGAGAACATGTGTTCCTTAGGATCACTCCTACCACAGGCATAAGTCGAGCCATGAGAGTTAAGAAATTAAGCCCCAGATTTCCTGGCCGTTTTCAGACCCTTAAACGGGAACATAGCATATCGCATAGCCCCAAACCTATTCAACCTTCATGATGTCTTCCATGTTTCCTAGTTAAGAAATTATGAGTTTGACCCGGGTCATGTTCTAGAGCTAGAGCAAGTACAATTAAGGAAGACCTAACATTTAACCTACCCCCTACGAGGATAGTTGACAGCAAGTTGAACAGCTAAGGACCAAGACGATACCTCTAGTTAAGGTAGCATGGGACGAGGGAAACAGAAGAATTCACGTGGGAGTTGGAGTTAGATATGAAGCGCTTTATCCCGAGATTTCTTAGGTAACGAATTTCGAGGGCAAAATTCTTTTTAAGAGCGGAGTAATGTAACGCCTGATTTTTTCATGTTCAAATGACCAAAATGCCCCTGAGGTCATTCTACCCGAAAATGAGGATCGTCGATTTGGTCATCCTCAAGGGACGTTTTGATGATGATAGGGGATTATATGTGTTATGTGTGTTAATAGAGCAGAAAAATCTCATTTTTGAGTTCCAATGCGTGAAATTACCAAAATGCCCCTGTGGCTGATTAACACTAAATGAAGTGCCGATTGAACCCGGACTTCACCCAAAGGTTTTAAATGATGTTTTTAAGTAATGTTTTCGAGGTTAGGCCCGGTAGCCCCAAAAGGTTTTTGCAGAAAATTACCATTTTGCCCCTGGCTAAGTGCATTTTGGGCCTAATGACACGATTAACAAAACCTAAGCAATATTATGCTCTAATTGAAGATTAGTAAATTCTAATTACTAATCTAGAGTCAAAATAATTAATTGAGGTTAATTAGAACCTAAGATTGCTTAGAGAAACTCAAAATTCTTTTCTTTATCTAAGACTTTATGTCACATTTTCATGAATAATAAGATTCCAATCAACTTTCTTAAATCATGGAAGTTGTCACATGATGAGATTCCTCCCTAATAAATGTGGATTTGCATTAATCAAGCAAGACCACTCTTTAATCTTGTCGTAAACCACTTTAATTACCCATTATCTCACCTAAAACACAAATTACAACTCCTAATTCATAGCCTAACCAAATCAATTCCTAAACACACTTATAAACCAACATTAAAATGAGATTTTCTTTCCCCCCAAAGCCTCCTAGAGGAACCGGCCACTCCCCCTCTAATTCACCACATGTTGATTAATTTACACACAAAAGAACCATGCTCTAAGCCATACCTTGGACCATGCTTCAACCCATACCTAGCCATACCTCAAACCCATACCTATCAAAGAGATATTTTTCTTTCTTCTCCTCCCTAAAAACCATCAGCCTTCCTCTCCCTTTTTTGCACCACCATTGTGTTTCATTCTTCTATAAATATGCATCCAAGAAAGCTTGCAAACATTTGCTCACTTGTGCAAAGCTTGAAAGTTTCCTTTCTTTGAGTTCTTCTTCTACTCTTTCTTCATCTTTTCAAAAGAGTTATCATCCCCTACCATTTCCTAAACACAAACACCATAAGCCTTCCCCTTAAACACATAGCCATTCCCTTGCAAGATCAAAGCTTTCTCTCTTCAAGCAAGTAGCACAACTTGGTAGGGAGTTGTTTTGAGTTCTCTTTCTCTATTCTTCCTCTTGTGTTTTCGAATTTAATGATGCGTGAAATGGATGAGTTTTTAGTTGATGATGTGGTTGAGTTGCTCATCTTCTTGTTCTTCTTCTTTTTCAATTTTGATTTTTCCTTTTCTTTCTTCCTCTTTGGTTTGTTGTTGTTGGATGATTGAAAAACCATAGCTTGATGATAAGAGATCTTTGTGTTGGCTGTAAAGACCACCATGTATAGACCTCTAGAGCTCAAGGTTGGCTTCATCTTTGGTTTTAAAAGAATGATAAAAATAAAAAGGTTTTTGGTTGTCCTTATTGATTTTTCCTTGAGTTTGATGATGAGTCTAGACAAATGAGGTCCATAGAACCATGGTGTCAAGAGGCTCTAAAACTCATTTCCATTTGGTTAAGATTGATTGGGGTTGAAAGTTTATCCTTTAAAGTCTTGAAATGAGCTCTAGCAAGATAAGAAAATGAACTTGCATCATGTTTTCATTTCAAATTCTTGCATTGCATGCTTATATTTAAGTTCTGCATTTTATGTTTACACTCATGTTATCACTTAAGTAATTAACTCAAAGCCTACCTATTTCAGCCTGAAAGTTGAGATGTGATTTAGAGTAAATACTCTAAGGGGCCTGGAGCACTAAAATAGAGAATTAAACTTGCATTCATATTTACTTTTCCTGTCTATCATATTTAAGTTTCAAGTCATCACCTAATAATGGTAAATATCTAAAATGAAGCTTGCATAGTATGTCTATCTTTATGTCATCACTTAAACTCCTAGAGCTCAAAAGACTTGCCCTGGTATCACCAAATGGAAATTTTAACCATGACTAGTGGATGTGCCTTAGTCATGATACAATGTTGGTCTCGATTTGTAAAAATGTGAAGACGTTTTCAAAGGAATGTTAGAAAGATGTTTTAAGTGGTCTCAAGGTGTTAAAGTAGCTTAGAATGTGTTAAAAACCATGATTTCTCAAATTTCAGGTTCTGGTAATCGATTACCAGCTTATGTAATCGATTACCATAATGGTTATTTGAAGGATTTTAGGTTTTGGTAATCGATTACCAGATAATGTAATCGATAACCAAGGCTGTCCTCATGCCCAGAACCAATTTTAACTCTGTCGATTACCAGTCATGTAATCTGTAACATCCAAAATTACTTAAAAATTAATTTGAGTTTTTTTACTCATAATTTTAAAAATATAACAGTTTAACAGCAATGAGGGTGGCCTAATAGATGTTTAAAAAAAAAAATTTCCGCTAAGGTGAATAGTAACCTTGTGGGCTCATCTGTCTCACAAAACCTAAATTCTGGCCCAGGCTCGAAATTAGGAAAACATGGGAATAAGGTTAGAAATAGGTGGGAATGATAATTTTATACTTAAAATTAATTTTCAAGCAATATCGGTTCAATCGGAATTGTGTTTACCCGTTTGTAAAATTTTGTATTTTAACACGAAAGATATTTTTAGTCACCACAAATGGTAAAGCTTATCCTTTTAGGACATGTAGAAGGCCAAGATTTAATCTTGGAATCAAAGATTTAATCTTGGAATCCAAGATTTAATCTTATCCATTCATTTTTCTTTATCACAAAATATCTTTATACATCCATTATAAGATCAACACATGTTCTAATCTTCTTCAAAAAGCCAAATCCTCCTTCATTAAGCTTCAAAATTTTGTGCAGCCTTCAAGGAGAAAAGAACCAGCCACCATTTTCATCTTCAAGAGTTTGATCTTGAGTTCTAAGCCCAAAAACCCTAGCCTAGAGTTGTGGAAACCTCAAAGTTCCTTCACAAAACTTGTTCTACACCTAATTCTCTACCAATCTAACCGAAAAAATTTCCATTCCTTATCAAAACCTTGTCTTGTACCTCACACCTCATTGATATTAGAGGGGTTTGAAGTTGGATTTGGAGCTTTGGAGGGAAGGAATCAAGTTTGGTTAATCTTGAAGCCAAGGAGCTAATAGGTTACTACAAGTAGGGTTTTTGCTGCCTTTTACTACAAGTCCGTTTTAGCATGACCTAGGTCCAAAATTTCTGGTTTTATTGCTGGATAATATGTTGATATTGATGTGTGAATTTTGGTGGTGTGTTTGGATGGGCTTAGAAAAGGGTTTTTCTCAAAGGAAATTGGGACTAGGCTGGGATTCCTAGTTGTCCTGAAGCAGTAATTATGCACGAATTTTCTGGTATAGTTGTGGGTAATTTGATGAGCTATAAAAATTATATGTTGTATTTAACACCTTAAACTAACTACATGAGTTTTATTGGGTGTTGATTTTAAAGTTTACTGCCTCAAAAAAATCAAGGACCGAAATGTGACTGATGTTATCTTGGTTGTTGAAACTGAAGCAATAAATTTGTCCAAATTTATTATCAAGAAATTGATTGAATTAGCCCATGAAATGTTTACATGAAGTTATTAACATATTTAAGTATCACTATAAATTTTCTTGTGCCTTGATTCCATCAATTACTAAGGTTAATAATTTTGGGAACTGGTGTCACCGTGAATTGGTGGCCCCTAACCCAAATTTGTACATTTTACTGAAGTAGCTATAGACCTCTGTTTGTTTTGAAATTTTTATAGGGTCTTCTAGACATTTAAAGTATCATATAGAATTTTTGTGGTACTTGGAATAGCTGATTGATGTGGTAATTAAAGGTTGTGCCTAGGATAGTAAATCTCCATTGTGCTAGAAATGGATTGATGTTGTGAGTTGATGAACTAATGGCATTTTTGGTTCTAGTATGACATGAATACTCGATGTTACCTATTTGGCCATGTGACTTGTGACATATAAAAGTATGCTAGAGGCATGATTGAGATTATATTGTGAATGAATGCCTGTATATGCATTATGCTTGCATTTGAGAAAAGAGAATTTCAGCGTGCATGTTTGACATATGGACAAAACAGAAACAAGACTTAGGTTGAATGAGGAGAAGGAAATTAAAAAGAAACCCCCAATTTATAGTCGATAGACGTATCGGCTAGGAATAAATCTGTGTGATTCTGAAATGGAAAAAATAAAGTTTGATGATCGTATAGGACTAAGCTCATCTTGATAAGCAGACTATTTCCCTTGTGTGGTATAAATCACTACAAATACCATTTGGTATAAATTATCTATTGTGGAATTGTCCACGACAAATACCCATTGGGTATAACTAAGTCTTTCCTATGTCAATGAAAAGAGAAAATGCACTGACTTGATTTCTATGGCCATAAGTGGAACCATGTCACATTGAGATAAGTTCACTGCATGTGTTATATGCCTACTCATCTTACTCTAGATTGGCTTCCTTGGAATGATTTATTAATTGTTGAAACATTATGATATACGTGTTCTAAGTGGTTGATTATTAAAAACTACCCACTTCGGAGGATGATTTTAGAATCTTAAAATAAATCTTGAGTTTATATTGCATGATCACATTTTCTTGATAAACCGAAGTGGCTGGGTGATGACGATGACATAGATTTTTCGTATATATTTGGGGATGCCTGAGAATTATGTAATTCTCACCCCTATGTTTTTGTGTTTTCATGTCGCCTCCAGGTTAAGCCAGGAGGACTATGATGCTGCTATCTTAAAGAACTCAAGCTTGCAATAATGTAGTAGTTAATGCTTTTATTATGTTTTATTTAGGGGAATGGAGATGTATGTAATTATTATTCAGAAAGTTACGTACTAGGGCTCATAGAGGAGCTTCCTTTTGTACTCAATTATGTACTCAATGTATGTAGTGTTCTTTTGATATATATATTTTAATAGAATTGCGCTGGTTATTACCTACGTAAAGTATGCTTGCTATAGATACTTAATAAAGGTCCACTAATTAATGAATAACAACTCTCGAAGTGCAATGTCATGACTTAAGGATGGGGTTGTACTTGGGAGGATGTTACATAATCGATTACCATGATGTTCTTCATTTTCTAAAACAGTTTTAGCCTTAGTAATCAATTACCTAGATGTTCCTCGGACCCAGGATAAAATTTAGGTCTTGGTAATCATTACTAGGCCCAAGTAATCAATTACCAGGCCATCTTTTTGAGTTTGGAACAAGTTTTTGATTCTGGTAATCGATTACCAGCATGTAATCAATTACTATAACCCAAATGTGCAGAAATATGTGCTTTAAGTATGATAGAATGATTTTATGTGGTGATGATTTAAGATGGTGAATTCATGTGATATTTGATGCTATGTGAATACTTGATCTCTAAAGATAGAATCCATCATTTGCATGTTATAGTTTCCTTTGGAAACACTTATGCTAGAAATATATGGAGAGCTATGATTTATGCATTATGTATTGCATCTTGATATAACATGCTAAGACTTAAGGTGACTTAAAACATGAGAAAATGATCCTTTGGACTCATCAAACTATAGGTGATGAAAAGGTGATTCTTGCCCCTAACCCACACTTTTGAAGTTGGGAATTCAACTTATCAAAAAGGATAAGGTTACGCTAGTGACGACTATTGAAGCATGAGCTCATAACCTACAACTCTCAAAAGGGAGAGTGTAATGCCCGATTTTTCTGCGAGTAAAATGACCAAAATGCCCTTGCGGTTAATTTTTACCTAATTAGAGGGTAGCCAACTCATGTCCTTGAATGGGTCAACTCAATGTTTGAAGGGGATTATGATTGTAGTGTTTGATATAAGGTGAAAATCTCATTTTCCAAACTTTCAACTCAAAATGACCAAAATACCCCTTAGCGTTTTACACGTAAAGGTGCCGTTTGAGCCCAAACTCTCCAGGAAGTTCTGAATGATGTTTGTAACGCCTCGATTTCTGCCGTTTGAGTACAAATGACCAAAATGCCCTGAGGTCATTTTACCCAAATTCAAGGTTTACCCAGTCCTTGAATGAGTCAACTCAATGTTTAAAGGGGATTATATCTGTTATGTTTGATATTCAAGGTGAAAATCTCGTTTCTAACTTTCGGCTCAAAATAACCAAAATACCCTGCTATGTCCTACGCGGTAAAGGTGCCGTTTGAGCCGAGACTTTTCCAGAAAGTTTAGAATGATGTTTATGAGTGCTTTTTGATGTTTAGTCGGGAGGTCCCAGAGTTTTAGTAAAATTACCATTTTGCCCCTAGAACAATGTACAGTGAGCCTAATGATGTAATTAAGCAAACCTAAGCAATATTAGGCTCTAATTGAAGATCAATTTATTTCGATAATTAATCTAGAGTCAAAATGATTTAATAAGGATAATTAGAACCTAAGATTGCTTAGTTAAATTCTAATTGCATTCTTTAATTCAAGATTCCTAGTCATGGAATCTTGAATAGTATTTTCTCTTCTAATTCCTTAAATTAAGGAAGTGGGCCATACCTCATTTGACCAAAAGAATGATTTTAAATTGTTAATCTAGCAAGATTACCCTCCTAATTAAGTCTTGACAACCTTAATTAGCCAATTACCTCACCTAAACACTTCCTTACAACCCCTAACCAAAAGCTTAATAAAAAAAACACCTAAACACATCACTAAAACACAATTACATGAGCAAATTAATCCTCCCCTTGGCTGCACATGGAGTGGCCGAACACTCTCCCCCAAATTTCATCACATGTTGATTTTGTTTCACTCAAAGAACCATGCCTTAGGCTATACCTTGACCATGCTTTCAACCATGCTTGCCATGCTTAAGCCTATACCCATGTAAAGAGATATTTTTCCTTTCCTTTTCCTCTCTTTGGCCGTCGGCCTTCTCTCCTTTGGCAGCCACCATTGTGCAAAATTTCTATAAATACCAAGCTTGGAAGAACTTGGTTACACTTTAGAAGCTTTGCCAAGTTTAGTTCTCTTGCTTTTTCTTGCATTTTCTCTCTAGTTCTCTTCATCTTGCTCATCTTCTTCTTCCTCTCAAAGAACCTTTCCACCACCACAAACCACTACAAACAACCATAAACCACTACTCCCTCACCTCAAACCACCTCTCAAACACTTAATCTTTCCATTCCCAAGCTTGTTTTCTCAAGGAAAAATCATCTCCCTTGAGTTTCCTTCTTGGCCAAACACACACCCACACTCAAGAGAAGATTTTGTCTTGTCAATCCTTCAAGAACTCAAGCTTTCCTTCATTTCTTCAAAGACTTCCTTAGGTAGGGGTTTGTTTTAAAGTTTTTGCTTGTTTTCTTCAAGAAAAGTTCTAGTTTTCTCTTGGTTTCTAAGCTTTCCTTTTTCTTTTCTTTCTTTCGGCCATGAGGCCTTTTCATAAAGGAAACTTTAGCTTGATGATGAGGTTTCAAGATAATGACTTGTTGTTGTCATGTGAGAAACCTCTAAAGCTTGGAAAACTTGGTCTTGGACCATATATGCTCTTGATTTCTTTCCTTTCTCTTGGCTTAAGTTTTTGGTTTCTTTTCTTTTTCCTCTCAAAAGTTTCAGTTTTCTCTTCCTTTTCCTTGAATGGTTTCGGTTTCCTTTTCCTTTGTTTGAACAAAGTTTGCTAAAAATGTTGAGTAGATCACAAAAGTTTTGTTAAAGAAAATTAATCCTATGTTTTCAAAGAGCTCTAAGCTTACCCTTGCCAACCTTAAAGTTAGTCAGCCATTCTAAGAGTTTCACTCTAGATTGAAGCCCATGAGCAATAAAATAAAGAATATGATTTATTTCTTTGTATTTTGTTTAGACAAAGTGTTAAGCTTTGTGTCAATTTTCTTGAGCTTAATGATGAAGTTCAAAACCAAAGGCTTCTTTGAAGTCTTGGTGCTAAGAACTCTAAAGCTCACTTTATGTTTGTTAAGATGCATATTGGGTTAAGGTTGTGATGTTCCTTTAAAGTCTTGTAAGAGCTCTAGCTAAGATAAAAATGAGTTGCACATATGTTAATGTTTATGCCTTGCATAGCATGTTTATTTTGATGTCATCACTAAACACTCAAGAATAACTAAATGGACTTGCATTATCATGTTTAAATTCTAAGCTTGCATTTCATGTTTATATTTCAAGTCATCACTTAATCTTTAAAGATAATAATAAGGTTGCATCTCATGTTTATTTTAAGTAACTAAAAGGGCTTAAAATGAGAACTCTAGAACACTTAGATGTACAAACTTGTAAATATGTTCCAGCATAATTGGACTTAAGAAAAATGGTTCATAATTAGTGGATACATGTAGGAATCTCTCATAATTGGTTTAGGAGTTAATTATAGAGCCTTAGACGAAGACGGAATTTAGAAAGGGTCAAGACGAGATTCTAGGACCCATAACCATATGATAAAATTCTGCCCAAAATGACTAGAGCTGTTTGGTTATATTATGAAGCATAAACATTAGAGAAAATTATAGGTAATGATCCCTTAGGTGTTGTAAAAATCCATAATGAAGGTTAGGATAATTGGAACACAAGTTTAAGACCCGTAAAGGCCAGAGCATAAGACACCATGAGATAGAAGGTGTAATGTGAGTTTGAGACCGAGTGTGTATACTCGTGATGATGTGAATTTGTTAATATCATGAACTTGAGGCTATATGTGTATTCGTGGCATGTTCCTTATGATGTGGTATGCTATGTTTCGATGCATGAGAATGCGGAATATGAATGAGTTAGAAGAGTATGCTCTTGTGAATTACAGATTTATTTGATTGAGAAAGTTCCATGCGAATGATATGTGTGGTTGAGTTATGTGGCATGACTCAAATTTGAGGGAATTCAGAGTGTAGTCATTATGCTGCGAATTTCCATCAAATTTGAGGGACTTAGAAAGTTTTGAAAAGAAAGATTTTATATGTGACATGCCGAGATGCATTTCTCCTACTACGGTGAGGAGAAAGGAAACCTGGAGGGTATGGTCATGGGGGCCATACCGAAGCGGACAATGTCACTAGTCTTAACCAGATTATATATTTCAGAATGAGACGTACTTCTCCTGCTACAATGAGGAAAAGGTAAAACCGTAGGGCATCGACATTAGCCTCCAAAGAGGACAAAGTCACTAGTCTTAACCAGCTGATGCGTTTCATAGAAGGAAGAAAGTCCCATAATGGGTGATTCCTTATGTCCCCGCGTATTCTGGAGTCGGGATTTGTTATTCTTATAATTATGATTCGCTTATCAAGAGGATAAGTAAGAACTAGTGACGACTAGTTGAGGTATGAGCTCATAGCCTAGTATCGGGGTCGGTTACTATTGTTTTCAAAGATCATGATGTCACAAGTTGAGAAATAAGAAAGGATGAGAAGTACCTTGCTTATGAAAACAAAAGTTTGATCATGAGAAGTTACATGCCACTAATATGTGAACTATTTGTTAATGATATGTTTTATTGTTGCTATGTATTGCCATGCATTCATGTTCTACTATGTTGTATACATGCATTAAAGATTCATTATAAAAGACACGGTCCTTGGATAATTATCTTTTATAAATCTCATAATGAACCTTTGCATGTTTAACCTTTTTATAATAATCCCAAGGTTCCTGGGACGTTAACGATGACAATAGGATAGGAGGTTTTCCTCCTGAGATTCTTTAGCAAGATTCTCACCCCCTCTCTTTGTTTCTCTTTCCGTTACGTCTTAGACCACGATGACGTCGTTCGTGATCTTCGTTGACACCCTGGTTTGGGAGGTGCATTACGACCCATCATCAGTCCTACCACTTCAAGGGTCGTTGTGCTCACGCATTTTTGCATACAAGGGACGCCCATTTGCCTTTCTGGTCTCCAGCTTTTGCTTCACCCCGACCTCTCCCTTTGGCGATGATTTGATTTTGAGAGGACGTAACCCACGATGAGAGAACTGCCATGCCCGACCATCATCTTCGAGCACGCGGCTACCCTGAGTGCGTTCCGCCCGAGGCACTCGAGACCCATCGTCGAAGGATCCCCTTCTCTTCCTTTTTTGGAGGATCCCCCCTGGAGTTCCCATGGATGTCGGAGGGCAATGAGGATACGGTGACGCGGAGGCTAGCTCGACGCCCAGAGATATGCCCTTACCGTGGGAGGGAGTAGTCATGGCTTGGGATCGATCTTTTGGGGGGCTTTTCCATGTATCTGTTGTTATGTTCCCTGTTTCCTTCCTGTATTTTACATTTCATGTACTGCAAGCTCTACCCATTCTTATGTGGGTATGACTTTATGTTATTATTTCAGTTATGTACTAAACTATGGTGATTAATATTATGATGGATGTACCCGTATTTTCCGCTAAGTAATTTTACAAACGAGTTTAAAGGGAAGTAATAATTAATCTTAATACGTCCTAGGCGTGTTAGGTTAAATATTAGGGTGTTACAATGTTTATGAGTGGACCATGATGGTTAGTCGGACCGGAGGTCCCGAGCGTTTAGTGCAAATTACCGTTTTGCCCTAGAAGATGTATAATGAGCCTAATGATACAATTAACCAAACCTAAGCAATATTAGGCTCTAATCGAAGATTAATTAATTTCGATAATTAATCTAGAGTCAAAATAATTTATTAAGGTTAATTAGAACCTAAGATTGCTTAGTTAAACTCTAATTTCATTCTTCAATTCAAGATTCCTAGTCATGGAATCTTGAATAGTAATTCTCTTCCAATTCCTTAAATCAAGGAATTGTGTCTATGATTTAATTTGATTTGAAAAGAGTTTTTAATTTTTTAATCTAGCAAGACCAACCCCTAAATCAAGTCTTGACAACCTTAATTGACTATTACCTCACATAAACACCTTCTTACAAACTCCTAATCAAAACCCTAATCAAAGATACAACTAAACACATCATTAAACCACAACTAAGATGATGTAATTCCTCCTCCTTGGGCTGTAATGGCCAAAGCCATTACCTCCCCCTTACTCCATCACATGTTGTTTTGATTACACTCAAAAACCATACTTCCACCTATGCTTAAGCCATACCCAAGTCCATACCTCACCATGCCATTGACCATACCCACAACCATACCAATCAAGGAGATATTTCTTCTCCTCTCCTCTCCTAATAGCACCGGCCACTCCTCCTCCCCTAAGGCCATCCATGAGCTTTCATTCCTCTATAAATACGCAAGCTTGAAAGCTCTTTGGATCCTTACACACTTTGCAAACCTTAAACTTCTTTTCTCAAGGATCAAAGAAGTCCTTTTCCTTCTTCATTCTTCTAAACACAACTTCTCTTCCTCTCTTTTCTCTCTTAGCCGAACTTCCTCTTCAAGCTCTAAAGAAGATTTTCTTTCCCTTTTGTAATGCCCCGATTTGTTTGAGTGCAAATGACCGAATGCTCCTGAGGTCATTTTTGCTTTAAATTCAGGACGACCTGCATCTTCGAATGGGCTAACTCAATGTTTGAAGGGGATTATATCTTTTATGTTGATATCGAGGTGAAAATCTCATTTTCCGAACTTCAGCTCAAAATGACCAAAATACCCCTCGTGTTTTACGGGAAAGGTGCCTGAGCCCGAAATTTTCCAGGAAGTTTGGAATGATGTTTATGAGTGGTCTTTGATGTTTAGTAAGCTTGGAGGTCTGAGAGTGTTAGTGCAAAATTACCATTTTGCCCCTAGAACAGTGTAGTGAGCCTAATGACGTAATTAAGCAAACCTAAGCAATATTAGGCTCTAATCGAAGATTAATTTATTTTGATAATTAATCTAGAGTCAAAATAATTTATTAAGGTTAATTAGAACCTAAGATTGCTTGGTTAAACTCTAATTACATCTTTGATTCAAGATTCCTAGTCATGGATTCTTGAATAGTATTTTCTCTCTCCAATTCCTTAAATTAAGGAATTGTGCCCATACCTTCATTTGACTAAAAGAATGATTTTAATTTGTTAATCTAGCAAGATCACTCCCCTAATCAAGTCTTGACAACCTTAATTAGCCATTACCTCACCTAAACACTTTCTTACAAACTCTTAATCAAAACCTTAATCAAAGAAACACCTAAACACATCATTAAACCACAATTACATGAACAATTTCTCTTCCTCCCTTTGCTGTAAATCTGGCCAAAACATCCTCCCCTAAATCCATCACATGTTGATTTTGTTTCACTCAAAGACCATGCTTTGAGCCATACTTTGGACCATACTTGAAGCCATGCCTCACCATGCCTTGCCCATACTCAACCATACCAATCAAGAGATATTTTTCTCCCTTTTGGCCATGAAGAACCGTCGGCCATCCTCCCCCAAATCAGCCTTCATTGTGTCATTTTTCTATAAATACCAAGCCTTGAAGAACTTGGTTACACTTTAGAAGCTTTGCCAAGTTTAAGCTTTCTTGAATTTTCTCTCATTTGCTCTCAATTTCTCTTCATCTTGCTCTTCTTCCTCCTCCCTCAAAGAAACCTTTCCACCACCACAATCCACCACAAACAACCTTAAACCACCACTCCCTCACCTCAAACCACCTCTCAAACACTTAATCTTTCCATTTCCAAGCTTACAACCTCAAGGAAAATTCATCCTCCTTGAGTTCTCCCCTTGGCCGAACCTATATCCTCATCCAAGAGAAGATTTTTGTCTTCTCATTTTTTCAAGGCTCAAGCTTTCCTTCATTTCTTTCAAGACTTTCTTAGGTAGGGGTTTTATTTCAAAGTTTTACTTGTTTTTTTAAGAAAAGTTCTAGTTTTCTCTTCTTTTTTCAAGCTTTTCCTCTTTTTCTTTTTTGGCCTTGGAGCCTTTTCATGAGTAAAACTTTGGCTTGATGATGAGGTTTCAAGATAATGGTCTTGTGATGCCATGTGAGAACCTCTAAAGCTTGAAAAACTTGGTCTTGGACCATATATGCTTTTGGTTTCTTTTCCTTTTTCTTTGTTCAAGTTTCAATTTTTCCTTTCCTTTCCATTGCCAAAGTTTTAGTTTTCTTTCCTTCCTTTGAACAAAGTTTGATAAAAATGTTAAGTAGATCACTAAAAGTTTTGTTAAGAAAATTAATCCTATGTTTTCAAAGAGCTCTAAGCTTACCCTTGCCAACCTTAAAGTTGGTCAGCCATTCTAAGAGTTTACTCTAGATTGAAGCCCATGAGCAATAAAATAAAGAATATGATTAGTTCTTTGTATGCTTGTTTAGATAAAGTGTTGAGTTTTGTGTCCATTTTCTTGAGCTTGATGATGAAGTTCAAAACCAAAGGCTTCTTTGAAGACTTGGTGCCAAGAACTCTAAAGCTCACTTTATATTGTTAAGATACATATTGGGTTAAGGTTATAATGTTCCTCTAAAGTCTTGTAAGAGCTCTAGTTAAGATAAAATGAGTTGCATACATGTTTATGTTTATGCCTTGCATAGCATGTTTATTTTGATGCCATCACTAAGCTCTCAAGAATAACTAAATGAACTTGCATTATCATGTTTAAATTTCCAAGCTTGCATTTCATGTTTATATTTCAAGTCATCACTTAATCTTTAAAGATAATAATGAGGTTGCATCTCATATTTATTTTATGCTCTCACTTTATTTTCTAATGAAGAGTAAAATAAGTGCATAGCATGTTTAAGTTTATGCCATCACTTAAATATCCTAGAGCTCAAAGACTTGCCCAAGTATCACAAGTAAAGTTTTAGAAAATGGAGGCATTTCAAGAATGCCATTTTGGCCTTGTGATGATGATGATGGACTTGGATGAGTTCATCTAATCATAAGTGCCCATAGCCTATGTCTTGGAATTTTTCTAAGCTTAGGTGAACTTAAAGAATATTGTGAACAAGATTTTGTGTTTTAAGTCTAATGCATGAACTAAATATTTTAGCTACTGACCTTACCCATTTTTGTATGATTTTAATGAAAGGAATTGGTTTCTAAAAGAGTTTTGAGTTCCTAAAATTATTCCAAGAGAAAACTAGCAACTTATATGCATTTAAATCATGAGATTATGTGATTATATGATGCTTGTTTTTTTGGTTCTGCCTTGTGCACTTGGCCACTGTATAAATTCTTTTTATGGTGTTAAAATGTGTAAAATTATGTTTGAGTGAAGCAAGGAACGATTTAGGGAAGTTAGGAAAGAACAAGTAACTAGAAAGGACTTAAAATGAGAATTCTAGAACACTTAGATGCACAAATTGTAAATTCTGTTCCAGCATAATTGGACTTAAGAAAAATGGTTTATAATTAGTGGATATGTGTAGGAATCCCTCATAATTGGTTTAGGAGTTGATTATAGAGCCTTAGGCGAAGACGGAACTTAGAAAAGGTCAAAGACGGAGATTCTAGGACCCCGTAATCATATGATAATTTTCTACCTAAAGTGATGTAGTGCTGTTTGGTTATGTTAGTAAGCATAAACATTAGAGAAAATTAGGTTGTAACACCCTCCAAATTACCACATTTACTCGAGTATGGACATAGTAATTAGTAGAGTATTACTGTAAGTTCCGACCTATACTAGTTGAAATAATCAATGACACGAAATGTCGCAATACATATACCATGATAACGAGATTTACATATAGTGGTATAGTGTCATCTCACTATATACATATACATCATAAGGGCAAGACTAACAAAGTGACCCCAAAAGTAGGACTCATGCGAACGGGCTAATCCCCCTACCTTATACCTACCTACTCAAACACCCTGACAAAATAGCATATGCACATATACAACAGAAAAAGAAATCTAAAAGTACATACCCTATAGGTAGGTAAGGCCCTAACACTATCCTATGTCTATGTACAATGCATTCGCCTCTAGGCTCTCCTCGTGCAGGAAGCCATTGGCCATCGAGCGATGGCCTCTCCTCCACCGGGGCACGGGGTCCTCAGAGGATCTGAGTCAGATGAGGAGGATGACGAAACGGTGCGTCCCGGGCTGATACACGGCTGGAGCGAGGGGATCTCAAACACTACAGGATGGGCCATGTGAAGGGGCACACCGTCATAAGGAAAAGCGGGGTCGAAGTCGAGTTTAGGCGGAGGTACTGAAGGAGCGATCAAAGAACATATAGATCCTAACCGGGAATAACCAACGGCATACATAGAGTCAATGCGATCATATTGCCACACCCACTGTGGCGATCAGAGAAAAACACTAGGGACGGCATTTGCGAATTTAACAATAAAATACATACAACGACAGGTGAGAATAATATAAAATTCTAGGAGGGTAGTTTCCCCCATATACAATATACAATAGGGATAAACAACTCATGCATATATAGTATTCATATAAACACCTACACAGAAATCTTGAAAACCCGTAGGCCGGGAATTAAGGATAGTATCGCAATAATCAATCAAGTAATAATATGCATAATTAAACTCCATTTCTCATGTCTTTCTCAATTTCCTCAACATAGGGAAGGCTTGTTCTCAAGAGATATACATTTACAATTCACAATTTCACAGAGGACCATAGACTGCTGAGAACATGAGCTCATTCCTATTCCAGATCATCGAACTTCATTTTTTCCATTTCCGATCACTCACAGGTCTATGCCTAGCCGACACGTCTATCGACTCACACTTTTCTAGGGAAGTCCTTCTTTTGCCTTCCCTCTCAACTCTTTCTAAGCCTTGTTTCTGTTTTCCCCATATGCCTCAAACATACAGGAAGATATGCACATACTAACATAAGATTTCAGCCATTTCCACATCTCATTATTCTGGCAGAATTGAAGTTCTAGGCACAACAATTGGTTACCATGCCAAACAATCATTCCACCCTAAGGAAAATTTCACATGACACTTCAATGTGTCTAAAACAACCTGTAAAAATTTCAGGGCAATCAAAGTTATATAACTACTTCAATAAAATAGGCAAATCTGGTGGTCAGAAGTCACAAATTCATGGTCCAGACTTGTGTTTTCAGAATATTTAACCCTAGAATTCGATGGAATCAAGGTACAAGAAAATTCACAGAGGTATTTCAACATGTTATTAGTCTTGTGTAAAAATTTCAGGAGCTTTCTCAATCAATTGCTATGATTAAAAATTCGAAGTTTGTTACTTCAGTCTCAACAATTTAGACAGCAACAGTTACAATTCGGTTCCTAATTTTTTTGAGGCATCAAACCTTAAAATTAAACCCCAAGAAAATTCGTGTATTTAGTTTAAGGGCTTAACTACAACATATAATTTTCATGGCTCATGAAACCACCCACAAATTTTCCAGAAAATTCGTGAGAAATTCTGATTACAGAGCAGAATTCAGTCCAGCAACCTAGTTCCAATTTCACTTGAGAGAAAACCCATTTTAAAACCATCCAAACCCAACACAAAAATTCATACATCAATATCAATATGTTAACCATCAGAATCATCAAAATTTTCGGAATTAGGGCAAGCCAAAACAGAATTGAAAATTTCCACAAAAAGGCAGCAGAAAACCCTACTCTTGAAGGTGCAGCAAGTCTTTATCTCTAGCTTGTTTTAAGTTGTGATTTCTTCACAACCAAAACTCCCCACACAACCTCAAACCCTCCTCTGATCACTGATGGATGTGCAAGAAGGATAGGGTTCTTGAAATTTCAATCGGTTATAATTGTAGAGGTGGAAGTGTAGATCAATTTTTGTGAAGGAAGATTTGGGTTTTGATGATTCTAAGCTAGGGTTTTTGTGAGATGAACACAAGGTGAAGCTCTTGGCTATGGAGGACTTCCAAGCTCTGATTTCTCCTTGAAATGGCCGAATATGAGCATGGCTTGGTTAAGAAGATTAAGTGACTAGGCTTGTCATAAATGCAAGGCAAGATATTTGTAGAAAATCATGATGAATTTGGTGACTAGGCTATGATGGATGGCTAGGATTTGATCTTGGATTCCAAGATTGAATCCTAGCCTTCCACTTGTCTTAATTTGGGGATATTATTTAGTTGTAGTGATGGAATGTCTTTCTGTTAAAAACCACACACCGAAATCTTACCGACGGGTAACGCCGTACCTAATTCTATATTACCGAAATTTAATTCTAGGTATAAAATTATTGTTCCCACACATTCCTAATCTTATTCTCATATTTTCTTAGTTTCGGGCACCTCCGTCTGAATCCAGTTCGGTCCAGAGGTGCCGGGCCCGCCAAGTACTATTCACGTTTTTTTTTTTTTTTTTTTTTTTGTACTCCCTCATGGAGTCATTCTCATCACAATGTTCCTCGAGGAAATCTAATATTCCTATTAAGTTTTCCTCAATTAATATCTGAAGAAAACTAGGATGTTAGAGAGGTAATGATCCCTTAGGTGAAATAAAGATCCATAATGAAAGTTAGGATAATTAGAATAAAAGTTTAAGACCCGTAAGGGCTAAAGCATAAAACACCATGAGATAGGAAGTGTGATGTGAGAATGAGACCGAGTGGGTATACTCGAGATGAATGTGAATATGTTAATACCATGAATATGAGACTATATTTGTATTTGTGACATGTTGTTGTGATGATGTGGCATGCTATGCTTAAGATGCATGAGAATGTGAAATATGAATGAATTAGGAGGGTATGCTCCTTATTAAGAGATTTATTTGATTGAGAATTTCATGAGAACAACATGTGTTATTTGAGTTATGTGGCATGACTCAAATTTGAGGAAATTCGGGTGTAGTCGTTATGTTGCCGAATTTTTGTCAAATTTGAGGGACTTGAGAAAGTTTGAAAGAAAGATCTTATATGTGACATGCCGAGACTCATTTCTCTTGACGAATAGAAAGGAAACCCATGAGGTATGGTTGTGGAGCCATATCGAAGCGGACAATATCATTAGTCTTAACCAGATGATGCGTTCGCAACCAAGATGTACTTCTCCTGCTATGGTGAGGAGAAGGTAAAATTGTGAGGGCATCGACATCAGCCCTGCAAGCGAGTCACTTGGCTTAACCAGTTGATGCGTTTCGAGAAGGAAAAAAGTCCCATGATGGGTGATTCCTTAGGTCCCCGCCGTACTCTGGAGTCGGATTATTATTTTTATGATTATGATATGCTTATCAAGAGGATAAGTAAGAACTAGTGACGACTAGTTAAGGTATGAGCTCATAGCCTATTATCAGGGGGGTCGTGACTATCTTTTACATACCATGATGTCACAAGTTTGAGAAATGAGAAAATATGTGAAGCATTTTGCTTATGAAAGAGAGAAGTTGATTATGAGAAAGTACATGCCACTTATATGGGAATTGGTTACTGATGAGATGCTTTATTGGTTTGCTGCATAAAATATTGCCATGCATTCATGTTCTGCTATGCTGCATACATGCATTAAGATTCATCATAAAAGACATGAACCTTGGATAATTGCTTTTATGAAAACCTCATAATGAACCTTTGCATGTTTAACCTTTTTTATAACAAACCCAAGGTTCCTGGGACGTAAACGATGACACTAGGATAGAGGATTTCCCTATGAGATTCTTTAGCAAGATTCTTACCCCTTCTTTGTTTTCTTTGTTACATCTCCAGAACCACAATGGCATCATTCGTGATCTTTGTTGACACACCGTTATAGGAGGTGCACTATGATCCAGATCACCAAGTCTTACCATTTTGAAGGTCGTTGTGCTTGTGCGCATTTTTGCATACATGGGACACCCATTTGCATTACCGATCTCAACTTCGTTCTCCGACCTCTCCCTATCCCGGGACGATTTTATCTTTGAGAGGATGCGCCCTTATGAGAGACCGCCAAGCCGGACCTTCGCCTTGGACTGCGTACCTCGAGTACGTTCGCCTCGCCTAGGAATTCAGAGATGACTGTCCAAGGATTCCCTACTCATGTCTTTTTGAGGGATCGTGTACGCCCTCCATTTTCCGTGTACAATGACCGAATGCCCTTGAGGCCATTTTCCTAAAATGAACACCACCCTCCATCCTCAAGGGGATGTTTTGATGTTGATAGGGGATTATATGTGTTATGTGTGGCAATAGAGCAGAAGAATGCCATTTTTGAGTTTCGATGTGCGAAATTACCAAAACGCCCCTATGGTTGTTTGCCATCGTTTTAGGTGGTGAAGGACTTTACCAAAAGGTTTTAAATGATGTTTTTAAGTGAAGTTTGACAATAGGTTAAGCCCAGGTAGGCCCGAGCAGTTTAGTGTAAATTACCATTTTGCCCCCTGAAATAGTGTATAGTGAGCCTAATGACGAATTAAACAAACCTAAGCAATATTAGACTCTAATCGAAGATTAATTTATTTTGATAATTAATCTAGAGTCAAAATGATTTATTAAGGTTAATTAGAACCTAAGATTGCCTTAGTTAAACTCTAATTACATTCTTTGATTCAAGATTTCTAGTCATGGAATCTTGAATAGTGTTTTCTCTCTCCAATTCCTTAAATTAAGGAATTGTGCCCATACCTTCATTTGACTAAAAGAATGATTTTAAATTGTTAATCTAGCAAGATCACTCCCCTAATCAAGTCTTGACAACCTTAATTAGCCATTACCTTACCTAAACACTTTCTTACAAACTCCTAACCAAAATTTAATCAAAGAAACACCTAAACACATCATTAAAGCACAATTACATGAACAAATTATCCTCCTCCCTTGGCTGAAATGCTGGCCAAATTCATGCTCTCCATTTTGTGTCACATGTTGATTTTGTTTCACTCAAAGACCATACCTCAAGTCATGCTTTGAACCATACCTAGCCATGCTTTCAACCATGCCTTTAAATGATAAGTTTTTGAAGATATTTTCCTCTTCTTTGGCCATGAAGAACCGTCGCCATCCTCCCCCAAATCAGCATTCATTGTGTCATTTTTCTATAAAAACCAAGCCTTGAAGAACTTGGTTGCACTTTAGAAGTTTTGCCAAGTTTAAGCTTTCTTGCATTTTCTCTCTTCTTCTAACTTTCTTTTCATCTTGTTCTTTTTCCTCCACCATCAAAGAAACCTTTCCACCACCACAAACCACCATAAACAACCTTGAACCACCACTCCCTCACCTCAAACCACCTCTCAGACACCAAACCTTTCCATTTCTAAGCTTGCTTTCTCAAGGAAAAATCATCTTCCTTGAGAAACCTTGTTGGCCGAATCCTTATTGCCATCCAAGAAGATTTTGTCTTTTCATTTCATCAAGGATCCAAGCTTTCTTTCATTTCTTTCAAGACTTCCTTAGGTAGGGGTTTTATTTCAAAAGTTTTACTTGTTTTCTTTAAGAAAGTTCTAGTTTTCTCTTGGTTCAAAACTCTTTTTCTTCTTCCTTTCTTTTTCGGCCTTGAGCCTTTTCATGAGAAAAACTTTGGCTTGATGATGAGGTTTCAAGATAATGGCTTTGTTGTGTCATGTGAGAAACCTCTAAAGCTTGAAACCTTGGTCTTGGACCAAACATAGTTCTTTTCCTTTTTCCTTCCTTGCTTAAGTTTTGGTTTTATTTCCTCTTCCTCATCATGGTTTCGGTTCTTTCCTTTTTCTTTAATGGTTTCGGTTTCCTCTTCCTTTATTTGAACAAAGTTTGTTAAAAATGTTAAGTAGATCACTAAAAGTTTTGTTAAGAAAATTAATCATATGTTTTCAAAGAGCTCTAAGCTTACCCTTGCCAACCTTAAAGTTGGTCGTTGTTCTAAGAGTTTACTCTAGATTGAAGCCTATGAGCAATAAAATAAAGAATATGATTAGTTCTTTGTATGCTTGTTTAGACAAGTGTTGAGTTTTGTGTCCATTTTCTTGAGCTTGATGATGAAGTTCAAAACCAAAGGCTTCTTTGAAGACTTGGTGCTAAGAACTCTAAAGCTCACTTTATGTTGTTAAGATACATATTGGGTAAGGTTATAATGTTCCTCTAAAGTCTTGTAAGAGCTCTAGTTAAGATAAAATGAGTTGCATACATGTTTATCTTTATGCCTTGCATAGCATGTTTATTTGATGCCATCACTAAGTCTCAAGAATAACTAAATGAACTTGCATTATCATGTTTAAATTTCCAAGCTTGCATTTCATGTTTATATTTCAAGTCATCACTTAATCTTTAAAGATAATAATGAGTTGCATCTCATATTTATTTTATGCTCTCACTTTATTTTGTAATGAAGAGTAAAACAAGTGCATAGCATGTTTACATTTATGCCATCACTTAAATATCCTAGAGGTCAAAGACTTGCCCAAGTATCACATGAAGTTTAGAAAATGGAGGCATTCTAAGAATGTCATTTCGGCCTTGTGATGATGATGGCTTGTTGTGAGTTCATCTAATCACAAGTGTCCATAGCCTAAGTCTTGGAATTTTTCTAAGCTTAGGAGTACTTAAAGAACATTATGAACAAGGTTTCATGTTTAAATCTATTTATGAACAAAGTAATTTAGCTACTGACCTCATCCATATTTATATGATTTTAAAGAGATTAATTGGTTTCAAAAAGAGTTTTGAGTTCCTAAAATTATTCCAAGAGAAATCTAGTAACTTATATGCTTTTAAATCATGAAATTATGTGATTACATGAGCTTGCATTTCAGTTCTGCCCTTGGTGTTTGGCCACTGTATAAATTCTGTTTTATGGTGTTAAGATGTGTAAAATTATGTTTGAGTGAAATAAGGAATGATTTGGGAAGCTAGGAAAGAATAAGTAACTAGAAAGGATTTAAATGAGAATTCTAGAACACTTAGATGCAAGAATGGTAAATTCTGTTCCAGCATAATTGAACTTAAGGAAAATGGTTTATAATTAGTGGATATGTGTAGGAATCCCTCATAATTGGTTTAGGAGTTGATATGGAGCCTTAGGCGAAGATTGACTTAGAAAGGGTCAAAAAGGAGATTCTAGGACCCGTAAGCATATGATAATTTTTTGCCTAAGTGATGCAATGCTGTTTGGATATGTTAGTAGGCATGAATATTAGAGAAATTATAGGTAATGATCCTTTAGGTGTGATAATGATCTATAATGGGTGTTAGGATAACTAGAACATAAGTTTAAAGCCGAAGAGCCAAAGCATAAAATATCTTAAGGTAAGGAGGAGCGATGTGAGAATGAGATCAAGTGAGTATTGTTTTGAAGTATGTGAATGTTTTAAATGCCATGAGTATGAGAATGTATGGATGTGTGGCATGTTGTTATGATGATGTGGTATATGTTTGAAATGCATAAGAATATGGACATGAATAGAGACTATGTTATATGATGTTCTATGGTTGTATGCTCATGTTGCATCCATACAAGATATGATAAAGTGGAAATGATCCCATTATGACTTCCCGAGTTAAGGGTTGTACAGGGTGATCTAAGAAAGAGATATGATCCCCCTTTTTTTTCCCGTATGAATCTAGCAATGACTAGTTAGGATGAGCTCATTCCTATGTGATGGGTGTATTTGGAGTTTGGGTGGCTATGTGATGATTGGGGAGCATGTTGGATGGATTTTGGTGGCTACGATGAGGGTGGAAAAGTTAAAAGGAACTCAAGAGTTCAATTATGATAAAGTAAAAGACGCACATGCATATGTTTTGTGATTGTTCCTTTGGTGCTTATGATTAAATGGTACATGTTGAATATGTGACTGTCATTGCCATGCATACATAAAATTGCGCATTCATAACGTCAAGACTCATGCTAAAAGAAAACCACTTCGGATAATAGGATTTGAGAAATTAAAACTGAACCTATGCATATACACCTCTTTCATAATGAAACCCAAGTGCTTCGACGACGATGACACTTGTGTTAAGTCGGGAACCTCTGAGAATCTTGTATAAGTATTCTCACCCTTTTGTTTTCCCTCCCGTGTCGCTAGATGAGATTAATGCGGATGTTCGTGATCTTCCTTGAGGCGCGGCATAGAAATCACATCATCTAGTCAGATCAAGGGCACAGCGGAAGCATGAAGACTAGTCTAGCTTTGCTAATATTTGTTTTTGCGTTAGTTAAAGTGTTTGGTGTATTTGATACCCCTAGGTGTCCTTATATTTATAAGGACATCGTTGTTATGTTATGGTTATAATATACTACTATAATTTATGTTGTGATTATTCTATGGTTTATTCGTGGTTGTTATGATGAAGTATATTTGGTTGTTATGTTTTACGTTTAATAGTCGGTATATGCGCATGCGCGGTTCGCATTTTAAGTCTTAAGTTCAAAAAGAAAAATTTAGTCGTATTTTAATGCTCGTATTTTAAAGAAAGTAAGTCAAGGTTTGAAACAAAGGCATAACAACTAATAACTAATCAATGTGACTCGAGTGTATGAGCTTAAGAGTTAGGTGTTACAATTGCCTGAAGTTCCATGGACACGGGGGAGGGGCGCTGACGATACGGACTAGGAGAGGCTAGCTTGATGCCCGGAGATGCGCCCACATCTAGGAGGTCATGTCCATCCATCTTTTTGCTTGCACACACCTGAAGAGCCGCGTAGTTCATTGGGTATGTACCTTTGAGGGACGAGGAGGCGTCATCAGGAGTTTGGGGGTAGCCATGGCTTGGAGTTGATCTTTCAAGGCCGTCCATGTATTTGCTGTTTATGTTTCCTATTTTTTGTATTCCGTTTCGTACTAAAGCTCTGCCTATTCTTATGTGGGTATGACTTTATGTTTTTATTCCAGTTATGTATTAAACTATGATAATTAATGTTATGATGGATGTTTTTATGATTGAGATGTTCTTATTTGTTTTTGTATTGCATGATTTATTTTCTCTTTGCCTTATGTTTCACTTATGTAGTGTTCGATGGCTCGCATTTGTTTTACATATTTCAAAAAAAAATTTACCGATTTTTCCGCTAAGTAATTTTACAAACGAGTTTTAAAGGGAAGTAATAACTAATAATTAATCTTAATACGTCATAGGCATGTTGGGTTAAATATTAGGGCGTTACACCTTTCATCTCAAAGGACCAAGCTTTCCTTCATACATTCAAGCAAACTCTTGGTAGGGAGTTGTCTTTAAACTTATTCTCTTACTTTGTTAAGATTTGTTCTTATTTTAAGATGATGGTTGAATGATCTTCCTTAAGTTTTCTCATTTTCGGTTTTCCTTTTTTTTTTTTCCTTTCTTTCTTTTTGCAACATTAACTTTTAACCTCATATGCTCGAGTCGCATTTTGATTAATCATTAGTTGTTACGCCTTTGTTTTCAGACTTTGACTTATCTTTTAAAATACGAGTAAGGAAAATATGACTAAATTTTTCTTTTGAACTTATAACTTAAAATGCAAGCTGCACACATGCATAGATACCGATTAATACACATAAGACAAAGCAACCATATACCCGTTATTATAGCATATATAGGTAGACCATAGAATAATCATAACACACATCATATTAACATGCCATTATCATAACATAATACCGATGTCCTATGAACATAAGGGCACCTTAAGATACTAAACACCACAATAAAGGTCGAGTATACACTAGCTCAAAACTTAAACATAACTATCATAGAACTAGACTAGCCTTCACGCTTCCGCTTGACCTCTGATTCGGTAAATAACATGACCTTTTTTACCCGCTCCTCAAGGAAGATTACGAACACCCGCATTATTCACATTTGGAGACGACAAGAAGAGAGGAAAAGGGATGAGAAACTTATTCAAGATTCTCAGGAGGGCTCCCGACTTTAACACAAGTGTCATCGTCGTCCCAGCCACTTCGATTTTTATTATGAAAGATGTGTGCATGCATAAGATTCAATTTTAATTTCTCAAATCCTATTATCCGAAGTGGGTGTCTTTTAGCATGGGTCTTAATGATATGAATGCAACGGATATCTCTGTATGCATGACAATACATTAAGAACATAACCAACACATGTAAAAAGCACATGTCACATGATTAAATGCACCGATAGGATAATAATGCAGCATATATATATATATATATATATATATATATATATATATGCCTCTTTCTTTACTTTTCATAATTGAACTTTCAAGTTCTTTTCCACCCTTGCACATGGTCACCAAAAGCCACCCGCTTCACCTTCCCCGTAATTTTTCATGAACACCAAAACTCCTCCTATTTTATCGCCTAGGATGAGCTCAATCCTAACTAGCCGTCGTTAGATTTAGTATGGGGTAATAGAGGGGGAAACACATCTCTTTCTTATCATGAGTATGCAACTTTATCATCATTTCATGCTAAGAATTCATGATTCTTTTTCTAAGTGAACAAATTTGGCGGAAATCCGATTACCCTGAAACGAAATTTTCCCAAATTTGCTTCTTGTCATGTAGCATCCAAACGTGCATCTCAATCAATCATACATAATTGCAACATGCCATTAATAATTTCATATACTCTCGTTATATCAAAACTATGTGTTCACTTTGTCACTTACTCTCATCATCTTCCTGATCTTATAGTATCTTATGTTTTGACCCTTACCCTTAAACTCGTGTTCTAGCTATCCTAACACCCATAATAGATCTTCGATGCACCTAAAGGTTCACTACTTGTAATTCTCTCTAATTTTTATGCTTACTAACACCTCCAAATAGCATTGCAGATATTGGGTGCGATGGTTATTATCGGTTACGGTTTTAAATCTACGTCTTTGACCCTTTCTAAGTTTCACCTTTGCCTAAGGCTCTATATTCAATTCCTAAACCAATTATCAGGGATTCCTACAAATATCCACTAATTATAAACCATTTTCCTTAAGTTCCATTATGCTGAAACGAATTTACATTTCTTGTGTCTAAGTGTCCTAGAATTCTCATTTTAAGTCCTTTCTAGTTACTTATTCTTTCCTAACTTCCCTAAATCGGTCCTTGCTTCACTCAAACATAATTTTACACATTTTAACTCCGTAAAATAGAATTAATACAGTGGCCAAAGGAACAAGGCAGAAATCGAAATGTATATCACACATAATCACATAAATTCATGTTTTAAGTGCATATAAGTTACTAGTTTTCTCTTGGAATAATTTTAGGAACTCAAAACTCTTTTAGAAACTAATTTATCTCATTAAAATCATGTAAACATGAGTAAGGGCAATAGCTAATTTATTTTGCTCATAAAAAGGATTTAAAACATAGAATCATGTTCATAATGCTTTCTAATTTCGCCTAAGCTTAGAAAAATTCCAAGACATAGGCTATTGACACTTATGATTAGATGAACTCATATCAAGTCCATCATCATCATCACAAGGCCGAAAATGGCACTCATGGAAAGCTTCTATTTTCTAAAACTTTACTTGTGATACTTGGGCAAGTCTTTGAGCTCTAGAATATTTAAGTGATGACATAATCATAAACATGTTATGCACTTTGTTTTATTCTTCATTATAAAATAAAGTGAGAACATAAAATAAATATGAGATGCAACCTTATTATTTTCTTTAAAGATTAAGTGATAACTTGAAATATAAACATGAAGTGCAAGCTTGTAAATTTAAACATGAAATGCAAGTTCATTTATTTATTCTTGAGAGCTTAGTGATGGCATCAAAAGTAAACATGATATGCAAAGCATAAACTTAAACATGAATGCAAACTTATTTTATCTTAACTAGAGCTCATGCAAGACTTTAGAGGAATATTAATAGCCTTAACCCATTATGTATCTTAACAATATAAAGTGAGCTTTAGAGTTCTTAGCACCAAGTCTTCAAAGAAGTCTTTGGTTTAAACTTCATCATCAAGCTCAAGAAAATGGACTAAGAGATAAACATCAACACTTATCAAGGCAAACATAAAAAGAACTACTCATATTCTTCATTTTATTGCTCATGGGCTTCAATCTAGAGTAAACTCTTAGAACGGCCGACTAACTTTAAGGTTGGCAAGGGTAAGCTTAGAGCTCTTTGAAAACATATGATTAATTTTCTTAAACAAAACCTTTGATGAGCTACTTAACATTTTTATCAAACTTTGTACAAATAAAGGAATGAAAATCGAAATCATAGAGGGGAAAAGGAAAAGAAACCGAAATCTTGAATAGGGAAAAGTAAAGGAAAATCGAAATCATATATGGTCCAAGACCAAGTTTTCAAGCTTTAGAGGTTTCTCAAATGGCATCACAAGGCCATTATCTTGAAACCTCATCATCAAGCCAAAGTTTTTCTCATCACAAGGCTCTAAGGCCGAAATGAAAGAGGAAAAGGAAGAGCTTTGAAAACCAAGAGAAAACTAGAACTTTTTTTAAAGAAATTAAGCAAAACTTGGAAAATAAACCCCTATCAAATGAAGTCTTAAATGAAATGAAAGAAAGCTTGAGTTTTTGATGAGGTGAGAAGACAAAATCTTCTCTTTGATGGTGATGATGATTCGGCCAAGGTGGAAGCACAAGGAAGATGAATTTTCCTTGAAAGTGTGAGCTTAGAAATGGAAAGGTTTAGTGTTTGAGAGGTGGTTTGAGGTGGGGGGTGGTGGTTCAAGGTTGTTTGTGGTGGTGGAAAGGTTTCTTTGGTGGTGGAGGAAGAAGAACAAGATGAAGGGAATTTGCGAGGAAAAAGAGATTGCAAGAAAGCTTGAACTTGGCAAAGTTTCTAAAGTGTAACCAAGTTCTCTAAGGCTTGGTATTTATAGAAAAAATGCAACCATGGGGCTGCTGGGGGAGGAAGGCCGACGGTTCAAGGCCTTGGGGAGGAAAATATCTTAAAAAACTTGTCATTCAAAGGCATGGTTGGAAGTATGGCCAAGTATAGTCCAAGGTATGGCTTGAGGTATAGTCTTTGAGTGAAACAAAATCAACATGTGACACAATTGGAAGGGTATGAATTCGGCCACATTTCAGCCAAGGGGAAGAGAGATTTGTTCATCTAATTGTGGTTTAATGATATGTTTATGTGTTTCTTTGATTAAGGTTTTGATTAGGAGTTTGTAAGAAAGTGTTTTGGTGAGGTAATGGTCAATTAAGGTTGTCAAGACTTGATTTAGGTAGTGGTCTTGCTAGATTAAAGAATTAAAACTCTTTTTTTTTAAGTCAAATTAAGTCAGACACAATTCCTTGATTTAAGGAATTAAGAGAGAATTTACTATTCAAGATTCCATGACTAGGAATCTTGAATCAAAGAATGAGATTAGAGTTTAACTAAGCAATCTTAGGTTCTAATTAACCTTAATAAATTATTTTGACTCTAGATTAATTATTGAAATTAATTAATCTTCGATTAGAGCCTAATATTGCTTAGGTTTGGTTAATTACATCATTAGGCTCACTATACACTTTCTAGGGCAAAATGGTAATTTTGCACTAAAACTGGGACCTAAGCCAAACTAACCATCATAAACCACTCATAAACATTATTCCAATTTTCTAGAAAATTTTCGGGCTAACGGCACCTTTACCCGTAAAACGCTCCAGGGTAGTTTGGTCATTTTGATAAAAAGTTAGAAAAACGAGATTTTCACCTGGATATCAAACATTATAGTTATAACCCCCTTCAAACATTGAGTTGACCCATTCGAGGATTGTCGGATTGGTATCCTAATTTCGGGAAAAATGACCTCAGGGCATTTTGGTCATTTGTACTCAAACAAAAAATTGGGGCATTACACATCGGCCATTAAGGCCTTGATGATGTTCCATGATAGCTTGATGATGAGAGATCTTTGTGTTGGTTGTAAAAACCATCATGTGTAGACCTCTAGAGCTCAAGGTTGGTTTCATCTTTGGTTTTGTAAGAATGATGAAAATAAGAGGGTTTTGGGTTGTTTGTTGGTTTTCCTTGAGTTTGATGATGAGTCTTGACAAATGAGGTCCATAGGACCATGGAGTCAAGAGGCTCTAAAACTCATTGCCATTTGGTT
>JAMLFY010000013.1:2011134-2118521 GCA_030441495.1 Dalbergia oliveri | reverse complement strand
TTCCAGAAACACATTTAACCCTACGTAATCGATTACCATTATGTGTATTACCCTTGTTTAAAACCCAGAATGAATTGAGCTCCTGGTAATCGATTACTAGGAACATGTAATCGATTACCAGAACACCTTTTGTTTTAGAAACATTCCAAGAGAAAACTAGCAACTTATATGCATTTCAACCCAAGAGATTATGTGATCTTATGGGTTCATGATTTCGGTTCTATGTTTGGCTACTATAAATGCTGTTCTAAGGTGTTAAATGTGTAAAATTATGTTGAGTGAAGCAAGGATCGATTTAGAGAAGCTAGTAAAGAATAAGTAACTAAAAAGGGACTTGAGATGAGAATTCTAGAACACCTTAATACAAAGAAGTGCAAATCTGTTTTAGAATGGTTAATTCAGGGATAAATGATTCATAATTAGTAAGACATGTACAAGAATCCCTTCATAAATGATTAGGTGCTAATCTAAGTATAAGATGATGATAAGAGATCTAAGTGGTTTATAACTTAGAGAACATGCCTAGGAATCCCTCATAATTGATCTAAGAATTAATTATGGAGTCTTAGGGAAGATGGATCTTAAAAGGGTCGCGAATGGAGATTTTAGAGCCCCTTAAGCAAACGATATATATTTTCTCCCTTTTATGTTAAGTGCTGAGTGGAATCTTGGTGAGTTCAAATCTTAGAGGAAAAGTTTAAGTGCCAACCCCTTGAGGGTAATAATAATGCAAATACAAGTTTAAAGCCCGAAAGGGGCAAAGCATAAGATACTGTGAGATAGGTGGACGAGAGTATGATTATGATGATGAACCTCGTGCACACGTATGATGATGTGATTATGTTAGTTCCTTGAGCATGAAACTTTATATGCATAATTTGATGAATTGTTGTGTTTGAAATGCATAATGTTTCAAAGATATGAATGAAATTGAGAAATATGCTCATGTGAACTAGAAAGTTGTGGCAATGAGAAAGTTCCATGAAAATGATGCATGTGACTGAAATTATGTGGCATGACAAATTTGAGGAAATTCGAAGAGTAGCTGTTATGCCGCGAATTTCCGTCAAATTTGAGGGACAAAAAGAAAGTTTTTGAGAAATATGAAGTTTAAAAGTTATATGCCGACGCATTTCTCCTACTCAGGTGAGAGAAAGTAAACCGTGGGGGGTATGGACGTCGAGCCATACCAAAGCGGACAAAGTCGCTGGTCTTAACCAGTCGATGCGTTTCGAAGAAGGAGAAAGTCCCATGATGGGTGATCCTTAGGCCCCTACCCGTACTCTGGGAGTCGGGATTATGATATTTATGATTCGCTTATCAAGAGGATAAGTAAGAACTAGTGACGACTAGTTAAGGTATGAGCTCATAGCCTAGCTTAAGGGGTGCGGTTACTATATTATTGGTGACACAAGTATGAGAAAAGGAAAGATGATCAAAGAAAAGTTTCATGCCACACAATGTTGTTTGAATTATTGTTTGATTTACCTAAAGTGCTACCATGCATCCATGAAACATTATGTTGCATACATGCATTAAGAATCATTATAAAAGACATGGACCTTGGACAACGACCTTTGTGAAAACCTCATAATGAACCTATGCATGCTCAACATTTTCATAATAAACCCAAGGTTCCTGGGACGTAAACGATGGCACTAGGATAGAGGACTCCCTCCTGAGATTCTTTAGTAAGATTCTCACCTCTCTCTCTCTTTCCGTTACGTCTTCAGATATCGATGGCGTCGTTCGTGATTTTCATTGACCCGCCTACATGGGAGGTGCACTATGACCCCGAGCATCATCCTACCACTTCAAGGGTCATTGCGAGGTGCGCGTTTTGCATATGTGGGACGCCCTTTTGCTTCCCCCGTCTCCAGCTATCACTTCATCCGACTTCACCCTTGGCGACGACCTGTCTTTGAGAGGACACGACCAGAGATGAGCGAGACCGTCGTGCCCAACCTTCCTCGTCGGAGGTACCGGATATCCTGAGTATGTTCCCCGTTCTCGATCAGAGGCTGATCCTTCGGAGGGATCTTCCCTTCGTTCCCTATGGGTCACGGAGGAGGTAGTGAGGACACGGTCACCGCGGAGGCATGCGAGGCGCGTTCGACGCCAAGAGGCGACCACGACGCGGAGGCCACGCTGTCCCTCGATTCCCATGCCTAGATCTCCGCTTCGTTGGGCTACATCCGAGGAGCTTCGTCAGTTCGCGGGCTACATCTCCCAACGAGGACGGCGTCACCGTAGGCTTGGAGTGGGAGGGTAGTGATAGTTGGGTGTTTATCTTTTGGGATTATTACCATGTATTTGTCTTTATGTTTCCCATTGTACTGCAAGCTCTCCCACTAGTGCGGGTAAGACTTTATGTTTCTGTTATATCTCTTGTGATGTACTAAACTATATTATCTAAAGTAATGAGGAATGATGTTTATGATGGATGTGTTCTTTAATGTGTATATTCTGTATGTTTTATTTATTCTTCCGCTTCACGTTGTTTATGTTACGCGCAAAGGCTCGCACTTTGGTTTATATAAATCATTTCAAAAAAAAAATTTACCCGTATTTTCCGCTAAGTATTTTATAAATGAATTTAAAGAAAAGTAATAACTAATAATTAGTCTTGATACGTCCTAGGCGTATGAGGTTAAATATTAGGGTGTTACATTATGGTAAGAGAGTTCGATTCTCAGGACCTGAGGATTGGACTTACCATGCTTTAGAAGCATGTTACGTTAGTATGTCATGTGTAGTGCTTAGCTATTAGAGATAAGCTATAGGGTAGGCATTCATGACCTTGTTGCTTGTCTATGCCATGGTAACTAGCTCATTCAGTTCGGAATGTTGAGCATGATCACCTCGGTATTTGTTGACTTGTGTGCTTAGGGACCAATGGCACCAGAGAGATGGAACGCAAACGCCGTGGGCGAGGGATGAGGCTGGGCTGGTCGCGAAATGGCTAGGGCGATGGAACGCATGTTCGCCGCATGAATCAACCAAGGACGCTGCTCAAGGTCCCCTCGGAAGCCTGGAACAAGCCCGTTTTGGGAGTTTGCAAGGCTAATCCCCCAACCTTTCGTGGAGCTCTAAACCCAACAAGGCTGATGAGTGGATCAAGAACATGGAAAAGATCTCTCTTGGTTACCTGTCGGAGGCAGAAAAGTCACCTGCTGCCTACATGATGGAAGCCGACGCTGAGTTTTGGTGGACCTGGCACCCGAAGGCTGAAGCTATGGGCGCAGCCATCAATTGGAGCTGTTAAGACGTACTTCTATGAGAAGTATTTCAGAATAGAACGCCAAGGACATTGAGTTCATCCAGTTGGTCCAAGGTGGAATGTCTGTCGCCCAGTCACGGCGAAATTTGAAGAGTTGATCAAGTTCTCACGAGTTTTCCAAGGGAACCGATGAGGTATGGAAGTGTGTTAAGTTCGAGGCCGGCTAAGGGCCGAACTTAACTTGCTGGCACACATGGAGATTAGGGACTCCCGACCCTAGTCAACAAGTGCCAATCATCGAAGAAGGACAAGGTGAGTGCCAGGGTGGATCGTGTGGTGATGGGACCTCACCAGAAGTTCAAGCCATCAAATCAACTCAAATGAGGAACCACTACCATCCCTACCAATCCAATCAGTTCAAGCAACAACATCATCAACCACAACAACAAAGAGGACCCAACAATCAACCATCTCGGCAACACCCAAGGCCGCCGTCAACCCCAACGCGAAAACCGCAACCATCAACAAGGCGGAATGGGCGGTCCTCGCAATAACAACAACAACAATCAACAAGGAGGGCCCAATGGGAACAAGAACAAGGCACCCCAAGGACCTCCTGCTTCCCCGGATCGGCACAGCTGGAGTGCCCCGCTGCGGAAAGAATCATGGCAACCGTCCCGCCTAGCCGGGCAAGGAGTGTGTTTCAGATGTGGCAAGCTCGGCCACTGCGAAGGACTAAAAGTAATGGAGGGTCGTCAAGTCAGAATCCCGACCGCAACACCAAGGGAGTCTTTACCTCAACGGGAGGACGCACATGGATCCAACGACCTCATCGAAGGTAAGTGCGAACTAAATGGTAGAACCTTAACTGTGCTATATGACTCTGGTGCTACTCATTCTTTATCTCACATGCTAGTGTCGAGTCTCTAAATTTGCAAGTTTCTAAGCTTCCTTTTGATCTCGTTGTTTCTACTCCTACAACCGTCCTGACATACATGTAACTTTGTCTAAATTGCCATCTTACCGTTGAAAATAGATCTTTTGTCATAGATTTAATTTGTTTACCCTTGAAAGACATAGGCGTAATCCTTGGCATGGATTGGCTTCACGCTAACCATGTGTTGTTAAGCTTGATCCAAATTGTTATTTTTCGTCATCCCTGAGCAAGACTGTCAAACCTTGAAACTTTATGTGAATGTCGTAGATGTCTTCAGTGGGGAGAAAACTAAGGGATATGTCCTTCTAGCCGCTAGCGAGGTAGACTTCAGCAGAACATAGATGACATTCCTGGTAAGGAAGTACCCCGAGGTATTTCCGGATGAGATACCAAGTTCCTCCGAGAGAGAGGTGGAGTTCTCATCGAGTTGGTACCGAACGGGACCTATCTCGATAGCCCCGTATAGGATGTCACCCTTGGAGTTGAAGGAATTGAAAACCCAGTTGGAAGAGTTGTTAGAAAAGAGTTTTATCAGACCTAGTGCTCAGGGTGGGAGCCCCGGTTTTGTTTGTTAAGAAAAAGGATGGGAGCATGAGATTATGTATAGATTATAGGCAATTGAATCGTGTGACGTGAAGAATAAATACCCTTTGCCTAGGATTGATGATCTTATGGACCAGTTGAAGGAGCGGTGGTATTCTCCAAGATTGATTTGAGGTCGGATACCACCAAATCGAGTAAGAGATGAGGATATACCTAAAACCGCTTTAGGACACGGTACGGACACTTTGAGTCCGTCCTTTGGACTGACAAATGCACCCGCCGTGTTTATGGACTATATGAATAGGATCTTTAGACATTTAGATAAGTTCGTGGTTGTTTTCATAGATGACATACTCATCTATTCAAAGACTCACGAGGAGCATGAAGGTCACCTGAAGTTGGTTTTAGAGGTGTTGAAAGAGAAGAAGTTGTATGCTAAGCTCTCTAAGTGTGAATTCTGGTTGGAGGAAGTGAAGTTTTTGGGACATGTAGTATCAAAAGGAGGTATAGCTGTTGACCTAGTAAGATAGAAGCTGTAATGAATTGGGATAGCCAACAGCGTATCGAAATACGGAGCTTTTTGGGTTTAAGGGCTATTACGTAGGTTTATCAAAGGTTTTTCCAGATTGCTCTTCCCTAACCAAGCTAACTAGGAAGAACACCCGTTTTCATGGAATCCCGATTGTGAAAAGAGCTTCCTAGAGTTAAAGGAAAGGTTGACCTCGAACCAGTTTTGGTTTTGCTTTACCCCAATGTACCCTTCGAGGTATATTGTGATGCTTGGGAAAAGGTTTAGGATGTGTGTTGATGCAAAATAGGCAAGTGGTAGCCTATGCGTCTAGACAACTCAAGCCTCATGAGGTTAATTACCCTACCCATGACCTAGAGTTAGCCGCCATAGTGTTTGCCTTGAAAATATGGAGGCATCACTTGTACGGAGTGAGGTTTGAAGTTTTCTCCGATCATAAGAGTCTTAAGCATCTCTTTGATCAAAGAGCTAAACATGAGGCAAAGAAGGTGGATGGAGTTTCTAAAGGACTATGATTTCGGCCTAAGTTACCACCCAGGCAAAGCCAATGTGGTTGCCGATGCCTTGAGTCGAAAATCATTACGCTTATCCCACATGATGGTCAAGGAAGTTGAGCTCATAGAGAAGTTTAGGGACATGAATTTGGGGTGTCAATAACAAAAGAGTGTAAAGATGTGTCATCTTAGGTAACAAGTGGGTTTAAACAAAGGGTGATGATGGCACAAGTAGAAAATGAGGAGTTTAGGGAGACTCAAGGCGTTAAGGCTGGAAAGCTTAAGGGTTTTGAGCAGGGGCAGATGGATTGTGGAGGTTTGAAGGGCGGATGTGTGTACCGCAAGATGGTGACCTCCAGAGAGTATCTTGGAGGAGGCCCATAAAAGCCACTTCACCATCCATCCTGGTGCCACCAAGATGTATCAGGATTTAAAGAAGATGTTTTGGTGGCCCGGATTGAAAAGGGACGTAGTAGCCTGGGTTAGTAAGTGCTTGGTCTGTCAAAGGTGAAGATTGAGCACCAAAGCCTTCAGGAATGTTGCAACCTTTGCCTATCCCCGAATGGAAGTGGGATAGTATATCTATGGATTTTGTGACCAGCCCCCCGAACCCAAGCCGGCCATGACGCTATATGGGTAATAGTGGACAGGTTAACCAAGTCGGCCCATTTCCTACCCATCAAGTTAACCTTTTCCCTAGATAAGTTGGCCCAGTTGTACATCCAGAGATAGTAAGGTTACACGGTCCCATCGACGATAATCGGACAGAGATCCGCGTTTACGTTTTGGGAAGCCTTTCAAAAGGCGTTTGGTTCTAAGTTGTCTTAAGTACGGCTTCCACCCCCCAGATGGACAATCAAAGAACTATCCAAACATTGGAGGATATGCTAAGGGCATGTGTTTTGGATAGAAAAGGGAGTTGGGATAAGTACCTCCGCTATTTAGTTCGCGTATAACAACAGTTATCATGCGAGTATCGATATGGCACCGTACGAGGCCTTGTATGGAAGGAAGTGTCAGTCGCCTTTGTGCTGGCATGATCCGGAGAACAAAGCATTTTGGGACCGGATGTAGTAAGGGAAACCACAGAGCAAATAAAAATGATCAAGGATAGAATCTTGATGCTCAAAGCCGACAAAAGAGCTATGCGGACAAGCGGCGAAAGCGTTAGAATTCCAAGAAGGTGAGCATGTTTCTTGAGGATAACTCCCACTACAGGAATAGGTAGAGCCATGAAAATCAAGAAATTGAGTCCCGATTTCTCGGACCTTTTGAAATCCTTCGAAAGTCGGGACGTCGCTAAAATAGCCCTACCTCCAAATCTCAAATCTTCATGACGTCTTTCACGTCTCCGCTTAGAAAATATCAATTCGACCCTAGCCATGTGTTAGAGCCGAGCATGTACAGTTAGAGGAGGACCTAACTTTCACCTCCACCAATGAGGATCGTGGACCGTGGTGTCAGCGTGAGGAGTAGCCCTTCCTTTGGTGAAAGTCGCGTGGGACGAGACAAGACGAGGAGTACACATGGGAGTTGGAATTGATGCGGATGAAGTATCCAGCTTCTAAGGTAACGAATTTCGAGGACGAAATTCTTTTAAGGAGGGGAGTAATGTAACGCCCGATTTCTGCTGTTAGAGTACAAATGACCAAAATGCCCTGAGGTCATTCTACGAAAATTAAAGGGCAGTGCCGGCAACCCTTGAATGGGTCAACTCGATGTTTGAAGGGGATTATGCTGTTATGAATGATATCAGAGGAGGAAACCTCGTTTTCTAAACTTGGCTCAAAATGACCAAAATACCTCCTATGTCTACGGGTAAAAGATGCCGTTTGAGCCCAGAAACAGGAAGTTTAGAATGATGTTTATGAGCAAGGTTTGAAGTTTAGTTCCAGAAGGTAGGCAGTTTTAGTGTAAAATTACCATTTTGCCCCTAGAACGTGTACAGTGCGCCTAATGAAGCAATAAGCGGGAACCTAAGCGATATTAGGCTTTAATCGAAGATTAATTTATTTCGATAATTAATCTAGAGTCAAAATGATTTATTAAGGTTAATTAGAACCTAAGATTGCTTAGATAAACTCTAACGGTATTCTTTAAATTCAAGATTTCTAGTCATGGAATCTTGAATAGTGTTTTCTCTCTTTCCTTAAATTAAGGAATTGAGCCATACCTCATTTGACCAAAAGAATTATTTTAAATTACTAATCTAATAAGATCACCCTCCTAATCAAGTCTTGAACCACCTCAATTAACCATTTTCTCACCTAAACGCTTGCTTACAAACTCCTAATCAAAAAGCCTAATCATAGAAACACTTAAACACATCCTTAAACCACAATTACATGAACAAAAATCCCTTCCCCTTGGCTGATGAGAGGCCGAAAATCTCCCCAAAATGGTGCCACATGTTGAGTTGTGATGCACTCCAAGCCCATGCCTTAGGCCATACCTTGCCCATGCTTCCAACCATGCTTGCCATGCCTAACCCATACCTTTGTAAGAGATATTTCCTCCCTCCTCCTCCTCCAAAAGGCCGCCTCCCTCCCATTTCAGCCTCCATATTGCAAGTTTCCTATAAATACCAAGCCTTGATGAACCTTGTCACACTTTGGTTCACTTGGTAAGTTCACACTTCTTGCAAATTCTCTCATTCCTCTCAAACTCCCTCAACTTGGCTGATTTCTTCCTCAAGACTCCAAAAGGATTTCCTTCTCCTTCCATCTAGAAAACAAAGCTTTCTTACATCTCTTCAAGACTTCTTAAGGTAGGGGTTAAGTTTTGATGATTTTTGTTTGTGTTCTTCAAGAAAGTTCTAGTTTTTCTCTTGGTTTCAAACTCCTTTCCTTCCTCTTTCTTTTTCCCAAGAGGCCTTCTTACAAAAAGAATGTGAGCTTGATGATGAGGTTTCAAGATAATGATTTGTTGTTGTCATGTGAGAAACCTCTAAAGCTTGAAACAACTTGGTCTTGGACCATACATGCTTGGATTTCCTTTCTTTTCTTGGCTTAAGTTTCGGTTTTTCCTCTTCCTCTTTCCTTTAAGGATTTTCAGTTTTTCTTCTATGGATTTGAACAAAGTTTGTAAAATATGTCTAGTAGATCACGAAAGTTTTGTTAAGAAAGTTAATCTCATGATTTCAAAGAGCTCTAGGCTTACCCTTGCCAACCTTAAAGTTGGTCGGCCGTTCTAAATCGCGCTAGATTGAAGCCTATGAGCAATAAAATAAAGAATATGACTTAGTTCTTGTAGTTTTGTTTAGACAAAGTGATGAACTTTGGGTCCATTTCCTTAAGCTTGATGGTGAGTTCAAACCTTAAGATTTCTCTTGAAGTCTAGGTGCTAAGAACTCTAAAGCTTGCCTTATGATGCATAATGGGTTGAGGTTTATGTTCCTCTAAAAGTCTTGCAAGAGCTCTAGCTAAGACAAAAACAAGATGCATTCATGTTTAAATTTATGTCTTGCATCTCATGTTTATTTTGATGTTATCACTAATTTCACAAGAGTAAATGAATGAACTTGCATTACCATATTTAAATTCCCAAGCTTGCATTTCATGTTTATATTTCAAGTCATCACTTAATCCTTAAAGATAATAATGAAGTTGCATCTCATATTTATTTTATGCTCTCACTTTACTTTCTAATGAAGAGTAAAATAAAGTGCATGGCATGTTTAAGATTTTGTCATCACCTAAACACTCTAGAGCTCAAAGACTTGCCCTAAGTAAAAAGGAAACTCCATTCAAAAAGAAATGGATGAGTTTTGGTATGAACCAACAATGGTTTGATTTTGAAAATACATGAATAATTTTCAAGGAAATGTTGGAAAACTGTTTTATGAGGTCTCAAGAGGTTTAAAATAGTTTGGAATGTGTCAAAATCATGTTTTCTCAATTTTCAAGGTTTGGTAATCGATTACCACCAATGTAATCGATTACCAGAAAGTTTTTCAAGGACTTTTGGTTCTGGTAATCGATTACCAGAGGCAGTGTAATCGATTACTACGGCTTTTCATGCCCAGGACCTCTTCTGGAAACCCTGTAATCGATTACTTTATAATGTAATCGATTACCAAATGTTCTTTACTTTCCAAGAAAAGATTTAACCTACGTAATCGATTACCATTATGTGTAATCGATTACCCGTTTTTGAAAACCCAGAATGAATTGAGCTCCTGGTAATCGATTACTAGGAACATGTAATCGATTACCAGAACACCTTTTGTTTTAGAAACATTCCAAGAGAAAACTAGCAACTTATATGCATTTCAACCCAAGAGATTATGTGATCTTATGGGTTCATGATTTGGTTCTATGTTTGGCTACTGTATAAATGCTGTTCTAAGGTGTTAAATGTGTAAAATTATGTTGAGTGAAGCAAGGATCGATTTAGAGAAGCTAGTAAAGAATAAGTAACTAAAAAGGGACTTGAGATGAGAATTCTAGAACACCTTAATACAAAGAAGTGCAAATCTGTTTTAGAATGGTTAATTCAGGGATAAATGATTCATAATTAGTAAGACATGTACAAGAATCCCTTCATAAATGATTAGGTGCTAATTTCTAAGCATAAGATGATGATAAGAGATCTAAGTGGTTTATAACTTAGAGAACATGCCTAGGAATCCCTCATAATTGATCTAAGAATTAATTATGGAGTCTTAGGCAGATGGATCTTAAAAGGGTCACGAATGGAGATTTTAGAGCCCCTTAAGCAAACGATATATATTTCTCCCTTTTATGTTAAGTGCTGAGTGGAATCTTGGTGAGTTCAAATCTTAGAGGAAAAGTTTAAGTGCCAACCCCTTGAGGGTAATAATAATGCAAATACAAGTTTAAAGCCCAAGGGCAAAGCATAAGATCCTGTGAGATAGGTGGACGAGAGTATGATTATGATGATGAACCTCGTGCACACGTATGATGATGTGATTATGTTAGTTCCTTGAGCATGAAACTTTATATGCATAATTTGATGAATTGTTGTGTTTGAAATGCATAATGTTTCAAAGATATGATTGAAATTGAGAAATATGCTCATGTGAACTAGAAAGTTGTGGCAATGAGAAAGTTCCATGAAAATGATGCATGTGACTGAAATTATGTGGCATGACTCAAATTTGAGGAAATTCTGAGAGTAGTCTTATGCCGAATTTCCGTCAAATTTGAGGGACAAAAAGAAAGTTTTTGAGAAATATGAAGTTTAAAAGTTATATGCCGAGACGCATTTCTCCTAGGTGAGAGAGAAAGTAAACCCGTGGGTATGGACGTCGAGCCATACCGAAGCGACAAAGTCGCTGGCTTAACCAGTCGATGCGTTTCGAAGAAGGAGAAAGTCCCATGATGGGTGATCCTTAGGCCCCTACCCGTACTCGGGAGTCGGGATTATGATATTTATGATTCGCTTATCAAGAGGATAAGTAAGAACTAGTGACGACTAGTTAAGGTATGAGCTCATAGCCTAGCTTAAGGGGTGCGGTTACTATATTATTGGTGACACAAGTATGAGAAAGGAAAGATGATCAAAGAAAAGTTTCATGCCACACAATGTTGTTTGAATTATTGTTTGATTTACCTAAAGTGCTACCATGCATCCATGAAACATTATGTTGCATACATGCATTAAGAATCATTATAAAAGACATGGACCTTGGACAACGACCTTTGTGAAAACCTCATAATGAACCTATGCATGCTCAACATTTTCATAATAAACCCAAGGTTCCTGGGGACGTAAACGATGGCACTAGGATAGAGGACTTCCTGAGATTCTTTAGTAAGATTCTCACCCTCTCTGTCTTTCCGGTACGTCTTCAGATATCGATGGCGTCGTTCGTGATTTTCATTGACCCGCCTACATGGGAGGTGCACTATGACCCCGAGCATCAGTCCTACCACTTCAAGGGTCATTGCGAGGTGCGCGTTTTGCATATGTGGGACGCCCTTTTGCTTCCCCCGTCTCCAGCTATCACTTCGATCCGACTTCACCCTTTGGCGACGACCTGATCTTTGAGAGGACACGACCCGAGAGGAGAGACCCGCCGTGCCCAACCTTCCTCGTCGGAGGACGCGGATATCCTCGAGTATGTTCCCGTTCTCGATCAGGCTGATCCTCGGAGGGATCTTCCCTTCGTTCCCTATGGGTCACGGAGGAGGTAGTGAGGACACGGTCACCCAGCCGAGGCATGCGAGGCGCGTTCGAGCACGCCGAGGCGACCACGACGGAGGCCACGCTGTCCCCTCGATTCCCATGCCTAGATCTCCGCTTCGTTGGGCTACATCCGAGGAGCTTCGTCAGTTCGCGGGCTACATCCCGGCAACCGAGGACCGGCGTCACCAGGAGGCTTGGAGTGGGAGGGTAGTGATAGTTGGGTGTTTATCTTTTGGGATTATTACCATGTATTTGTCTTTATGTTTCCCATTGTCCTCCAAGCTCTGCCCACTAGTGGGGTAAGACTTTATGTTTTGTTATATCTCTCTTGTGATGTACTAAACTATATTATCTAAAGTAATGAGGAATGATGTTTATGATGGATGTGTTCTTTAATGTGTATATTCTGTATGTTTTATTTATTCTTCCGCTTCACGTTGTTTATGTTACGCGCAAAGGCTCGCACTTTGGTTTATATAAATCATTTCAAAAAAAAAATTTACCCGTATTTTCCGCTAAGTATTTTATAAATGAATTTAAAGAAAAGTAATAACTAATAATTAGTCTTGATACGTCCTAGGCGTATTGAGGTTAAATATTAGGGTGTTACAATAACTGTAACGCTCTGGACGAGGAGGGTAAGCCTGTCGAGGCCAACAAGGAGCGGCTCTGCCTCCAGCGGAGGGACATGAATAAAGGATTACACACACCCGAATGAGGATCAAGTTCTTATAGGTATGGGACTAGACAGTTAAGGAGGGCTTATATGAATTGATTGGTACTACCTATGCCACAAAGATGCATCTTTCTTTTCGGTAGCCTATCACGAAAGAACTCCATAGTTAAGCGTGCTTAACTTGGGGTAATTTTGGGATGGGTGACCCTCCTGGGAAGTTTCCCAGGAAGCGTGTGAGTGAGGACAAAGCACGCTGAAAGAACCCGTGTTGGTTTGTGGGGAGTTTGACAATCCATAAAGCAGGTAGGGGATGTTACAAAATGGTCTCAGAGCCCTGCACTCTTCCCAGGACGGTGTGGTCTGGGGAACCAAGCGGAAGCGGGGGCATGTAACGCCCGGGGCAAGGAAGTGATCGCGGTGCAGAAGGCACTACAAGGAGCCTCCGCCTCCAGCGGAGGGGTACATGAATGAACCGATTACACACCCGAATGAGAGGGATCTACCGCTATAGGTATGGGACTATCCAGTTAAGAGGGCTTATATGAATTGATTGGTACTACCTATGCCACAAAGATGCATCTTTCTTTTCGGGAGCCTTCACGAAAGAACTCCATAGTTAAGCGTGCTTAACTTGGGGTAATTTTGGGATGGGTGACCTCCTGGAAGTTTCCTAGGAAGCGTGTGAGTGAGGACAAAGCACGCTGAAAGACACGTGTTGGTTTGTGGGGACAGTTCAATCCATAAACTAGGGGATGTTACAAAAATTTCAGTTTTTCTTTCCTTATTATTTTTCCTCTAATTTTTTGTCAGATTTCTTTCCTTCCTTTGTCTATTTATGAGCTGCAAAATCTCTATAAATAGGCATGCTTGAAGATAGTTTAGATGCTTAGTTCATAACTTACACAAATTCTAGTCTTAGGAGCACCAAAAGCTTTCTTTCTTTCTTTCTCTTGGTTGAATTCTCCCTTCAGCTTTTCAAGGATATTTTGCTTCATTTCACTCAAGGAAACCAAGTTCTCTTCCTTTCTTTCAAATCAAATTAGGTAGGGAGGTGTTTCTAAGTTCATTTTATGCTAAGACAAGTTATGTTTCTAGCTCAAAAATTATGTTTTCATGAGCTTTCTTTTAAGTTTTCATTTTCAGTTTCTTCTTCCTTTCTTTTTAAAGTATTTTGGCCATATGGCCTAGCTTATGATGAGACCATGGTTTTGATGAGATTCTTGAGTGTTGGTTGCAAAGCTTTCACAAGTTAGATCTCTAAAACTTGAAGGTTTCACTAGTTTCCAAAGCTTCTAAAATTTCAGTTTTCTTTCCTTATTTTCCTTTCATGGTTTCGGCCAAATGGCCTAGGAAGGAATGAAATGATGGCTTGATGATGAGGACCTTGAATATGGGTTGTAAATCCATCACAAGTTAGGCCTCTAAAGCTTGAACATTCCATTTAATGCAAAACTTTAAAGAATAATGTTTTTATCTTGAGGTTTGAATATGAAATATGTATTTTTACTTTGTCTTGCTAAGATACATATATTGGGTTGAAAACATAATTCTCTTAAAGTCTTGAAGGAGCTCTAGTAAAGAGATCAAGTGAACTTGCATCCATGTTTAAGTTTATGCCTTGCAGCCATATTTATTTTATGTCATAACTAAATTCTCAAGAATAAATAAATGAACTTGCATATCTCATGTTTAAATTTCAAGCTTGCATTTCATGTTTAAATTTCAAGTTGTCACTTAATCTCTAAAGATAATAAAGAAGTTGCATCTCATGTTTATTTTATGCTCTCACTTTATTTTATAATGGCTAAGAGTCAATGCATGGCATGTTTATTTTATGTCATCACCTAAAAATCCTAGAGCTCAAAGACTTGCTTATGAATCATAAGCGAAGAAATGAGATAATTGGAGTTAAAGAATTTATTCTTTAAGAAGTCTTGAGAATTGGAGCTTAAAAAAAAAATGTAATTCTCATCTCCCTCACCGGTCCTGTGGACTACGGGCTCAGGTTGCTTAGATTCTTCTCCCTCTCCTGGTCCTATGCAATTCCGCTCCAGCTTCTTGCATCATGTTTATATTACAAGTTCTTGCATCATGTTTAATTTTCAAGTTATCACCTTAAATCTTAAAGATAAAGAAATGGAATTGCATATCATGTTTATAATTCCAAGCTATCACCTTATAAAGATAAGATTAAAATAAGGTTGCATAGCATGGTAATAATTCAAAGATGTCACCTAAATCTCTAAAGCTCAAGACTTGCTCCTTTTATCTTAAGTGAAAGATTTAATTATGAACATTCTTTCAAGTTATAAATCGGTCCCATGGTTAATTTAGGCCTAAAGTCCTATGACTTCTTTCAAGTTTAACAAAAGGAATTAGTTTTAAAGAGTTTTAAAACTTTGTAAGAATTTTATGGGAAGCTAGTAATTTATGTGTACTTAAAATGTGATTTGATGCTTATTAAGAATTTGGTGTCATTGATTGATTCCTGGTTTGTATGTTATAGTTGTTGTTGCAAACAATGAAAACTTATGCATGAAATAAAGACATATTTTACCTGGAAGAAAGTGTATTCTATAAGAGTGCAATTTGGAAAATTTGGCTAAGGAAAGATTTGGTATTTAAGCGTGTCCATTGTGACCCACCTCTCTTTCCTGGGAATCTCCAGATGCATGATTACAGTTGGTATATATTATTTCGGCATAAGACTATAAATGAGAAAATGTTATGATGATTATGAATGAAGAATTGTATTATGATATAACATGCAAAGACTTAAAGGTGACTCAAAATATATGAGAAAATGATCCTTTGGACCCGTCAAACTATAGGCGGTGAAAAGGTGATTCTTGCCCCCTAGTGTTCTCTCAAAAGGGTAGAGACGAATTTTACTTATCAAAAGGGATAAGTATATGCGGTGACGACTAGCAAGGTATGCTCATAACCTAGATTACTCCCAAAAGGGTGGAGTATAGGGTGGCCCAGGAAAATGATGATGAAAGTAACTTTAAGTCACCTAAGAAACTAAGTAAATGCATTATGTGAATATGATGTTGCTATGCATAGTATTTATGAGATGATGATGAGAAATATGATATTCTGCTATGCATAGTATTATGAAATGATGATGAGGAATATGATGTGATTTTATGCATAACTATGTTATTATATATGAAAGGAAAAGTTCATTATAAACATGACATGCTAAGTTTATGATGCATTATAAGACGCATGATTAAAACCGACGAATCTCGGTAAAGTATATTTTCGAACTTAATAAATCAATCTTAGCATGCTCACTATTTCATAATAACCCAAGGTTCCTGGGGACGATGATGATGACACAATGCATCATGAGGTGAGTACCCCTGAGATTCTTTTTATAAGTTTCTCACTCCCTCTATTTTTCTTTCCATCTCGTCTTCAGAAATAGAAGGAAGCGTTCGTGAATCACATTGAGGCTGTCACGGGTAGCTGAACTTGAATCCTGCTAGTTTCACTCGTATATTTCAGATATCTATCCCTATCCCTGAGTGTTATTACTAGGTGCCATTAATGGATGTCCTTCCATCCATATATTATTTATGTTTTATTAGATTGCCTACACTTAGTCTTATTCTGTTGGTAGGCAAAATATCTATATGATATGTAATTATGGATGCTATATGATGGAGCCAATATATTATGATGTGATGTTTGTAAATTCCTATGTGTCTTTTAAATTTTGCTAAATCATTCACGTTAGCGCGCTCACGTTTTCAATTATGTTTAAAAAAAAATGGCTCGTAATTTCACTAAGTATTTTCAAAGCATGATTAAGGACTGAAGCAAAGAGTAAAGTCTAGTAATTAATCAGAACGCCTAGGTGTATTGGGTTAATTATTAGGGTGTTACATTTTGGTATCAAGCGGTTCTCTCACGACATGAGGATTGGACTATGCTTCTAAAGCATAATACGTTAGTAATGTCATGTGTAGATGTTTATCATTAGGATGAGCTTGAGGATTAGAAATACATGACTCCTATGTTGAAAGTGCCATGGTAACTTGCTCACTTTGCATGGAATATTGGGCTTGATCACCTCATGTTCCTGTTTTGTGTGTATAGGGACCAATGGCACGACGACAACGACTAGGAGCGCGCACAGGATAACCAAGATAATGAGACCGCTGAAGCACTTCGCGACGTAGCAAGGACCATGAGAATGATGATGGAACAGATGGGTAGAACCGTCAAGCTAATATAAATCAAGGACATGAAATTCCCGAACATGCTCGTTTTGGGGAATTCGTAAGGCGAATCCACCTGTTTTCAAGGACCCTGAATCCTAAGGTAGCAGATGAATGGATTCAAATATGAGAAGGTCTTTGCATCTAGTTCCATGTTCCGAGACATGAAGACTCATGGAGGCAACCGAAGTGGACATTGATTGGGAATTATTCAAGGTCCATTTTTACGAGAAGTACTTTCCGAGTCGGTTAGAGTGCTTAAGGACATTGAATTCATGCAACTTGTAGAGGGGAATATGAATGTGGCTCATATCCTCAGCAAGGAACTCATTAAGTTCTCAAGGATGTACCAAGGTAACCCTGTGAGTATTGGAAATGCATTAATGCTAAGGTAAAAGGCAGAACTTAATGTGAGGTTGCGCACTTGGAAATCAGGGATTTCTCTACCTTAGTCAACAAATGCCGCATCATTAGAAGGGCAGGAGAAGCTGGGTACTTCAAAAAGTCCGAGAATATCATCAAAAAGCTAACACCTCAAGGTCAACGGTTCAGAGGCAAAATCGACCTCCATTTCCACATCAATCAAGAGGATCAAGTGCCACAAAGGAACTTCATCAAGGAAGACCAAACAACAACAACAACCGCTATAATAATCCCAAGCAACAATCGCAACAACAACAATAATAACAATAAAGGGAAAGCACCACAAAGAGGTCCGAGCACCTCACGACCGTGCCATCCATGGAATGTTCCAAGTGCGGCAAGAATCATGGGAGCATGCCATGTTGAGCCGGAACAAACATGTGCTATATTAAAACCAGGTCATTACTCAGGAATCACAGAAAAGAACCCGCCAAACCCCAATCCCAAGCCAGAATACCAAGGAAGGGTATTCACCGTTAATGAAGAAACGACAAAGTCACGAAATCTTGTGGAAGGTAAGTGTAATATGTATGGTAGAAACTTAATTGTCCTATTAATTCTGGCGCTTCCCATTTCTTATCTCCCACTCATGTGTTAAAACCCTTAACTTGCATATAACAACTTCCTTTTGACCTTATTATTTCTTACCCTCTGGAAAACCCGTTAGGACTTGTAAATGTTGTTTAGATTGCCATTTTGTTATTGAGAATAGATCATTTGTTTTAGATCTCATTTGCTTACCCATGCAAGGTTTAGATGTGATTCTTGGCATGGATTGGCTTGAAGCCAACCGTGTCCTGTACAGTGCTATAGAAAACCATTACTTTTCTCCTCCCATTAGACCTTAAGAAACCCATAAGTCTTTACATACTGCATCTAGAAATGGATTGTGGTAAGGTAGAGTAAAGGTTATATTTTCTTTCCTGCTAGTGATGCGAGCTTTGAGCAAAGTTGGATGAGAACAATAGTAAGAAATTATCCAAAGTATTTCCAGATGAGACCAGAGTTTCCCCCAAGAGAGATAGAGTTTCCATAGAATTGCTCCGTGAGTCCCATATCCATAGCCCCATCAAGATGTCCCCATTAGAGTTAACCGAGTTGAAAGCTCAGTTGGACCTTGAATATGGGTTGTAAATAATCACAGTTAGGCCTCTAAAGCTTGAACATTCCATTTAATGCAAAACTTTAAAGAATAATGTTTTTATCTTGAGGTTTGAATATGAAATATGTATTTTTACTTTGTCTTGCTAAGATACATATTGGGTTGAAATCATAATTCTCTTAAAGTCTTAAAGGAGCTCTTAGTAAAGAGATCAAGTGAACTTGCATCCATGTTTAAGTTTATGCCTTTCAGCCATATTTATTTTATGTCATAACTAAATTCTTAAGAATAAATAAATGAACTTGCAACATCATGTTTAAATTTCAAGCTTGCATTTCATGTTTAAATTTCAAGTTGTCACTTAATCTCTAAAGATAATAAAGAAGTTGCATCTCATGTTTATTTTATGCTCTCATTTTTATTTTATAATGGCTAAAAGAATCAATGCATGGCATGTTTATTTTATGTCATCATCTCTAAAAATCCTAGAGCAAAGACTTGCCTATGAATCATAAGCGAAGAAATGTGATAATTGGAGTTAAAGAATTTATTCTTTAAGAAGTAGAGAATTGGAGCTTATAAAAAAAAAATATATAATTCTTCTCTCACCTCACGCGTCTATGCAACTCCCGCGCTCCGGTTGCTTGAGATTCTCTCTCCTTCTCCTGGTCATCTGGAATTATCGCCTCAGATTTCTATCATGTTTATATTACAAGTTCTCGCATCATGTTTAATTTTCAAGTCATCACTTATATCTTAAAGATAAAGAAATGGAATTGCATATCATGTTTATAATTCCAAGCTATCACAATAAAGATAAGATTAAAATAAGGTTGCATAGCATGGTAATAATTCTAAGATATCACCTAAATCTCTAAAGCTCAAGGTTTCCTTCCTTTTATCTTAAGTGAAAGATTTAACTATGAACATTCTTTCAAGTTATAAATTGGTCCATGATTAGTTAGGTTCAACTTTAACAAAAAGAATTAGTTCTAAAAGAGTTTTAAAACATTGTGAGAATTTTATGGGAAGCTAGTAATTTATGTATACTTAAAATGTGATTTGATGCTTATTAAGAATTTGGTGTCATTGATTGATTCCCTGGTTTGTATGTTATAGTTGTTGCAAACAATGAAAACTTATGCATGAAATAAAGACATATTTTGTTCCTGGAAGGTGTATCCTGTAAAGTGCAATTTGGAAAGATTCTGGCTAAGGGAAGATTTGGTATTTAAGCGTGTCCATTGTCAGGTCTTTCTTGGGAATTTCCAGATGCATGATTACAAGTTCTTATATATTATTTCGGCATAAGACTAAATGAGAAAATGTTATGATGATTATGAATGAAGAATTGTATTATGATATAACATGCAAAGACTAAAGGTGACTCAAAATATATGAGAAAATGATCCTTGACCAGTCAAACTATAGGCGGTGAAAAGGTGATTCTGCCCTAGTCTGTTCTCTCAAAAGGGTAGAGACGGAATTTTTACTTATCAAAAGGGATAAGTATGGTGATGACTAGCAAGGTATGCTCATAACCTAGATTACTCCCAAAAGGGTGGAGTATAGGGTAGCCCAGGAAAATGATGATGAAAGTAACTTTAGTCACCTAAGAAACTAAGTAAATGCATTATGTGAATATGATGTTCTATATGCATAGTATTTATGAGATGATGATGAGAAATATGATATTCTGCTATGCATAGTATTATGAAATGATGATGAGGAATATGATGTGATTTTATGCATAACTATGTTATTATATATGAAAGGAAAAGTTCATTATAAACATGACATGCTAAGTTTATGATGCATTATAAGACGCATGATTAAACCGACGAACCTCGGTAAATATTTTTGAACTTAATAAATCAATCTTAGCATGCTCACTATTTCATAATAACCAAAGTTCCTGGGTGTAACACCCTAATATTTAACCCAATACGCCTAGGACGTATCAAGGCTAATTATTAGTTATTACTTCTCTTTAAATTCATTTATAAAATACTTAGCGGAAAATACGGGTAAAATTTTTTTTTGAAATGATTTATATAAACCAAAGTGCGAGCCTTTGCACGTAACATAAACAACGTGAAGCGGAAGAATAAATAAAACATACAGAATATAAACATTAAAGAACACATCCATCATAAACATCATTCCTCATTACATTAGATAATATAGTTTAGTACATCACAACGGAATATAACAGAAACATAAAGTCTTACGCATAGTGGGCAGAGCTTTAGTCAATGGGAAACATAAAGACAAATACATGGTAATAATCCCAAAAGATAAACACCCAACTATCACTACCCTCCCGCTCCAAGCCTCCTGGTGACGCCGTCCTCGGTTGGGGAGATGTAGCCCGCGAACTGACGAAGCTCCTCGGATGTAGCCCAACGAAGCGGAGATCTAGGCATGGGAATCGAGGGGACAGCATGGCCTCCGCGTCGTGGTCGCCTCTCGCGGTGTCGAACGCGCCTCGCCTCGGCTGGGTGACGTGTCCTCACTACCTCCTCTGTGACCCATAGGGAACGAAGGGAAGATCCCTCAGAAGGATTAGCCTGATCGAGTCGGGGAACATACTCAGATCTCGCGTACCTCGACGAGGAAGGTTGGGGGACGGCTACTCATCTCGGGTCGTGTCCTCTCAAAGAGGTCGTCGCCAAAGGGTGAAGTCGGATCGAAGTGATAGCTGGAGACGGGGGAAGCAAAAGGGCGTCCCACATATGCAAAACGCGCACCTCGCAATGACCCTTGAAGTGGTAGGGCTGATGCTCGGGGTCATAGTGCACCTCCCATGTAGGCGGGTCAATGAAAATCACGAACGACGCCATCGATATCTGAAGACGTAACGGAAAGAAGACGAGAGAGGGTGAGAATTCTTCTAAAGAATCTCATAGGAAGTCCTCTATCCTAGTGCCATCGTTTACGTCCCAGGAACCTTGGGTTTATTATGAAAAGGTTAGCATGCATAGGTTCATTATGAGGTTTTCACAAAGGTCGTTGTCCAAGGTCCATGTCTTTTATAATGATTCTTAATGCATGTATGCAACATAATGTTTCATGGATGCATGGTAGCACTTTAGGTAAATCAAACAATAATTCAAACAACATTTGTGTGGCATGAAACTTTTCTTTGAACATCTTTCCTTTTCTCATACTTGTGTCACCAATAATATAGTAACCGCACCCTTAAGCTAGGCTATGAGCTCATACCTTAACTAGTCGTCACTAGTTCTTACTTATCCTCTTGATAAGCGAATCATAAATATCATAATCCCGACTCCCAGAATACGGGTAGGGGCCTAAGGATCACCCATCATGGGACTTTCTCCTTCTTCGAAACGCATCGACTGGTTAAGCCAGCGACTTTGTCCGCTTCGGTATGGCTCGACGTCCATACCCCCCACGGGTTTACTTTCTCCTCAAGAAGGAGAAATGCGTCTCGGCATATAACTTTAAACTTCATATTTCTCAAAAACTTTCTTTTTGTCCCTCAAATTTGACGGAAATTCGCGGCATGACGCTCTCTAGAATTTCCTCAAATTGAGTCATGCCACATAATTTCAGTCACATGCATCATTTTCATGGAACTTTCTCATTGCCACAACTTTCTAGTTCACATGAGCATATTTCTCAATTTCATTCATATCTTTGAAACATTATGCATCTCAAACACAACATTTCATCAAATTATGCATATAAAGTTTCATGCTCAAGGAACTAACATAATCACATCATCATAAGTGTGCACGAGGTTCATCATCATAATCATACTCTCTCGTCCACCTATCTCAGTATCTTATGCTTTGCCCCTTCGGGCTTTAAACTTGTATTTGCATTATTATTACCCTCAAGGGGTTGGCACTTAAACTTTTCTCTAAGATTTGAACTCACCAAGATTCCACTCAGCACTCAACATAAAAGGGCAGAAATATATATCATTTGCTTAAGGGGCTCTAGAATCTCCATTCGCGACCCTTTAAGATCCATCTTCGCCTAAGGCTCCATAATTAATTCTTAGATCAATTATGAGGGATTCCTAGGCATGTTCTCTAAGTTATAAACCACTTAGATCTCTTATCATCATCTTATACTTAGAAATTAGCACCTAATCATTTATGAAGGGATCTTGTACATGTCTTACTAATTATGAATCATTTATCCCTGAATTAATCATGCTAGAACAGATTTGCACTTCTTTGTATTAAGGTGTTCTAGAATTCTCATCTCAAGTCCCTTTTTAGTTACTTATTCTTTACTAGCTTCTCTAAATCGATCCTTGCTTCACTCAACATAATTTTACACATTTAACACCTTAACAGCATTTATCCAGTAGCCAAACATAGAAGCGAAATCATGAACCCATAAGATCACATAATCTCTTGGGTTGAAATGCATATAAGTTACTAGTTTTCTCTTGAATGTTTCTGGAAACAAAATGTTCTGGTAATGATTACATGTTCCTAGTAATCGATTACCAGAGCTAATTCATTCTGGTTTTCAAAAACGGGTAATCGATTACACATAATGGTAATCGATTACGTAACTAGGAAAAGTAAAGAACATAGGGTAATCGATTACATATGACGGTAATCGATTACTTAGGTTAATGTTTAGGAAAAGTAAAGGACATATGGTAATCGATTACTTTATAATGTAATCGATTCCAGGGTTTAAAAAGGTCTGGGCATGAAAAGCCGTAGTAATCGATTACACTGCTTCTGGTAATCGTACCAGAACCAAAAGTCCTTAAAACCCTTCTGGTAATCGATTACATGGGTGGTAATCGATTACCAGAACCTAAAATTGAGAAAACATGATTTTGACACATTCCAAACTATTTTAAACCTCTTGAGACCTCATAAAACAGTTTTCCAACATTTCCTTGAAAATTATTCATGTATTTTACAAAATCAAACCATTGTTGGTTCATACCAAAACTCATCCATTTCTTTTTGAATGGAGTTTCCTTTTTAGGATACTTAGGGCAAGTCTTTGAGCTCTAGAGTATTTAGGTGATGACAAAATCTTAAACATGCCATGCACTTTATTTTACTCTTCATTAGAAAGTAAAGTGAGAGCATAAAATAAATATGAGATGCAACTTCATTATTATCTTTAAGGATTAAGTGATGACTTGAAATATAAACATGAAATGCAAGCTTGGGAATTTAAATATGGTAATGCAAGTTCATTCATTTACTCTTGTGAAATTAGTGATAGCATCAAAATAAACATGAGATGCAAGACATAAATTTAAACATGAATGCATCTTGTTTTTGTCTTAGCTAGAGCTCTTGCAAGACTTTTAGAGGAACATAAACCTCAACCCATTATGTATCATAAGGCAAGCTTTAGAGTTCTTAGCACCTAGACTTCAAGGAAATCTTAAGGTTTGAACTCATCATCAAGCTTAAGGAAATGGACCCAAAGTTCATCACTTTGTCTAAACAAAACTACAAGAACTAAGTCATATTCTTTATTTTATTGCTCATAGGCTTCAATCTAGACGGAATTCTGAACGGCCGACCAACTTTAAGGTTGGCAAGGGTAAGCTTAGAGCTTTTGAAATCATGAGATTAACTTTCTTAACAAAACTTTTGTGATCTACTAGACATATTTTACAAACTTTGTTCAAATCCAAAGGAGAAAAACTGAAATCCTTAAGGGAAAGAGGAAGAGGAAAACCAAAACTTAAGCCAAGAAAAGAAAGGAAATCCAAGCATGTATGGTCCAAGACCAAGTTGTTTCAAGCTTTAGAGGTTTCTCACATGACAACAACAAATCATTATCTTGAAACCTCATCATCAAGCTCACATTCTTTTTGTAAGAAGGCCTCTTGGCCGAAAAAAAGAGGAAGGAAAAGGAGTTTGAAACCAAGAGAAAAACTAGAACTTTCTTGAAGAACACAAACAAAAATCATCAAAACTTAACCCCTACCTTAAGAAGTCTTGAAGAGATGTAAGAAAGCTTTGTTTTCTAGATGGAAGGAGAAGGAAATCCTTTTGGAGTCTTGAGGAAGAAATCAGCCAAGTTGAGGGAATTTGAGAGGAATGAGAGAATTTGCAAGAAGTGTGAACTTACCAAGTGAACCAAAGTGTGACAAGGTTCATCAAGGCTTGGTATTTATAGAAAAATGAGACATGTTGGCTGATTTGGGGAGGGAATGGCTGATGACTTTTCAAGGTCAAGGGAGGAGGAAATATCTCTTACAAAAGCATGGGCTTAGGCATGGCAAGCATGGTTGGAAGCATGGGCAAGGTATGGCCTAAGGCATGGGCTTGGAGTGCATCACAACTCAACATGTGGCACCATTTGGGGACAGATTTTCGGCCCCCTCATCAGCCAAGGGAAGGGATTTTTGTTCATGTAATTGTGGTTTAAGGATGTGTTTAAGTGTTTCTATGATTAGGCTTTTTGATTAGGAGTTTGTAAGCAAGCGTTTAGGTGAGAAAATGGTTAATTGAGGTGGTTCAAGACTTGATTAGGAGGGTGATCTTATTAGATTAGTAATTTAAAATAATTCTTTTGGTCAAATGAGGTATGGCTCAATTCCTTAATTTAAGGAGAGAGAGAGAAAAACTATTCAAGATTCCATGACTAGGAATCTTGAATTTAAGAATACAATTAGAGTTTATCTAAGCAATCTTAGGTTCTAATTAACCTTAATAAATCATTTTGACTCTAGATTAATTATCGAAATAAATTAATCTTCGATTAGAGCCTAATATTGCTTAGGTTTGCTAATTGCTTCATTAGGCGCACTGTACACTGTTCTAGGGGCAAAATGGTAATTTTGCACTAAACTGCCCGGACCTTCAGGCCGACTAAACATCAAACATTGCTCATAAACATCATTCTAAACTTCCTGGAAAAGTTTCAGGGCTCACGGCATCTTTCCGTGTAGACAAGGGGTATTTTGGTCATTTAGCGGAAGTTTGAGAACGAGGTTCCTCCTCAATATCATTCATAACAGCATAATCCCCTTCAAACATCGAGTTGACCCATTCGAGGGTCGGGCAGCTGCCCTCGAATTTCGGGTAGAAATGACCTCAGGGCATTTCGGTCATTTGTACTCGAAGGGCGGAAATGAGGACGTACACCTGGGGACGATGATGATGACACAATGCATCATGAGGTGAGTACCCTCCTGAGATTCTTTTATAAGTTTCTCACTCCCTCTTTTTTTCTTTCCATCTCGTCTTCAGAAACGGAGGAAGCGTTAATAATCACATTGAGGTCTAAGGATATGAACTTGAATCCTGCTATTCACTCGTATATTTAAATATCTATCCTATCCCTGGAGTGTTATTACTAGGTGCCATTAATGGATGTCCTTCCATCCATATATTTATGTTTTATTAGATTGCCTACACTTAGTCTTATTCTTGGTAGGCAAAATATCTATATGATATGTAATTATGAATTCTGTATGATGGAGCCAATATATTATGATGTGATGTTTGTAAATTCCTATGTGTCTTTTAAATTTTGCTAAATCATTCACGTTAAGCGGGCTCACGTTTTCAATTATGTTTAAAAAAAAAAATGGCTCGTAATTTCACTAAGTATTTTCAAAGCATGATTAAGGAACTAAAGCAAAGAGTAAAGTCTAGTAATTAATCAGAATCCTGCCTAGGTGTATTGGGTTAATTTTAGGGTGTTACATTTTGGTATCAAAGCCTGCCTTACCCAAGTATGGTGTGGTTCGGGGACGGAGTTAGCGGAAGTTGGTGGGCATGTAACGCGGACGGCGGAGGGGAGTAATCGCCGGTCCGGAAGGCACGGACAAGGAGCGGCTCCTCCTCCAAGCGGAAGGGTACATGAATGAACCGATTACACACCCGAATAGAGGATCCTAGGTCTCTATAGGTATGGGACTATCCAGGTTAAGGAGGGCTTATATGAATTGATTGGTACTACCTATGCCACAAAGATGCATCTTTCTTCGGTAGCCTATCAGAAGAACTCCAGTAGTAAGCGTGCTGACTTGGGTTTGGGATGGTGGTCCTGGAAGTTTCCTGGGAAGCGTGTGAGTGAGGACAAAGCACAAGCTGAAGAGCAAGTGTTGGTTTGTGGGGACGGTCGGAATCCGATAAAATTGGAACGATCCAGAGAAGATTAGCATGGCCCATGCGCAAGGATGACACGCACAAATTGAGAAATGGTCCAAATTTTTCATGTAATGCACGGGGACGGGCGGGGAGTAATCGCGGTCCAAAGGCACGGACAAGGAGCGGCCTGCCTCCAAGCGGAGGGGTACATGAATGAACCGATTACACACCGAATGAGAAGGATCCTGAGTCTCTATAGGTATGGGACTATCCAGTTAAGGAGGGCTTATATGAATTGATTGGTACTACCTATGCCACAAAGATGCATCTTTTCTTTTCGGTAGCCTCAGAAAGAACTCCATAGTTAAGCGTGCTTAACTTCAGATTTGGGATGGTGACCTCCTGGGAAGTTTCCCTAGGAAGCGTGTGAGTGAGGACAAAGCACAAGCTTGAAGACCCGTGTTGGTTTGTGGACGGTCGGCGATCCATGAGCGGTAGGGGATGTAACAAATGGTATCAAGCCTCACCTCTCCAGTACGTGTGGTTCGGGACGAAGCCAGCGGAAGCTGGTGGGCATGTAACGGGACGGACGGCGGGAGTAATCGCAATCCGGGAGGCACGGACAAGGAGCGGCTCCTGCCTCCAAGTGGAGGGGTACATGAATGAACCGATTACACACCCGAATGAGAGGATCCTGGTCCTATAGGTATGGGACTATAGATTGAGAGGCTTATGTGAATTGTGTAACATCCCTCTGCTTTATGGATTCCGATCTCCAGCAAATAACACGGGTCTTTCCGTGCTTGTCCTCACTTACACACTTCCTGGGAAAACTTCCAGGAGGTCACCAGTGCCAAAATTACCCCAAGTAAAGCACGCGCTAACTATGGAGTTTTCGTGATGGGCTCCGAAAAGAAAGATGCATCTTTGTGGTATAGGTAGTACAATCAATTCATATAAACCTTCCTTACTGTATAGTCCCATACCTTCCAACTTAAGGATCCCTCTCATTTGGGTGTGTAATCGGTTCATCATGTACCCTCCGCTGGAGGCGAGGCTCCTTGTAGGCCTCTCAACGACGATAACTCCCTGCCTCGTCCCGGGCGTAACTCCTTCCATCACAAACAATCTTAAACCACCACTCCTCACCTCAAACCATCTCTTAAACACTCAAACTTTCCATTTCCAAGCCTACAAACTTAAGGAAAAATCATCCCTTCACTTTTCCTCTTGGCCAAACACACATCCACATCAAGAGAAGATTTTTTCTTCTCAAATCTTCAAGAATCAACCTTTCTTTATCCTTTTCAAAGACTTCCTTAGGTAGGGGTTTTGTTTCAAAGTTTTTACTTGTTTTCTTTAAGAAAATTCTAGTTTTCTCTTGGTTCAAAACTCTTTTTTCTCTTCCTTTTCCTTTTCGGCCATGAGGCCTTTTCATGAGAAAAACTTTAGCTTGATGATGAGGTTTCAAGATAATGGCTTGTTGTTGTCATGTGAGAAACCTCTAAAGCTTGAAATCTTGGTCTTGGACCATACATAGTTTTCGGTTTTTCTTGTTCGTTTCCTTGCCAAAGTTTCGTTTTCTCTTCCTTTTTCCTTTAAGATTTCGGTTTCTTCTTCCTTTGTTTGAACAAAGTTTGTTAAAAGTATTAAGTAGATCACAAAAGTTTTGTTAAGAAAATTAATCCTATGGTTTCAAAGAGCTCTAAACTTATCCTTGCCAACCTTAAAGTTGGTCGGCCGTTCTAAGAGTTTTACTCTAGATTGAAGCCCATGAGCAATAAAATAAAGAATATGAATTAGTTCTTTGTATGTTTGTTTAGACAAAGTGTTGAGCTTTGTGTCCATTTTCTTGAGCTTGATGATGAAGTTCAAAACCAAAGGCTTCTTTGAAGACTTGGTGCTAAGAACTCTAAAGCTCACTTTATGTAGTTAAGATACATATTGGGTTAAGGTTATAATGTTCCTCTAAAGTCTTGTAAGAGCTCTAGTTAAGATAAAATGAGTTGCATTCATGTTTATGTTTATGCCTTGCATAGCATGTTTACTTTGATGCCATCACTAAGCTCTCAAGAATAACTAAATGAACTTGCATTATCATGTTTAAATTTTCAAGCTTGCATTTCATGTTTATATTTCAAGTCATCACTTAATCTTTAAAGATAATAATGAGGTTGCATCTCATATTTATTTTATGCTCTCACTTTATTTTCTAATGAAGAGTAAAATAAGTGCATAGCATGTTTAAGTTTATGCCATCACTTAAATATTATAGAGCTCAAAGACTTGCCCAAGTATCTTACATAAAGTTTTAGAAAATGGAGGCATTTCAAGGATGTCATTTCGGCCTTGTGATGATGATGATGGACTTGAGATGAGTTCATCTAATCATAAGTGCCCATAGTCTAAGTCTTGAAATTTTTCTAAGCTTAGGTGTATTTAAAGAACCTTATGAACAAAGTTTTATGTTTTAAATCTATTTCTTGAGCTAAAAAATTTAGCTACTGACCTAGTACACATTATGTGATTTTAATGAGATTAATTGGTTTCTAAAAGAGTTTTGAGTTCCTAAAATGATTCCAAGAGAAACTAGCAACTTATATGCATTTAAATCATGAGATTATGTGATTATATGATGTATTTATTTTCTGCCTTGTGCAATTGGCCACTGTATAAATTCTGTTTTAAGGTGTTAAAATGTGTAAAATTATGTTTGAGTGAAGCAAGGAATGATTTAGGGAAGTTAGGAAAGAACAAGTAACTAGAAAGGACCAAAAATGTGAATTCTAGAACACTTAGATGCACAAATTGTAAATTCTGTTCTAGCATAATTGGACTTAAGAAAAATGGTTTATAATTAGTGGATATGTGTAGGAATCTCTCATAATTGGTTTAGGAGTTGATTATGGAGCTTTAGGCGAAGACGGAACTTAGAAAGGGTCAAAGGCGGAGATTCAGACCCTAATCATATGACAAAATTCTGCCTAAATGATGTAAGCTGTTTGGTTATGTGATAAAGCATAAACATTAGAGAAAATTATAGGTAATGATCCCTTAGGTGTAACAAAGATCCATAATGAAAGTTAGAATATTAAAACATAAGTTTAGACCGTAAGGGCCAAAGCATAAGACACCATGAGATAAAAGGTGTGATGTGAGAATGAGACTTAGTGGGTATACTCATGACAATGTGAATATGTTAATATCATGAATATGAGGCTATATGTGTGTTTGTGACATGTTGTTGTAATGATGTGGTATGCTGTGCTTAAGATGCATGAGAATGCAAAATATGAATGAGTTAGGAGGGTATGCTCCTGTAATGAAGAGATTGTTTTGATTGAGAAATTTCATGAGAACAACATGTGTGATTTGAGTTATGTGGCATGACTCAAATTTGAGGAAATTCAGAGTAATGACGTTATGCCAAAATTTCCATCAAATTTGAGGGACTTGAGAAAGTTTTGAAAAGAAAGATTTTTATATGTGACATGGGAGCATTTCTCCTGCTACGGTGAGGAGAAAGGAAACCCGTGGGGGGTATGGTCGTGGAGCCATACCGAAGTGGACAATGTCACTGGTCTTAACCAATGATGCGTTTAAGAGGATACTTCTACTGCTCCAAGTCAGGAGAAGGAAAGCGTAAGGGCATCGACATTAGCTCCCAAAGCGGACAAAGTCACTGGTCTTAACCAGTTGATGCGTTTTTGAGAAGGAAGAAAGTCCCATGATGGGTGATCCTTAGGTCCCCTGCCGTACTCTAGGAGTCGAGATTGTTATTTTTATGATTATGATTCGCTTATCAAGAAGATAAGTAAGAACTAGTGACGACTAGTTAAGGTATGAGCTCATAGCCTAGTATTAGGTGTCAGTTACTATTTTACATACCATGATGTCACAAGTTTGAGAAATGAGAAAAGATGTGAAGCTTTTGCTTATGAAAAGGAGAAGTTGATTATGAGAAAGCACATGCCACCTATTTGAGAATTTGTTATTGATAGATGCTTTATTTGTTTGTTACATAAGGTATTGCCATGCATACATGTTCTGCTATGCTGCATACATGCATTAAGATTCATTATAAAAGACACGGACCTTGGATAATTATCTTTTATGAAAACCTCATAATGAACCTTTGCATATATAACCTTTTTATAAATAAACCCAAGGTTCCTGGACGTAAATGATGACACTAGGATAGTTGGTTTCCTTATTGAGATTCTTTAGCAAGATTCTCACCCTTTCTCTTTGTTTTTCTCTTTCCGTTACGTCTCCGGCCGATGACGTCGTTCGTGATCTTCATTGACACCCGATATGGGAGGTGCACTACGACCCAGATCATCAGTCTTACCATTTAGAGGGTTGTTGTGCCGTACGTATTTTGCATACATGGGACGCCCATTTGCTTTTCCGGTCTCCGCTTCGGTTTCACCCGACCTCTCCCTATGGCGATGATTTGATTTTCGAGAGGACGCGACCTCACGACGGCAGGGGCGTACCGACCATCATCTTCATCGTGCGCAGCTACCCCAAGTACATTCCTCGCCAAGGCATTCGAAGACCGATTCTCTGGAGGGTCTCCCTTCTCATCCTTTCGGAGGGATCTGCCTCGGCAATTCCCATGGATGTAAGGGGCAGGGCGGATACGGTGACATAGCGGAGGCTAGCGCGACGCCGAAAATGCGCCCACATCGAGGGAGGGGGTAGTCATGGCTTTGGGATCGATCTTTTGAGAGCTTTTCTATGTATTCGCTATTTATGTTTCCTGTATTTTATGTTTCTCTATTGCAAGCTCTCATTCTTATATGGGTATGACTCTATGCATTTATGTTTCAGTTGATGTACTAAACTATGATATCTAATGTTATGATGGATGTTTTTATGATTGAGGTCTTTCCTTGTTGCTTTTGTTTTTCATGATTTATTTTCTCCTGTTTTATGTTTTGCTTATGTTGCACGCGATGGCTCGCATCTTGTTTTTACGTATTCCATTTCAAAAAAAAAAAATTTACCCATATTTTCCACTAAGTAATTTTACAAACGAGTTTCAAAGGGGAAGTAATAACTAATAATTAATCTTAATACGTCCTACGCATGTTGGGTTAAATATTAGGGTGCTACAATCATGATGATTGAAGGTGGTAACCACACTTTCCTTCAGAGTTGGATTAAAATCTTCACTTGAATGACACTTTTGAAGTCGTGGATACTTTGAAGATCTGAGTCGTGGTTTCTTATTCTTGAGAATTTTCTTTCATGCGCTCACGTAACAACGTCTTTAAGAATTATTTTCCACTTCATTTAAGTTCTAAATCTCTTTGAATGAGATTAAACATGTTTACACATGATTTTGTGAAAATAAAACTTGTTTGTGAAGTTGTATGTTAATAAGAACGATCTTGTTTGTATACTCAAGAAACTCAAGCATACGATTAGTTCTTCTACAAAATATTTTCATGAAATTGGTTTTATTATCACTCAAAACATTTAGCATTGATGCTCTAGAAAGGTTCTGAAGCTAACAATCTCCTTCTTTTTGATGATGACAAACCCAATTTGAGAAAATATGTAGAGATTTTAAAGGAAATATATAACGGATATTGGATCAAGAGAATTCTATATTCTTTCAAAATACATTTGATAGAGTTTTAATAGTCTCTTTCTTGAGGTATGATGTAGATGTGAATAAGATATTTATTGTCTTTAGTACTCTTGACATAAAGTGCTCTAACACATTTCAAAATGTTTGCTCTAATACTTCTCATGAATTACTTGACATACTTCAAAAACCTTATTTGAAGTGAAGCTTAATGTAGAGCATACATGTTCAGAGCATAAAAGATAATATATATGTATTAGAGCCATAAATGATATGTATTAGAGCTAATCATTAAATGTATCAAAGCATATGGTGGATGTATATAAGTATCAAAACACAAACTCAAAACTTATAGACACACATCAAGTTATATGACAAGGCTTTCAAGCAAGTGTAAATATATTATAACAAACTTAAAATCTTGAATCATGATAAAGTATAAATCTTATCATATATGTACCAGATTAATAGTTTAAGATAATAGAGCAATAATAAGAGGAAAAAATTGTATAGAGCTTAACATCAAAATATGAACAAAATGAATGTTGATTATGCAAGAATGATCACGAATTCTAGACTTCCTCTTAGCTTGACCCTAATGTTAAGACACATAAGATTTTCTTCATATTTACTTCATCCTTTTCTTCTTTTCTTCTCCCCTTTTGTCATCAACAAAAATATCCTGGAAAATCAAGCTATACCATCATCGGCCCCTTTTTCTGAGGTTTGAAGAACTGGATCAATAGCTCTTCATGTCTTATTAATTGGGCACTAATCTCCTGTTGGAGCCTTTAGGAGCCACCTTAGCTTTAGCATCAGTTGTTTTGTCTGGAGTAGTTGTTGATCAAATGGTAGACTGGTTTCTAAAGGTAATTGGCTTCTAGGGAGGTGCAACAAGATTAGGAAGGAAGTCTACATGAATTGGTGAGTCATGGGCATCTTAGATGGCTCTTTAATCACTGCAAAAGGTTCGCGAATGAAGATCTAGTCCTTCTACTAAAGCCCTGAATCCCCTTGGCCCTTTCTATTTTCCTGGATTCCTCTAATCTTCTTTTCTCTTGGAGAATTCTTTGCTCCTTAAGAACCCTTTCTCCTTCCTCCTCATCCTCATCTTCAAAAAAGTCTTTGTCTTATGCAGCAACCCTAGCTTGCTTAGCATCAAGCATCCGTTTAAGTTTAGAGCTGCCCTAGACACTCCCTTGGCAGATTCCTGTACTTGTGATCAACATCTTGCCTTTTGGGAAGTTTGTAGGCCTTCTCTTAAAGAGCTCACTTTTTGAGGTCTCCCTCAATTTTTGAAGGTTTGGGGACACAAGTCTTCTTTTGCTTCTTGTCTTGCTTCCAATTTCTATTTTGGGAGGGCCTCTTCAGGCTAAGTCCTCTCAGATTTTGATTTTGAGTTCTCATTGCTTTCAAAGAGGACAATTTTTCTCTTTGCCCTTCCCTTTCTTGCCTCTTCTTCTTTCTCTTCCAAATAGCCTTTCAGCTTTAGCATTCTTTACTTGAGAACTCTGTCTTCTGGAACATGTTTTGACAGGTACAAACTTAGTTCTTTTCATCATTGTCGCAACAGTATCGACGAGGATGGCGAAAATTAGATTATTGAAAATTGAAGTCACCACTAAGTTTATTTAAATTGGGAAAACATGGAAAAACCAATTTTATTTCTGAAAATAGTCTTTGAAAAACTAGATATGAGTTCGAAGTTCGTTATGCATAGGGAAGGGTAGAATTTAATTTTAGGCACCCCTAATACACCCGTCCTTGGACGGTAACTTAGTAAATTGTGTAAATTATTTACAACCTTTTCAAAATATTTATTTTACTACTTTTTATTTACACGAAAATTTAAAAAAAAATTCTTTCTTAAAAGAAGTTTTGGAGCATCATGTTGTCATAACTTCAGGTGTCCAAAAATATTGAGTTAATACTGTTCTCAAGATTAACTTTTTTATTTGAAAGAAAATATTTGACAAGCCATCTCGGCTAAATTATTTTTGGTCTTTTTATAAGGGAAATAAAATTTAAACAAACTTTCTTTAAAGGGAATTTTTGGAAACATAAGCTGTCACAACTCAAATGTCCAAAACATTGAGTTAATAAGCCGTTGCGGCTACGCTAACGTCTTTATTGAAAATAAAAGATACCCAAATAAATGAAAAATTCAAAAATGCTTCCTATAAAAGTAAAAATAAAAAAACTCATTAGAAAAATTATTTACATGTAAGACAAAAATTATGAAAATTTAATTTTGGCTTGACGAGATCGCCATCCTGCGTATTCCCTGGTGCAATGGAGAACTCAAATTCACGTAACCTATAGAAAACATTTGTTATGGGTTGATTGATTTTATTGTTAAAAGATAAATTTTAGAATATTTAAGTTTCACGCTAAAATATTATTAAATATAGAATTAATAAGTCATCATGGCTAAACTAATTCTATAAAAAAAAAGAAAATTATTAATTTGTAAAAATAAAAAACAAAAATTTAAAAGACCAAACAGTTTTCTAAAAAAAAAGTTATGTTTATTTTTAAAGAAAAGAAGACCAAAAAGTTAAAATACTTTAGATATGTTTTTAATTCACGCCCCGGGCTGAAAAAAAACTCTAGCCCAAAATGCTTGTTATTGAAACAAGGTTGTCGGACTTAAATAGCCCAAACTCTCCCCCTGGCGCCTTTCAACTGAAACGGCCCAAATAACAAATTGTACTACTAAAACATTATCAGAAGATATAAAAAAATAAAATAAGGACCCAAAAGTAAAAAGATGCAGGCATTCTTAGATCCCTAATTTTAGAACTAAGGAACATCACAATGCGGAAAGAAAGGGAGTAGGTGGCGGCAGGCTAAGGGAAGAAAAGGGGGCTTCGATCCACGCGGCGGGCTGTCGCGGCGATGGGGGAGCGGGATCGTAGGACTATAGCATTCGCGGAGAAGGGTGGCAGCGGCTGGTGGCTTGGCGTGGAAAGGAGGAGGCCGCGCGGAGGAGGAGAATGATTCGCGGTGGAGCGGAAAAGGGAACGGAGGGGTGCATGGCGGGCTATGGGTGGAGGAGTTAAGCGGCGTTGCAAGGCTCATGGTCACCAACAAACGCTGGCGGTTGATCTATCGCGGCATGTAGGCGTCGCCGCGAAAGGGGTGGGCGATGGCGCGTGGACGGGAAAGGGAGTGGAGGGTGGGGCGGCCATCTTGCGGCTCTTGGGTGGTGGTGGTTCACGGAGAGAGAGAGAGGCGTGGTGGGGATTGTGCGGCGTGGGAGGAAGGGTGGCTCGCTGTTGGTGGCTCAAGGCGGTGGCAAAGGGTGATGATGATGGCAAAAGAGAGGAAGAGAGGTCGCGGTGGTGGCTTGGTGGAGGAAGGGTGGCCTCCCAGTTCCTTTTCCTTTTGTTTTTTATGTTTTTTTTTGTTTGTTTTTTTTTATGATTAGAAAGAAATACCTATTGATGTTTCTTCTGTTTTCTTTTTATTGTTGTTGGTTTATGTTCCTGGTTTTTGAACTTCTGGATTTTTGATGATTCGGGCTTGTATCTTGTATATCTTTTGGAATTTTTCTAGCTGATAGTCTTAAAAATTGATGGTAGTGGTAATGGTTGTTATGTGTTTAAGGAGGTGATGGTTGTTCTATGATATGGCTGTGGCTCAAGGATGAGAACAATGGTGATGGTGTTGGAGTTGAGGGCAAGGTTAACTTGGTTATTTTTGCAAGTTCTGTGGATGATCCTCTCATTTTTTGGTAATGGACCTCTGCATTTATACACACTTCAAATTGATTGTTTGGTCCTTTATAATTCCTTTCAAGCCATGACAGGGAATGGTTCAAGGATCTTGTCTGATTTATTGCAATTATTGTAATGATGATTTCTCAATTCACGGATGGTGGAAGTATGGTCTTTCACCTTTTGCAATTCTTTTTATTCGCATCAATTCATTGTGTTGTGCTCTTCTATCTGCTTTCCCTTTTTTTCATTTTTTATTTTATTATTTTTTGTTTAGGTTTATAGATCAAAGAAATGTGGGCTGATAGGAAATAAATAAAATGGGTTGGCCGATTATCTTTTTTTTTGAATGGAAATGGACTGATATGAATGTATCCTTTTTTTGGTTTTTTTTTTTGGTTATAATGCATATGAGCCATAATGTAAATCAACAGCCAAATGTACCCAAAATCATGGTCTAACTGAATTTGTTAATCAACGGGCTAAACTGAAAAATGCCAATTTTTTTGTTTATGGATGGACAAAATTGGGTGTTCACAATCGTCTTGAAAGAGATCATTGTGTCACACCATTCTTCAAGAAGTATCCATTATGTTAGAAAACCCTTGTCAGCAACATCACATATGGGACCCTAACAATTATTCTCTTCTCCTTTGTAATAACACTAAGAATGAAGTCCATTATCAACCTTGGCAAGTTGAGTTTTCTCTTTGCCATGAGGCAATATAGAAGCACGTAGTCCATCCTAAGCAACACATTAGTCCTGCCTAGCCTAAGGAGAATGGTAAAGTGGATAACAGTGAATATTTTCTCACCTTGGAGCTTAGCATAGCAGTGGTGATATCACTGGGTTTGTGTTTGGGAGAATCAATGAGACACTTGGAGACCTCTTCAGCTCACTCCAAGAGATTTGAACTAGTCATTATGTGCTAGACAGGTTACTCCTAATAGGAGCCATAACCACTATCGATAGCTCGCGCCCTATCTCCATGTATGTGTTATGGATGGTGGTCTTGAATGTGGTGTAGGTCTTGGCCTCTAAATGATAATAGAAGGCAGTGACCATACCTAGAAACACCCTCTAGAGATATCAGGAACTCTTCATACCTTGGAAGGTGAAGACTTCCTTCACAATGGGTACTTGGTTCATCAAGTGGTTGCTTAAATCTCTTCCAAGAGCAACCTTTCTTTGGGAAAAGTTGTCTACATAGAACTTCTACATATAGGGCTCATTATACATGTGGAAAGGACCCCTTTTGGCATTGATGCGGTCTAGTTGCTTCCTTCAGCCATTGTTGATAAGGTTTAAGGGATTGAAAGAAAAGGTTGAGGATTTGAGGGTGGAGAAGGTTAGAGAGGGAAGTTCAGAGAAGATGAAACGTGGGGGGTATGGTACGTCATATAAAAGTTGTCAATATATACATCACATTGAGAAATAAGTTCATCCTCTTATAAAACTATTTAGTAACTCGGTCTAAAAAAAACACATCTTGTATCTAATCTAACCTGCTCAAATACCAAGGCCTAACAAAATCACATATACATATAAATGGACCTCAGAAACATCTAACAAGATCGGTCTGTAGGCTGCGAGTACTAACACTAAGCTACAATTGTGTACATGTCAAAGAGTCTCTAAAAGTCTCACATCCTCCTAGAGAAAACGTTTGCCATCGGTATGATGGCATCACCTCTAGCACGGGCATAAGGCCTGTGGGTGGATCAGAGTCAGAAGCGGAAGATGAAGAGGGAGCATCTCTTGGAGGGGTACGTGAAATGGCAGGGCAACGAAGACATCAGGATGTGCCATATGAAGAGGGACACCATCATAAGGTAAAACAGGATCAAAATCAACAGTAAATACCAGATGAACTCGCGACCAAAGAACACATAAGCTCAAACTTGAGAATTGCCTCCTGCATACAGGAAATCTAGTCCGGGTCATAATGCCACACCCATTGTGGCGAATCAAGGAAGAATATCAGGGATGACATTGGTAGGATCTAAATACAATACATAATGCACATAAACATAGGGATGAGAATGTTATATAATTCTCGGTAAAGCACTCCTCGAACGTAAATAAAACATAACTAACAATTTCATTATACAAGAAATATCATGTAAAGTCATATTCAGAAACAATGATAATCATGCGCTTCGTTTTATAACCATGGAACCTAATTTAGTGCATTTTTCTTTTTTCATTAACGTAGGGAAGACTTAGTTCTATACCAAATGGTATCTGTAGTGAATGACTTCACAATGGGTAATTTATACCTAATAGTATTCTCAATGGACAACTCCACAATGGGTAATAGACTTCTTATCAGGACATGAGCTCATTCCTATACGTGATCATCAGACTTCATTTTTCTCTTTTTTGAATTTCAGAGTTCTATTCCTCAGCCGATACGTCTACCGACTCATAATATCTCTAGGGAAGTCCTTCTTTGCCTTCCTTTTTAGCCAACATAAGTCTTGTCTCTTTTTCCCCATATGTTAGAATATACACAGTTGACGTTCCTATATGCTTTTTTGTCACATATATTCACTTATCATCTTTCTTTTTACCAATGCCTCCAATTACATATAAATATTCATTCACAAAGGAAATTCTCATTTATTTATCATAAGCCAATCTTTAAAGTGTAAAGCATGCATTTATACTCATTATATTTGAATCAAAGGACATTATCTCATCAATTCAATACTTTGTTCAATTTCCAGCACCTTGATAGATTTTTCACTTAAGTAGCAAAATTTACTTTTCATATCAAATAACCAATTCAAAGGCTATAAAAATTCTCCATGACACCTCAATATGTCCATAAGAGACTGAAAAAATTTTAGAGCAAAAATCATTCTCTAACTATGTCACAAAAGTAGACAAATTCAGAAGTTAGAAACTCTCTAATTATAGCCAACAGTCCCAAGTTCTCAATTTTATTACCCTATCAAATGAATATATGAAATCCTACAAAAATTCAGGATTGAAATTCAAGATGTCCTCAACACCCTAAAAATGTCAAAAGAAAAATCAATCATTTGCTTTGATAACAAAATTAGCAAAATCTTCAGCTTCATTCTAACAATTCTGGTAGCACAGGTATAGTTTTGGTTCTTGATTTTTTTAAACCAGTAAAAGTTCAAAACAAGACTCAAGAAAATTCGTGAACTAGTTTAGAATGTTAGCTTTAACATATAATTTTTCAAGCTCATAGAAATACCCACAAACACATTAGAAAATTCATTCCTTTCTATCTATAGCAAAATTGAAAATCTAGCAACATGGTTCAACGTTCTTTTGACAAAAATGATTTTTCAACAACACGAAATTACTCCATCAATGCAAATACATCAATATCTATGTATAACCTCACATTAGAATTAGAGTTACCCAATTTAAATACTCAAAATCTATAAGAAAATAGAATTGCAACAATTAAGATTACAAAAAGCCTAATTTTGGGTAACATTTGGTTATTGTCCTGGACAGTAGACAGAGACAATGGAGACGGAGACACAAACAAAGATTGTCTTTATATCTTGTTTGGTGATACATGAAGACAAGAACAATAATGCATGGTAAAAGACTTTTTAACCCCCCACTTAACAAACACAAAAACAAAAACAAAAAATGGCAAAAAGAAATTGTTCTCTCTCATGATAAGTCAGAGTCCCTTTCCTTTCTTCTGACCTCCCTCATTCTTTCTCCATTCATGGCAGTCCTCTTAATGGCATCCAGATATTTTCTTACTTTATTCTTCCATCCATGGCTTCTATATCCACCTTCTTTGGCATCTAATTTCCTTTTTGTGCGATTGTCCTTTATTCTGTGGTTGTTCCTTTCACGACGGCATCGCAATCATGGCTTAGGTAGGTCGTCGTCGATGATCTCCATGGGTTTTCAAAAGTGTGGTTGTGGGGACAAGTTGATTCTACTTACATCTAATAGTGAGGTAAATCCGGGAGAAAGTTTTGGAGTTGCCCTAATTGGAATGTAAGTGTTGATTTTGGTTAGCTCTGATTGCAACATCAACCTTTGATTGCAACATATCATGGCTTCTCAAGATTTCTCTTCTTATTACTTTGATCATCACGACCTATTTTTTAAACAAGCAAGATTGTGCCATCGATTTCTAGATGAAATTTTATTTTGGTTACCTTTGAATTGGGAAATTAAGATCAAGTGCTATCAATTTATTTTGTTTTCGGTAGCTTTTAATTTGCAAGTTAATATCAAATGCTTTCACTTAACTGAAAATTATTTATACTCTTTGCAGACCCAGAATAGTTGTAACTTATTTAATTGGTCTGATAAGAAAGAGATATTGGAAAATGCAACCGATGAAGTGGATCAGTCATCCTTTGCATCAGATTTATTACAAGAAGAATCAAGAAGAAAGATTATGAAGGTTAAAAAAAAGCTAGGTGCTAAGAGGAGGAAATCAAAGTGGCTTGTGGTGGCTATTGTGGTGTCATGGGTACATTTGTTGTTGTTATGTATAGTATTAGTGGTAGGGGCTATGTGGATTAGAGGTTTAATACTTTGGTTAGGCAAACTTGGTGCTAACTTTTGTACATTGACAAACTAATGTATGGTTTGATATTGGCAATGAAATGAAGAGCTAATGGTTTTTGTTCTAACTTTTTTGTTCTAATTACTTGACTTTGGTAATATTTGCTGGATATCTAATTGTTGAAAAAGCTTCATCTGAATAATTGTTTATAAGTTGGTACATATCTAACTTGTTGCATAATTGGTGGATAAGTTTCTTGTTCTCATGTGGAGTATAGGGATCTTTCCAGTTGTAACCATTAATGCAGCAAATGATAAATAGGGAATGCAATTTACTTGGCATCCAAAAGGCTTGGTCACATATTGTAATACCCTAATTTTAATAAAAAGGTTAGAAAAATTTTTTCAAACCAAGAAGGATGCTAGTTACCCTTATTCTTCGTTTTCAGGTCCTGAATTTCATTAAGTCTTGACCTTACACGCCTTTGTAGGGCTATATGATAAACCGTTTCTTGGGATCAAAAGTTCCAGTAATTGTTCCCTAGAGAAAAATAAGTTAGAAAGTGATTTTTAATGAATTTTATAAAACCTTTAACCATTCGATTTTTAGTCCACAAGTTTGTAAAATCATAAGAATTCCTGAATTTGAACTAAAACTCGAAAATTAGATTTTGATTGCTGGGATTTTGATTTTTCTAATATTTTATTTGAGTCCAAATGAGGGGTATTTCCTTTATTTACATTTATGTTTTAAAGTTAATGGGAAGTAAAATAAATGAATTTAAGAAGTAAATAAAATAAATGATTTAAGAAGCAATATAAATGAATTTATGAAGTAAAATAAATGATTTAACTTAAATGTAAATAAGTGACCAATCTGGAGAGCGCAGCGTTAGGGTGTAACATCCTCTCCTTTTTATGGATTGCCGACTGTCCCCACAAACCAACACGGGTCTTCAGTGCTTCACTCACACGCTTCCTAGGAGGTCACCCATCCCAAAATTATGCCAAGTCAAGCACGCTTACTGTGAAGTTCTTCGTGATGGGCTCCGAAAAAGAAAGATGCACTATTTGTGGCATAGGTAGTACTAATCAATTCATATAAGCCCTTCTTAACTGTATAGTCCCATACCTATACAGACTAAGGATCCCTCTCATTTGGGTGTGTAATCGGTTCATTCATGTACCCCTCCGCTTGGAGGTAGGAGCCATTCCTTGTCCGTGCCTTCTCGCAGCGATCACTCCTTGCCTCGTCCCTGGGCGTTACATGTTACCAGCCACCTTAAAAAGAATTTTGCCCTCAAAATTCATTTGAAAAGAGTTTCAAAAGACAGTTTTTATAAATCAAACAAGCAATCCACACACAGGCAATCAAAGGATAATAATTGAATCCTAAACGTTCCCACCTTGGATCAGATTATTAGGTGGTGAGGTCTCCTTAGCTCTTAGTGTTCCTATGTGTTGGCTTCTCAGGTTTTGGATATCTTTCTGGACATTCCCAAATCTTATGCCCCGGTTTGCCACAACGGTAGCATACGTATTGTCCAGCCAAGCAAGGTCTCTCCCATGATTCTTTCCATATTTTGGGCAATCTTGCCACACGGTGACTTTGGGCTGTTGTCTTCATATGGGATGGCTCGAAATTGCTTTTTTTGGGGTCAAGCCTCCTCAAAACTTTTGTCTTCAATTGCCAATCTTTTATTAGAAATGTCCCTAGCAGATTTGGCGGTTGCTAGCTTCTTGTTGGAGTCCTCTCACGTCGGCACTTGTTCACTAGGGCTGCATAATCCGAATCTCTAAGACCACTGCAACTTCAATATCTTCTCGTAACCCTCCTTCATACTTCATGCATTTCCAAGCTTCATCAGGATTGCGCTGGTAGATAGTGGAAAACTTGCAGAGCTCCTCGAACTTGGCCGTATACTCTGCTATGCTCATAGATCCTTGCTTAAGCGCCATGAATTCAGTTCCTTTGCATTTCTCTGAAGCGGGAAGTACTTGTGGTAGAAAGCTTCCTTGAAGATATCCTAAGTGACTTCAGTTTGAGAAGCTTTGAATAATCCCTTGGTGCCAACCTACCAAAATTTGGCATTCTTCTAGCATATAGGTAGCAAAAGCCACTTTCTGGATCTTGCACGGAAGAACTAGAAAATCTTCTCCATGGCCTTAATCCATTCTTCCACTTTACTTGGATTGAAGGCTCCTTGGAAAGACGGGGGTTTGCTTTTCTAAACTCCGCGAACTTTTGGTATTCCTGTCCACTTCTACTCCTCCAGGATTCCCCACCGGATTTCCTTCGGCATGACGATCCAACCTTTCCATCATTAGGTTGGCATGTAGCTTGTTCTCTCATAGCGCCGCCATTTCACGAAAGGTGTCCATCATTTCGCGTTATTTCCCTGCGCTCCTAGTTTGCCGATTTGAAGTCATCGAATCCTGTCACACCAAATAAGAATTATTGAGTTGATCAGGCTCAATACCCAGCTAAGTGTGGCAGGCAATCCACAACATTCCAAACTAGCAGTGATACACATATATAAAATTATAATGCATGCCATTTACTAAGGAAGCATAGCTAGTCCATTCTTCAAGGTCCTACAAGGATGAATTGCTCTGATACCATAATGTAACATCCTCCTAAGTACAACCCCATCCTTAAGTCATGACATTGCACTCGAGAGTTGTTACTCATTAATTAGCGGACATTTATTAAGTATCTATAGCAAACACGATTTACGTAGGTAATAACTAAGTGCAATTCTATTAAAAAATATATATCAAAAGAACACTACATACATTGAGTACATAATTGAGTACAAAAGGAAGCTCCTCTATGAGCCATAGTACCTAACTGTTCTCGAATAATAATTACGTACATCTCCATTCCCCTAAATAAAACATAATAAAAGTAATAACTACTACATTATTGCAAGCTCGAGTTCTTTAAGATAGCAGCATCATAGTCCTCTGGCTTCATCTAGGCGACATGGAAACACAAAAACATAGGGGTGAGAATTACATAATTCTCAATAGGGCATCCCCAAATATATACGAAAAATCTATGTCATCATCATCGCCCAGCCACTTCGGTTTATCAAGAAAATGTGATCATGCAATATAAACTAAAGATTTATTTTAAGATTCTAAAATCATCCCTCCGAAGTGGGTAGCTTTTAATAATCAACCACTTAGAGCACATATATCATAATATTTCAACAATTAATAAATCATTCCATGGCAGCCAATCTAGAGTAAGATGAGTAGGCATATAACACATGCAGTGAACTTATCTTAATGTGACATGGTTCCATTTATGGCCATAGAAATCAAGTCAGTGCATTTTTCTCTTTTCATTGACATAGGAAAGACTTAGTTATACCCAACGGGTATTTATCATGGACAATTCCACAATAAATAATTTATACCAAATGGTATTTGTAGTGGTTTACACCACAAGGGAAATAGTCTGCTTAGGGACGAGTTGAGTCTTATACGTGATCATCGAACTTCATTTTTTTTCCATTTTTGAATCACACACAGATCTATTCCTAGCCGATACGTCTATCGACTATAAATTGGGGGTTTCTCTTTTCAATTTCCTTCCCTCATTCAACCTAAGTCTTGTTTCTGTTTTGTCCATATGTCAGAACATGCACGATTGAAGTTTATATATATTCTCTTTTCTCAAATGCAAGCATAATTCATATACAGGCATTCATTCACAATATAATGTCAATCATGCCTCTAGCATACTTTTATATGTCACAAGTCACATGGCCAAATAGGTAACATCAAGTATTCATGTCATACTAGAACCAAAAATGTCATTAGTTCATCAACTCACAACATCAATCCATTTCCAGCACAATGACAGATTTACCTGTCCTAGGCACAACATTTAATTACCACACCAAACAGCCATTCCAAGTACCACAAAAATTATATATGACAATTTAACATGTCTAAAAAACCATGTAAAAATTTCAAGACAAACAGATGTCTATAGCTACTTCAGTAAAATGTACACATTTTGGGATCAGGGGCCACCAATTCAGTCAGAACCAAGTTCCCAAAATTTTTAACCCTAGTAATTGATGGAATCAAGGCACAAGAAAACTTACAGTGATACTTCAATATGTTAATAACTTTATGTAAAAATTTCACAGGCTAATTCAATCAATTTCTATGATAATAAATTCGGACAAATTTATTGCTTCAATTTCAACAACCAACAGCACATTAGTCACATTTTGGTCCTTGATTTTTTTGAGGTAGTAAACTTTAAAATCAACACCCAATAAAATTCATGTAGTTATTTAAGGTGTTAAATATAACATATAATTTTTGTAGCTCATGAAATTATCCACAACTATACCAGAAAATTCGTGCATAATTACTGCTTGCAAGACAACTAGGAATCCAGCAACCTAGTCCCAATTTCTTTTGAGAAAAACCCTTTTCTAAGCCCATCCAAACACACCACCAAAATTCACACATCAATATCAACATATTATCCAGCAATACAACTAGAATTTCGGACCTAGGTCATGCCAAAACAGATCAGAAAAATTTGACAAGAAAAGGCGCAAAACCCTACTTGTAGTAACCTATTAGCTCCTTGGCTTCAAGATTAACCAAACTTGATTCCTTCTCCTCCAAAGCTCCCAATCCAACTTCAAACCCCTCTAATATCAGTGAGGTGTGAGGTACAAGACAAGGTTTTGATAAGGAATGGAAATTTTGTTCGGTTAGATTGGTAAAGAATTAGGTGTAGAACAAGTTTTGTGAAGGAACTTTGAGGTTTCCACAACTCTAGGCTAGGGTTTTTGGGCTTAGAACTCAAGATCAAGCTCTTGAAGATGAAAATGGTGGCTGGTTCTTTTCTCCTTGAAGGCTGCACAAAATTTTGAAGCTTAATGAAGGAGGATTTGGCTTCTTGAAGAAGATTAGAACATGTGTTGATCTTATAATGGATGTATAAAGATATTTTATGATAAAGCAAAATGGATGGCTAAGATTAAATCTTGGATTCCAAGATTAAATCCAAGATTAAATCTTGGCCTTCCACATGTCCTAAAAGGATAAGCTTTGACCATTTGTGGTGACTAAAAATATCTTGTGTTAAAATCGCACACCGAAATTTTACCAAACGAGTAAACACCATATCAATTGAACCGATATTGCTTGAAAATTAATTTTAAGTATAAAATTATCATTACCACCTATTTCTAACCTTATTCCCATGTTTTCCTAATTTCGGGCACCTCAGGCCCGAATCTAGGTTTCAGCTGTCCCGGGCCGTGGGACCGCAAGGTTACTATTCACCTCGACAAGAAATATGTATATATTTTTAAAACATTTGTTGGGCCACTCTCATCGTTGTTAAACTATTATATTTTTAAAATTATGACAAACAAAGCTCAAATTAATTTTTAAGTAATTTTAAGGGTGTTACAGGGAACAATAAGGCAAGTGTAGGGGAGAATTTTATGCTCTGTGAGCGCTACAATGCTCATGAGCTCTGAGCGGTCAACGGGATTATAAAAACCCCTATTTTGGGGTCTAGAACACACTTTCACACAAAAACACACCCCCAACTCGAGAAGCTTCGTTCTTTCACCCTCCTCACCCCAAAACTTCACTTTTCTTCAATTTTCTCCAAACTTAACTTGAATTGGTACGTTGTTCTCTTAGTTTTACTCCTTTTCCTTCAAGTTTTCCCGTTTAGGGTGGTTCCCTCGCTTCTTAAGGAAGAGAAGTTTTCCACCTTGTTAGAGATGGATTCTTGAGTGTTTAGAGGTTAATCTAGCATATTATGGTCATTATAGTAGATATCAGAGTCATTCCTTTTAGGGATTCGCTGGTGTTGTTTACTAAATTCCACCCCTCCTGGTGAGTGGGTTTGCACTTGTGATCTCTATATTGTTCATTATAGTTATTTTCATGAAACTATGACTTAAACTATGATTTTAGAGATTACTGGATAAGATTTGAGATTTATGCTGATTATGAACTTGGTTTTCTGAATATCATGAACTATGTCTTAGAAAACTAATGGGACCATTATTGATGAAATGATTCTGATTATAACTGGTTTGAATTGTGATTGTTAGGGATTTATGATTGTTAAAATGTTTGTTTTATGTTGAATATGGATTATGCAAGTGATTACTGAGGATTTTGAGATTTTAAGGAATGTTATTATGATTTTAGAATCTTTCAAACTTATGAAAGAATGTTATTGAGAGAGGATTTAGAGATTTAGACATAAAAAGATTTTAGAGTATGAATCCTCGTATGACTCAGAACAATTGGCAGATACATATTCTGTGGACTTGAAATTACCATGTATGATTTCAAAATTATAGTTTTGCTAAGGTCAAACTTAGAAGTTATAGAGATTTAAATCTCTCAGGAGATGAATGGTTTTAAGAATAAATCAGCTAAGAGAATAAATAAGCCTACGATGGGCAATCTATTCAGAGAATTGATTGGCACTACGGACGCGACGTAACCCAGAAGTGACCAGAAATAATAAGAGAACTTGTTATATGGGGACGGCGATACGTAACGCCCACATATGACACGAGACTTATAAATAGAGAATTGAATGGCATCCTGGGGACGATGATATGTAATGCCCAGATATGACCTGAAACTAATAAGAGAACTTGTTATTACACTGGGGATGACGATATGTAACATCCAGATGTAACTAAAGATTATTATATAAAGATTTTTGTTTCTCTATTAAGTACCGTTGCCTAGTGTTATAGAGAGATGCGACTTTGATAATATGTATACAAGTATGATATGTTTTAAAGCTTTATAATATTATTATTATCATTATGATTTTATGCATTGTTCTGTCCCATGAAAGGGGGTTCAGGTTAGGACTCATTCACGAGTTTTGGTATCAAGACTCAACCGTCTCCTTTCTCTTATTTTTAAGATAAACAAGGCTGCAAATTCTAATTAGCCTTTTTCCTCTCGGCCATAGTAGAGTGTAAACTGGTAAGCTTCAATTAGGGTGAAACATCCAACCTTATTGTTAAAGTGGTCTAGTACATGCGCGGGTCCGGACCTTAGATTATATTTTGCATTTTACGTCTAGGATAGTATATTCTCATTTGGTGTTTAATGTCATAACTATATTAAATTCATGGAAATTTTGGAAAGAAGCTGCTTATAGTTATATATTGTATTATGATTTAGACCTTAGATATAGTCTATGACATTTCAGATTTTGAGTAACTTAACTAATTTGAATTGGAAGAACAGGTGATTTGTATGTAGAAAAAGAAACTTTGTTTTGAATGATTTTATAAGTTACTGTGCATATAGAACAATAGATCATGAAGCTACGTGGGAACCGATTTCTCAATATCGGTCATGTGCCCAGGTCGGGTTGTGACACATATAATAGAGAATGCTTGGAGTTTAAGTTTCAGTTTCAACTTATAGCAATTGCATATTAGTTTCAGTTAAGTTTCATAATCACCAAGGCTGAAAATTGTTTATGGTTTTTTGCTTTGAGATGGAATTGTATTTGAGATGGAAACATATATTGCATTTGAGATGGAAATAGGGAATGCAATTTACTTGCACTCTAATTCTTGAGTAGACTTTTATGTATTGTGCCAATTTATGTGGTAGGATAGATGTGATAGGGCATACATATGATTTCATAGTCTGGAAGCCTAGTGTGGTCATTTCAACTCATATCGTTGCATTGTTAAAGGAAGTTTCAGTGAAACTCCGTTTTAAACAGTTCATTTTATCTTTATGGATTTGGCAGTTTATGGATATGGGTGAATTATTATCTCTTAGAATTTATTATTCCATGGGTCTAGGATTAAACATTTTAATAGGTCTCGTATCCTCCACCTCGTATTTCTCCTTTCCTATGAAACTTCTTTTACGTTTTGTGCAAAGCAGAACATTTTAACATCCTAAGTTTAAATTGTTTAGATATCAAGTTCTAGAAAGCTTCACATTGTGGTTTATGATAAGTGGCAATTACTAAATTTACCACTATTTTTCATGTTCTTGAGTAAAATGTATTGTCATATGCAACATTTGTTCAAGTGACTTATGCAGTAATGTAACACCCTAATATTTAACCTAACCTGCCTAGGACGTATTAAGATTAATTATTAGTTATTACTTCTTTTTAAACTCGTTTGTAAAATTACTTAGTGGAAAATCAGGTAAATTTTTTTTTTTTGAAAACCTAAATCAAAACTAGAGCCATGAGCGCACTACCATGAGCAAAAGAAATTAAACATACAATTTAAAGGCAATAAAGAACACATCCTTCTATAGAAGCAACCATCATAATATTTAATATCATAGTGATACATAGTTCTGGGATAGTTCTGGGTACATCAACAGAAAAACCAAATAGAGTCATACCCATATAAAATGGACAAGAGTTTGGTACATAAAATAGGAAAGTGCAGAAAAGAAACATAACAACAAGTACAAGAAAACCCCAAAAGATCAAACCCAAGCTATAGCTACCTCTCCCTCGAAACCTCCGGTGACGCTGTCCTCATCCCTGGAAGGTACATACCCAATGAATTGGGCGAGCTCCTCGGGTGTATGCAAGCAGAAAAGGGGACGGTGTAACGCTGAGGGACGAGGCAGGGAGTGATCGCGGTGCGAGAAGGCACGACAAGGAGCACCTCCTGCCTCCAAGCGAGGGTACATGAATGACTGTACACCCGAATGAGAGGATCCTTAGTCTCTATAGGTATGAACTATCCAGTTAAGGAGGGCTTATATGAATTGATTGATACTACCTATGCCACAAAGATGCATTTTTCTTTTTGGTAACCCATCATGAAAGAACTACAGTTAAGCGTGCTTGACTTGGGGTAATTTTGGGATGGTGACCTCCTTGGAAGTTTTCCCAGGAACATGTGAGTGAGGACAAAGTACGCTGGAAAAGACCCATGTTGGTTTGTGGGGACAGTCATCAATCCATAAAGCGGGAGGGGATGTTACAAATGGTATCAGAGCCTACACCTTCCGGTGGTGTGGTTCGAGGACGAACCAAGTGGAAGTGGTGGGCATGTAATGCTTGGGAACAAGCAGGGAGTAATCGCGTGCGAGAAGGCACGGACAAGGAGCGGCTTCTTGGTCCAGCGGAGGGGTACATGAATGAACCGATTACACACCCGAATGAGAGGATCCTGAGTCTCTATAGGTATGGGACTATACAGTCAAGGAGGGCTTATATGAATTGATTGGTACTACATATGCCACAAAGATGCATCTTTTTCGGTAGCCCATCATGAAAGAACTCCATAGTTAAGCGTGCTTAACTTGGGGTAATTTGGGATGGGTGACCCCTGGAAGTTTCCCAGGAAACGTGTGAGTGAGGACAAAGCACGCTGAAAACATACATGTTGGTTTGTGGGACGGTCAATCAATCCATAAGCGCAGGGAATGTTACAGATGGATGTGACCTCCTCGACGTGGGCATATCTCTAGGCATCGAGCTAATCTCCGTTGTGTCACCGTGTCCTCAGCCTCTCCCAATGTTGTAACACCCTAATATTTAACCCAACACGCCTAGGACGTATTAAGATTAATTATTAGTTATTACTTCCCTTTAAAACTCGTTTGTAAAACTACTTAGCGGAAAATATGGGTAATTTTATTTTTGAAATATATAAAATAAAATCCGAGCCATTGCGTGCAACATAAGCGAAACGTAAAGCATAAGAGAAAATAAATCATGCCACACAAAAGCAATAGAGAACACCTCAATCATAGGGACAATCATCATAATATTGAATATTATAGTTTAGTACATCAACGAAATATAAAAAAAAATATAAAGTCATACCCATATAAATGGGCAAAGCTTGAGTACAAGATTCAGGAAATCCAGGAAAAAAACAGAAAACATAAATAGCTAACACATGGGTGCCCCAAAAGATACAATTGGCTAAAAGAAAATCCTTCCTCTAAAGCCTATGGATGACGCTAATCCTAAATGGGGAAACGTAGCCCTCAAACTGCGAAGTTCCTCATGTGTACAGACGGAAAGGTAGACGGACATGACCTCCTCGACGTGGGCGAATCTCTGCGTCGAGCTAGCCTCGCCGTGTCACGTATCCTCGCGCCCCTCTGATGTCCATGGGAATTGTAGGGCAGACCCTCGAAAGGGATGAGTAGGGTAATCCTAGGACGGTCGTCTCTCGAGTGCCTCGGGCGAGGAACGTACTGGAGCCGCACATCGCCAAAGACGAAGGTCGAACATGACAGTTCTACTCGTCATGGGTCACGTCCTCTCGAAGATCAAATCATCGCCGTAGGGAGAGGTCGGAGTGAAGCGAAAGTTGGAACCGGGAATGCAAACGGACGTCCCATGTATGAAAAAATGCGCACGACACAACGACCCTCGAAATGGTAAGACGTGATCTAGATCATAGTGCACCTCCCACACGGCATATCAACAAAGATCACGAACGACGCCATCGTGGCCTGGAGACGTAATGGAAAGAGAAACAAAGAGGGGGGTGAGAATCTTCTAAAGAATCTCAGTAGGGAATCCTCTATCCTAGTGTCATTGTTTATGTCCCCAGGAACCTTGAGTTTATTTTAAAAAGGTTAAACATGCAAAGGTTCATTATGAGGTTTTCATAAAGGTAATTATGTAAGATCTGTGTCTTTTATGATGAATCTTAATGCATGTATGAAGCATAGCAGCACATGAATGCATGACAATACTTTATGCAACAAACCAATAAAGCATCTCATCAATAGCTAATTTTCATATAAGTGGCATGCACTTTCTCATAATCAACTTCTTTTTCATAAGCAAATGCTTCACATCTTTTCTTATTTCTCAAACTTGTGACATCATGGTATGTAAAAATATTAACCGACCCCGATACTAGGCTATGAGCTCATACCTTAACTAGTTGTCACTAGTTCTTACTTATCCTCTTGATGAGCGTATCATAATCATAAAATAATAATCCCAACTCCCAGAGTACGGCAGGGGACCTAAGGAATCACCCATCATGAGACTTTTTTCCTTCTCGAAACGCATCAATTGGTTAAGACTAGTGACTTTGTCCGCTTGGCAGGCTAATGTCGATGCCCTTGAACTTTACCTTCTCCTGGTCAGGAGAAGCATGTTCGTCGCGAACGCATCATCTGTTAAGCCAGAACATTGTGCTGCTCCATATGGCTCCATGACCATACCTTCCACGGTTTCCTTTCTCCTCACCATAGTAGGAGAAATGCGTCTCGACATGTCACATATAAAAATCTTTCTTTTCAATCTTTCTTTAAGTCCCTCAAATTTGACGGAAATTCAGCAGGCATACGACTACACTCCGAATTTCCTCGAATTAAGTCATGCCACATAACTCAAATCACACATATTGTTCTCATGAAATTTCTCAATCAAATAATTCTCGTAAACATAGGAGCATACCCTCTTAACTCATTCGTATTCGTATCTCTTGGATCTCAAGCATAGCATACCACATCATCACAACAACATGTCACAAATACACACATAGTCTCATGTTCATGGTATTAATATATTCATATTTATCATGAGTATACCCACTCAACCTCATTCTCACATTACACTTTCTATCTCATGGTATCTTATGCTTTGGCCTTATGGGTCTTAAACTTATGTCTAATGATTCTACCCTTCATTATGGATCTTTCTTGCACCTGGGATCATTACCTATAATTTCCCCTATCTTTATGCTCATTAACATAGCCAAACAACACTTCATCACTTTGGGCGGAATTTGTCATATGGTTCCAGATCCTATAATCTCCATCTTTACTTTTTTTAGCCTTTAAGGCTTATATTCAACTAGGCATAATCACTAATTATGAACCATCTTCCTTAAGCTCAATTATGTTGGAACAGTAAAATTATTGTTCTTGTGTCTAAGTGCTTTAAGATTCTTGTCTTAAGTCCTTTCTATTTACTTAGTCTTTCCTAACCTCCAAAATCGTTCCTCACTTTGCTCAAACATAGTCTTATGCATTTTAACTCCTCGAAACAGAATTCATCCATAGCACAGGAACAAAGTAGCAACCAAAAATGTACATTGCTCATGATCGCATAAAATCATGTTATAAGTGTAACCCGATTTTCTACTATTTGAGTACAAATGACCAAAATGCCCCTAAGGTCATTTTTACCCAAATTCGAGGACAATTGCCTGGCAGTCCTTGAATGGGTCAACTCAATGTTTGAAGGGGGTTATAACTGTTATGTTTGATATTCGAGGTGAAAATCTCATTTTCCGAACTTTCGGCTTAAAATGACCAAAATACCCTGCGTATTCTACACTGGAAAAGGTGCCGTTTGAGCCCAAACTTTTCCAGGAAGTTTGGAATGATGTTTATGAGTGATATTTGATGTCTAGTTGGGCCTGAAGGTCCCGCAGTTTCAGTGCAAAATTACCATTTTGCCCCTAGAATGTGTACAGTGAGCCTAATGACGCAATTAAGCAAACCTAAGCAATATTAGGCTCTAATCGAAGATTAATTTATTTCGATAATTAATCTAGAGTCAAAATAATTTATTAAGGTTAATTAAAACCTAAGATTGCTTAGTTAAACTCTAATTGCATTCTTTAATTCAAGATTCCTAGTCATGGAATCTTGAATAGTATTTTCTCTCCAATTCCTTAAATTAAGGAATTGTGCCATACCTCATTTGACTAAGAAAATGAATTTAATTTGTTAATCTAGTATGACCACTCCCTAATCAAGTCTTGACATCCTTAATTAGCCAATTACCTTACCTAAACACCTTCTTACAAACTCCTAATCAAAACCTTAATCAAAGAAAACACCTAAACACATCCTTAAACCACAATTACATGAACAAAATTTCCTCCTTGGTTGCATAGGCTAGCCGAATTCTCACCCAAAAGAAGTGCCACATGTTGAATTTTTCCTTACTCCAAAGACCATGCCTTGCCCATACTTATGCCCATACTCAACCATGCTTTAACCCATACTCAAAGCCATGCCTTGTAAGAGATATTTCTTCTCTCCTTCTCCCTCAAAGTGACGGCCACTCCTCCCTTATCTAGGCCATCCATGAGCTCTCAATCTTCTATAAATACACTAGCTTGAAAGCTCTTTGAATGTTTACACACTTGAGAAAACTTCAAGCTTTCTTCCCAAACTCAAAGAACCTCTTTCCTCCTCCCTTGGCCGAGTTCTTCATCAAGTTTCCAAGAAGGATTTCCTTCTCTTTTCCTCTCAAGAAACAAAGCTTTCCTTCCTTTCTTCAAGACTTCTTTAGGTAGGGGTTTATTTTCCAAGTTTTGTGTGCTTCCTTTAAGGAAGAGTTCTAGTGTTTCTCTTGGTTTTTCCAAGTTCTTCTTCTCTCCTTTTATTTTCGGGTTAGAGCCTTTGTTGAGAAAAAACATGGGCTTGATGATGAGGTTTCAAGATAATGGACTTGTGACGCCATGTGAGAAACCTCTAAAGCTTGAAACAACTTGGTCTTGGACCATACATGCTTGTGTTTCTTTCTTTTCCTTGGTTTTATTTTTCGGTTCCCTTTCCTTTTCCCCTTGAATGATTTTGGTTTCCTTTTCCTTTGTTTGAACAAAGTTTGCTAAAAATATTGTGTAGATCACAAAAGCTTTGTTAAAGAAAAATTAATCACATGATTTCAAAGAGCTCTAAGCTTACCCTTGCCAACCTTAAAGTTGGTTGGCCGTTCTAAGAGTTTACTCTAGATTGAAGCCCATGAGCAATAAAATAAAGAATATGAGTAGTTTTATTTATGATGTTTTGTTGAGTGTTGATGTTTTCGTCTTAGTCCACACTCATGAGCTTGATGATGAAGTTCAAACCAAAGTCTTCTTTGAAGATTTGGTGCTAAGAACTCTAAAGCTCATTGCCATTTGTTCAAGATACATGTTGGGTTAGGCTAGTAATGTCCCTCTAAAAGTCTTGCAAGAGCTCTAGTTAAGATAAAACAAGTTGCATTCATGTTTAAGTTTATGCCTTGCATAGCATGTTTATTTTGATGCCATCACTAAACTCTCAAGAACAACTAAGTGAACTTGCATTGTCATGTTTATTTTCCCAAGCTTGCATTTCATGTTTACATTTCAAGTCATCACTTAAACTCAAAGATAATAATGAGGTTGCATTTCATATTTATTTATGCACTCACTTTATTTTATAAAATAGTAAAATAAGTGCATTTCATGTTTAAGTTTATGTTATCACCTAAATACCCTAGAGCTCAAAGACTTGCCCTAAGTATCTTCAAAGGGAAACTTTAACCAAAAAAAAGTGGATGTGTTTTAGTATGATACAATGATGGTTTGATTTTGTAAAATGTAAGGATGATTTCAGGAAAATGTTGGAAAAATGTTTTATGAGGTCTCAAAGGTGTTTAAATAGCTTGGAATGTGTCAAAAATCATGTTTTCTCAAATTCCAGGTTCTGGTAATCGATTACAAGCTTATGTAATCGATTACCAAAGTGTTTTTTGAAGGGTTTTGGTTCTGGTAATCGATTACCATACAATGTAATCGATTACCAAGCTGTTCTTCATGCCCAGGTCAAAACCTTGTAATCGATTATATTGTGTAATCGATTACTCCGATGTTCTTTATTTTTCTAAATAGATTTAACCCTAAGAATCGATTACTATCCTGAATTGATTACCCAGTTTTGAACCTAACAAAATTAGTCCCTGGTAATCGATTACGATGCACATGTAATTGATTACCAGAACGCCCTTTTTGCTCATGAAATTATTCCAAGAGAAAGACTAGTCACTCGTATGCACTTATAACATGATTTTATGCGATTGTGCGTGATACATACTTTTGGTTTTCTATCTTGTTGGCCACTGGATGAATTCTATTTCGAGGAGTTAGAATGCGTAAGATTATGTTTGAGTAAAGTGAGGAATGATTTTGACCTTTAAAAGGACTAAGTAAATAGAAAGGTTTGAGAACTAAAATCTTAACACCCTTACACGAGAATAATAATAACTTTTGTTCCAGCATAATTGAGCTTAAGGAAGATGGCTCATAATTAGTGTTTATGCCTAGGAGTTGAACCTAGGATCTTAGGCAAAGACAGAACTTAGAAAAGAGTCTAAGGTGTAGACCTAGAATCCCCCATAGTCGAGTAATGATCATGATGTTTAATCTATACAATGCTGATTGGATGAGTTAGTGAACATAAATGTTAGAAAGAATTATAGGTAATGATCCCTTAGGTGTTATAGAATTCATAATAAAGGTTAGGATAATTGGAACACAAGTTTAAGACCCATAAGGGCCAAACATAAGACACCATGAGGTAGGAAGTGTGATGTGAGAATGAGACCAAGCGAGTGTGATTGTGTTATGTATGAATGTGTTAATGACATGAGTTTGATAACATGAGGATTCATGGTGTGTTGTGATGATGATTTTGGTGTGTTGTGGGCATAATGCATGAGACCATGTGATATAGATGAATAAAAGAAGTATGTTTTTATGATTGAAAGGTTTATTTGATTGAGGAATTTACCAGACAACATGCATTATGTGAGTTATGTGGCATGACTCAAATTTGAGGAAATTCGAAGAGCAGTCTGTCATGCCTTGAATTTCCGTCAAATTTGAGAGACTTAAGAAAGTTTTGAAAAAAAGATGTTTAATGTGACACACCGAGACGTACTTCTCCTGCTACGAGGAGAAGGTAAAACCGTGAGGGCATTGACATCAGCCCCCAAGCGGACAAAGTCGTTGGTCTTAACCTTCGATGTGTTTCGAAGAAGGAAAAAGTCCCATGATGGGTGATCCTTAGGCCCCCTACCCGTACTCAGGAGTCGGGATGATGATGATTATGATTATGTTTATGATTCGCTTATCAAGAGGATAAGTAAGAACTAGTGACAACTAGTTAAGGTATGAGCTCATAGCCTAGTTTTAGGGGTGCGGTTACTATTATGATGTTTGGTGTCACAAGTTTGAGAGAAGGAATGATATTCAAGAGAAGTTACATGCCACTTAAATGTTGATTGATTATTGTTTAGTTTGCCTAAAGTATTGTCATGCATTCATGATTTTGCTATGTTGCATACATGCATTAAGATTCATCATAAAAGACATGGACCTTGGATAATGATCTCTATGAAAAACCTCATAATGAACCTTTGCATGTTTAACCTTTTCATAATAAACCCAAGGTTCCTGGGCGTAAACGATGACACTAGGATAGAGGTTTTCCTATGAGATTCTTTAGCAAGATTCTCACCCTTCTCTCTGTTTCTTTCCGTTACGTCTTCAAACATTGATGCCGTTCGTGATCTTCATTGACCCGCCCACTTGGGAGGTGCACTATGACCCCGAGCATCAGTCCTACCACTTCCAGGGTCATTGTGAGGTGCACGTTTTTGTGTACGTGGGATGCCCGTTGCTTTCCCTATCTCCAGCTATGCTTCAATCCGACTTCACCTTTTGGCGATGACCTTGAGAGGACGCGACCCGAGACGAGTAGACGTCGTGCCCATCCTTCCTTATCCCTACACGGATACCCCGAGTATGTTCCCGTTCTCACCGGGGCGATCCTTCGAAGGGCTCTTCCCTTCGTTCCCTATGGATCCCTGGAGGTAGCGAGGACACCGTCACCCAGCCGAGGCATGCGAGGCGTGTTCGAACAGAGGCGACCACGTCATGGAGGCCACGCCGTTCCCTCGATTCCCATGGCTAGATCTCCACTTCGTTGGGCTATATTCGAGGAGCTCTGTCGTGGGCTACATCTCCCCATGAGGATCCGCGTCATCAGGAGGCGTGGAGGGTGAGGGTAGTGATAGTTGGGAGTCTTGTCTTTTGGGATTTACCATGTACTTGCTTTTATTTTCCTTTCCGTTTATGTATTTCCAGTTTCTATGTACTACAAATTGCCCACGTATATGGGTAAGACTCTATGCTTTTCCTTTATATTCCAGTTATGTACTAAACTATGTTAATTAATGTTATGAAGAATGTTTTCATGATTGAGGTGTTCTTTATTGCTTTTGTCTTGTATGATTTGTTTGCTCTTTCGCTTTACGTTTCGTTTATGTCATACATGAAGGCTCGCACTTTGTTTTACATATTCCATTTCAAAAAAAAAAAATTATCTGTATTTTTGCTAAGTTATTTTACAAATGATGTTCAAAAGGAAGTAATAACTAATAGTTAATCTTAATACGTCCTAGGCATGTTAGGATTAAATATTAGGGTGTTACATTATGGTATCAGAGGTTCTTCACGGAGCCTAAGGATTGGACTAACCATGCTCTATAGGCATGTTACGGTAGTATGTCATGTTTAGTGCTTAGCTATTTAAATAAGCTATAGGATAGATATACATGACCCTGCTGCGTGCCATGGTAACTAGCTCATTTAGCTTGGAATATTGAGCCTGATCACCTCATGTTTGTTGACTTGTGTGTTTAGGGACCAATGGCACCCGGAGCAGAATAGGAACGTAACGAAGGCGAACAAGGAATGAGACTGTAGTTGCTGGACTCGAGATGGCTAGGGCGATGGAACGCATGTTCAATCGCATGAATCAACCAAGAAGATTGCTCAAGGTCCCCCATTGCGAGGCCGTGGAACAAGCCCGTTTGGGGAGTTCCGCAAGGCCAATCCCCCACTTTCCGTGGAGCCTTGAACCCTTACAAGGCTGACGAGTGGATCAAGAACATGGAAAAGATTTACTCGGTGTCGCCTTGAAGGAGTAGAAGGTTACTTTTGCCTACATGATGGAAGCCTCAGAGTTTTGGTGGACCCACCAAGAGGCTACTTGAAGCCATGGGTACAACAATCAATTGGGAAATGTTCAAGACGTACTTCTGAGAAGTATTTCCCGAGTCCATGAGGAATGCAAAAGACATCGAGTTCATGCAATTGGTCCAAGTGGATCGTCTTCGCCCGGACACGAAGTTTGAAGAGTTGATTATGTTCTCTCGGGTTTTCCAAGGGAATCCCGATGAGGTTTGGAAATGCGTTAAGTTTGAGGCCAGTTGAGGGCCGAACTTAACGTAACTATTGCGCACATGGAGATTAGGGATTTCCTCACCTAGTCAACAAGTGCCATATCATAGAAGAAGGGCACAAGAATATGAGTGCCGCGAGTGCGGATCGTCCTCATGGTTTGGGACCTCAAGCCCCAAGGTTCAAGCCGCAACACCACAATCAACCGAGGAATCACTACCATCCCTACCAATCCAACCAGTTCAAGCATCAACAACACCAACAACAACATCATCATCAACAACAACAAAGGGGACATGTCAACCAACCCTTCCGTAGCACCCGAGCCACCGTTCAACCCTAACGGCCCGGAACCGTAACAATCAACAAGGCGGAATGGGCGGTCCTCGCAATAACAACAACAACAACAACCAACAAGGAGGGCCCAATGGGAACAAGAATAAGGCACCCCAAGGAGCTTCCTGCTGTCCCGGACGCACAAGCCGTGGAGTGCCGCCTGGAAAGAATCATGGTAATCGTCCCCTGCGGCAAGGAGTATGTTTCAAATGTGGCAAGCACGGCCACTATGCCAAGGATTGCAGAAGCAATGGATCATCAAGTCAGAACCCCAGGCCGCAACACCAAGGGAGGGTCTTCACCCTCAATAGAAGACGCCACGAGATCCAACGACCTCATCGAAGGTAAGTGCAAATTAAATGGTAGAACCTTAACTGCTATATGACTCTGGTGCTACTCATTCCTTTATCTCACATGCTAGTGTCGAGTCTCTAAATTTGAAAGTTTCTAAGCTTCCTTTTGACCTTATTGTTTCTACTCCTACAAATCGTCCTACATATATGTAATTGTTGTTTAAATTGTCATCTTACTATTGAAAATAGATCCTTTGTCATAGATTTGATTTGTTTACCCTTGAAAGACATAGGAGTAATTCTTGGCATGGATTGGCTTTACGCTAACCATGTATTGTTAGATTGTTACACCAAGTCTGTTATTTTTCATCATCCCCTAGCAAGACTAGTCAAACCTTGAAACTTTATGTAAATTCCGTAGATGTCTTCTGGAGTGGGAGAAAACTAAGGGATATGTCCTTTTAGCCACTATCAAGGTAGACTTCAAGTAGAACATAGATGATATTCCTGGTAAGAGAGTATCCCGAGGTATTTCCAGATGAGATACTCGAGTTCCCTCCTAAGAGAGAAGTGGAGTTCTCCATTGAGTTGGCTCCAGAACGGGACCTATTCGATAACCCTTTATAGGATGTCACCCTTGGAGTTGAAGGAGCTAAAAACCCAATTGAAGGAGTTGTTAGAGAAGAATTTTATAAGACCTAGTGCTTCACCGTGCCCTTTGTCCTTGTTAAGAAAAAGGATGGGAGCATGAGGTTATGTATAGATTATAGGCAATTGAATAGTGTAACGTGAAAATAAATACCCTTTGCCTAGGATTGATGATCTCATGGACCAGTTGAAAGGAGCGGTGGTATCTCTAAGATTGATTTGAGATCGGGATACTACCAGAATTAGGGTGAAGATGAGGATATACCTAAAACCGCCTTTAGGACACGGTAGACATTGAGTTCGCCATGATGTCTTTTGTGTAACACCCTAATATTTAACCCCAATACGCCTAGGACGTATACTTATTAGTTATTACTTCTCTTTAAATTCATTTATAAAATACTTAGCGAAAAATACGGGTAATTTTTTTTTGAAATGATTTATAAAACAAAGTGCGAGCCTTTGCGCGTAACATAAACAACGTGAAGCGGAAGAATAAATAAAACATACAGAACATAAGCATTAAAGAACACATCCATCATAAACATCATTCCTCATCACATTAGGTAATATAGTTTAGTACATCACAATAGAAATATAACAGAAACGTAAAGTCTTACCCATACTAGTGGGAGAGCTTGCAGTACAATAACATAAAATAAGAAACATGATAACGAATACATGGAACCACCCCAAAAGATACTCCTAAGCTAAGACTCTCCCTCCCTCGAGCTATGGACGACGCTCCTACTCATCCTCGGTGGCACATAACCAATGAACTGGGCAGCTCCTCGGGTGCATGAAGACGGAAGGATGGATGAGCGTGCCCTCCATGATGTGGGTGCACCTCCGTTGTGCCAACCTTCTCTGGGTCACCCCTCCTCGCTACCCATCCCGATATCCATGGCTGCCGCAGGGGCAAAACCCTCCGAGAAAGGATGGGAAGGGGGATCCTCTGAGGGTCGTCTCCGAACGTCTCGGGCGAGGCACGTACTCGGGGTAACCTGTATCGCGAAGATGCGGACGGGCGGGACGATTCCGCCGTCACGGGTCGGTCCTCTCAAAAATCATGTCGTCGCCAAAGGGGAGGTCGGGTGAATCGAAGCTGGAGACTGGAAAGGCAACGGGCGTCCCACATATGCAAAAATGCGAATAGCACATGACCCTAAAATGGTACTACTGGTGCTCTGGATCGAAGTGCACCTCCCAGTAGGCGCATCAACAAAAATCACGAACGACGCCATTGATATCTGAAGACGTAACAAAAGGAGAGAGAGAGGGTGAGAATTCTTGCTAAAGAATCTCAGGGAAATCCTCTATCCTAGTGACATCGTTTACGTCCCAGGAACCTTGGGTTTATTATGAAAAGGTTAAGCATGCATAGGTTCATTATGAGGTTTTCGCAAAGGTTATTATCCAAGGTCCATGTCTTTTATAATGATTCTTAATGCATGTATGCAACATAATATTTCATGGATGCATGGCAGGACTTTAGGTAAATCAAACAAATATCAATCAACATATAAGTGGCATGTAACTTTTCTCTTGAACATCTTTCCTTTTCTCATACTTGTGACACCAATCATAATAGTAACCGCACCCCTTAAACTAGGCTATGAGCTCATACCTTAACTAGTCGTCACTAGTTCTTACTTATCCTCTTGATAAGCGAATCATAAACATATTCATCATAATCATCATAATCCCGACTCCAGAGTATGGGTAGGGGGCCTAAGGATCACCCATCATGGGACTTTTTCCTTCTTCGAAACGCATCGACTGGTTAAGACCAGCGGCTTTGTCCGCTTTGGGGTAATGTCTATGCCCTCACGGTTTTACCTCTCCTCATAGTAGGAGAAGTACGTCTTGGTGTGTCACCTTAAACATCATATACTTTCATTCTTCGAAACGCATCGACTGGTTAAGACCAGCGACTTTGTCCGCTTTTGGATGGCTCAACGTCCATACCCTCCACGGGTTTACTTTCTCCTCACTGAGCAGGAGAAATGCGTCTCTGCATATAACTTTAAACTTCATATTTCTCAAAAACTTTCTTTGTCCCTCAAATTTGACGGAAATTTGGCGGCATAACAGCTTCTCTCCGAATTTCCTCAAATTTGAGTCATGCCACATAATTTTAGTCACATGCATCATTTTCATGGAACTTTCTCATTGCAATAACTTTCTAGTTCACATGAGCATATTTCTCAATTTCATTCATATCTTTGAAACATTATGCATCTCAAACACAACATTTCATCATATCACCATATCAAATTTGGCACATAAAGTTTCATGCTCAAGGAACTAACATAATCACATCATCATAAGTGTGCACGAGGTTCATCATCATAATCATACTCTCTCGTCCACCTATCTCATAGTATCTTATGCTTTGACCCTTACGGGCTTTAAACTTGTATTTGCATCATTATTACCCTCAAGGGGTTGGCACTTAAACTTTTCTCTAAGATTTGAACTCATCAAAATTTCAATCAGCACTTATCATAAAAGGGCAGAAAATATCGCATGCTTAAGGGGCTCTAAAATCTCCATTTGTGACCCTTTTTAAGATCCATCTTCGCCTAAGGCTCCATAATTAATTCCTAGACCAATTATGAGGGATTCCTAGGCATGTTCTCTAAGTTATAAACCACTTTAGATCTCTTATCATCATCTTAAACTTAGAAATTAGCACCTAATCATTTATGAAGGGATCTTGTACATGTCTTACTAATTATGAATCATTTATCCTTGAATTAATCATGCTAGAACAGATTTGCACTTCTTTGCATTAAGGTGTTCTAGAATTCTCATCTCAAATCCCTTTTTAAGTTACTTATTCTTTTCTAACTTTTCTAAATCGATCCTTGCTTCACTCAACATAATTTTACACATTTAACACCTTAGAAAGCATTTATACAGGAGCCAAACATAGAACCGAAATCATGAACCCATAAAATCACATAATCTCTTGGGTTGAAATGCATATAAGTTACTAGTTTTCTCTTGGGATGTTTCTGGAAACAAAAGGTGTTCTGGTAATCGATTACATGTTCCTAGTAATCGATTACCAGGAGCTCAATTCATTCTGGGTTTCAAACAAACGGTAATCGATTACATACGATGGTAATCGATTACTTAGGGTTAAATCTGTTTGAAAAGTAAAGAACATAGGGTAATCGATTACACTATAAGGTAATCGATTACATGGTTTCCAGAAAGGTTTGGGCATGAAAAAGCCGTGGTAATCGATTACACTGCCTCTGGTAATCGATTACCAGAACCAAAAGTCCTTCAAAACCTTTGGTAATCGATTACATGGGTGGTAATCGATTACCAGAACCTCCTAATTTGAGAAAACATGATTTTGACACATTCCAAACTATTTTAAACATCTTGAGACCTCATAAAACAGTTTTCCAACATTTTCTTGAAATCATTCATGTATTTTACAAAATCAAACCATTATTGAATCATACCAAAACTCATCCATTTCTTTTTTAATGGAGTTTCCTTTTTAGGATACTTAGGGCAAGTCTTTGAGCTCTAGAGTATTTAGGTGATGACAAAATCTTAAACATGCTATGCACTTTATTTTACTCTTCATTAGAAAGTAAAGTGAGAGCATAAAATAAATATGAGATGCAACTTCATTATTATCTTTAAGGATTAAGTGATGACTTGAAATATAAACATGAAATGCAAGCTTGGGAATTTAAATATGGTAATGCAAGTTCATTCATTTACTCTTGTGAAATTAGTGATAGCATCAAAATAAACATGAGATGCAAGACATAAATTTAAACATGAATGCATCTTGTTTTTATCTTAACTAGAGCTCTTGCAAGACTTTTAGAGGAACATAAACCTCAACCCATTATGTATCATAAGGCAAGCTTTAGAGTTCTTAGCACCTAGACTTCAAAGAAATCTTAAGGTTTGAACTTCATCATCAAGCTTAAGGAAATGGACCCAAAGTTCAACACTTTGTCTAAACAAAACTACAAGAACTAAGTCATATTCTTTATTTTATTGCTCATGGGCTTCAATCTAGAGTAAAACTCTTAGAACGGCCGACCAACTTTAAGGTTGGCAAGGGTAAGCTTAGAGCTCTTTGAAATCATGAGATTAACTTTCTTAACAAAACTTTTGTGATCTACTAGACATATTTTACAAACTTTGTTCAAATCCAAAGAAGAAAAACTGAAATCCTTAAGGGAAAGAGGAAAGGAAACCGAAACTTAAGCCAAGAAAAGAAAGGAAATCCAAGCATGTATGGTCCAAGACCAAGTTGTTTCAAGCTTTAGAGGTTTCTCACATGACAACAACAAGTCATTATCTTGAAACCTCATCATCAAGCTCACATTCTTTTTATAAAAAGGCCTCTTGGCCGAAAAAGAAAGGGAAGGGAAAAGAGTTTGAAACCAAGAGAAAAACTAGAACTTTCTTGAAGAACACAAACAAAAATCATCAAAACTTAACCCCTACCTTAAGAAGTCTTGAAGAGATGTAAGAAAGCTTTGTTTTCTTGATGGAAGGAGAAGGAAATCCTCTTGGAGTCTTGAGGAAGAAATCAGCCAAGTTGAGGGAATTTGAGAGGAAATGAGAAAGTGTAAGAATGCTTAAACTTGGCAAATGATCCAAAGTGCAACAAGTCTTCAAAGGCTTGGTATTTATAGAAAAATGAGACATGTTGGCTGATTTGGGAGGGAATGGCTGATGGTTTTCAAGGTCAAGGGAGGAGGAAATATCTTACAAAAGCATGGGCTTAGGCATGGCAAGCATGGTTGGAAGCATGGGCAAGGTATGGCAAAGCATGCCTAAGGCATGGGCTTGGAGTGCATCAAAAATCAACATGTGGCACCATTTTTAGGGGGATTTTCGGCCAACACATCAGCCAAGGGGAAGGGATTTTTGTTCATGTAATTGTGGTTTAAGGATGTGTTTAAGTGTTTCTTTGATTAGGTTTTGATTAGGAGTTTGTAAGCAAGTGTTTAGGTGAGAAAATGGTTAATTAAGGTGGTTCAAGACTTGATTAGGAGGGTAATCTTATTAGATTAGTAATTTAAAATAATTCTTTTGGTCAAATGAGGTATGGCACAATTCCTTAATTTAAGGAATTGGAGAGAGAAAACACTATTCAAGATTCCATGACTAGGAATCTTGAATTAAAGAATGCAATTAGAGTTTATCTAAGCAATCTTAGGTTCTAATTAACCTTAATAAATTATTTTGACTCTAGATTAATTATCGAAATAAATTAATCTTCGATTAGAGCCTAATATTGCTTAGGTTTGCTTAATTGCGTCATTAGGCTTACTGGACACGTTCTAGGGGCAAAATGGTAATTTTGCACTAAACTCCGACCTTTCTGCTTTACTAAACATCAAACATTGCTCATAAACATCATTCTAAACTTCCTGAAAAGTTTGGGCTCAAACGGCACCTTTTACCCGTGTAGACACAGGAGGGTATTTTGGTCATTTTGAGCCGAAAGTTTAGAAAACGAGGTTCTCACCTCATATCATTCATAACAGCATAATCCCCTTCAAACATCGAGTTGACCCATTCGAGGGTTGCCGGGCAACTGCCCTTTAATTTCCGGGTAAAAATGACCTCAGGGCATTTTGGTCATTTGCACTCTAACAACAGAAATTCTGTTACATTTTGGACGAACAAATGCACCCGCTGTGCTCATGGACTACATGAATAGGATCTTTAGACCCCATTTAGATAAGTTCGTGGTTGTTTTCATAGATGATATACTCATCTATTCGAAGACTCACGAGGAGCATGAAAGTCACTTAAGGTTGGTTTTAGAGGTGTTAAAGGAGAAGAAGTTGTATGCTAAGCTCTCTAAGTGTGAATTCTAGTTGGAGGAAGTGAAGTTTTTGGGACATGTACTATCGAAAAGAGGTCGGACCGAATCGTGATGGACGCGAAAAAGAATTAAAGTTTGAAAATTGAGTCGTCACCAAGTTTATTCAAAATGGAAAACATGGAAAAAAAAACCATTTATTTTTAAAGAAAAGGTTTGTAACAATTCAGTTCGGGAGTCTATATGCATAGAGAGGTAGGATTTAATCTACGCACCTGAGTACACCTGTCCTTACACGGTATCTATTGATTTGTGCAAATTATTAATAACCTTCAAAATATTTATTTTATTTATTTTATTTGCAAGAAAATGAAAAAAAAACCTATTGTTTTTAGGGAATTCTGGAGATCAAATCAATCACAATTAAGATGTCCAAAATATCAGTTAACAAGCCGTCGTGGCTAAATTAATATCTTTACTTGAAATAAAATATTTGAAAAATAAGTAACAAAATTAAAATGAATACATGAAAATAAAATGTCTTATAAATTAATAAATATTTACAAATAATAAAATTATTTTGATTTTATATTAAGGAAGAAAATACAAAAGAGAACAAATGTATTTTAGGAAAATTTCTGATCATTAAGCTCAACTCAAATGCCCAAAATATCGAATTAACAAGCCGCACGGTAAATTAATTCATTTATTCAAAATAAAACATATTCCCCCCAAAGAAATGAAAATAAAATAAAATAAAATAAAATATCCCATATTAAAAATTCATTAGAAAAATTATTTACAATTTAGACAAAAATTATAAAATTTAATTTTGACTTGAAGGGATTTGAATCGCCTCCTACGTATCCCTGTGCAATAGGGAATTCAAAGTCACGTAGTTCTTTAAAATATTTGGATGTTGATTAATTTTATTTTTGAAAATGAATTTTGAATATCAAGTTGTCGCGTAAAATATTCCAGAATACATAGTTAATAAGCCGTTGCTAAATTAACTTAAAAATCTGATTTTCAATTATTTATTTATCTTTAAACAAATCCAAATACAATTTAGCTAAAGCATAGAAAAAAATATGTACATGTATACAAAATAAATGGATTAAGGAACATTACCTAGTATTGATTTTATAAATTTGTTTTAAAGTTTTAATTAAATAAACATTCAGCTGGGCTTTTGATGTGATAAAAAGATATTATAGCAAGACCAACTCAAACTTTTGTTAACGCACTCTTGTTATCACTAGCTAATAGGCAAATAAACAAATAAAATGAAATGAAAAACAGCAAGGAACATTCACGACTTGAAAACAGGTTTGGTTCTAATAAAAAGGGTTGGGGTCTCAAAGATGGGTTTCTTTATTCCTCACACTCATACCCATTAACACACATGCCTACATTGGCACAAAATACTCTCACTGCTCACACTTACACCTAAACCCACGGATACAAACAAATCCTATTTTTTACATGTTCCCATCCCCTCATTTAATGATACAAACACTAAAAGAAAGAAAGGAAGCAAAGAGAGAGTTAGGACTTGCTGAGAGAAAATTCAAGAGAGAAGGAAAAAGGATATGCCCGAAAGGGGTTCATGGCTACGAGGGAAGAAGACCGCTACGTCTTCTTCCTATTTTTGACATTTTTTTCACTTTATCCGTCTTTAGAAATTTGAATATGAACGTTGTACTCTCTGTTGATTTTGGTTGTGGATGATTGAATTGTTTTTGATTGGTTATGAAGGATTTTTTTTTTTTTTGAGATGGTGTTGCATCTATGGTTACAGGGAAAATGAATCCTGAATGGGGAGTTTACTTTGGAAAAGAAAATAAATCACCAAATAATTTACCTTGAAACCTTAATTTCTCTTATTAGTTTGTTGCAATGGTGCTTTCTAATGAAGAAAAATAATTCGGTGTCTGAAGAAGATTTGATTTTCAGAATGATCACCAACCCCTCAATTTCTGTGATTACCTTCCAATTTTCTCAAGAATCTCAACAAAATTTTCAGAGCAACGGAAAATAGTGATCTAAAAATCCTCCCTCCCTTTTTTGTGAACTTCTTTCAATTTCTCTCAAAAAAATCTTAGAATAAAAGTTTTCAGAGAACCAAAACATATATTTCCCCTTTGATTTCCCTTGTCGGTGCCCATTTATACACCGTCATGAATCCACTTGTTCACATTTGTCAGATATGGTTGCAACCATTTTTGATCTAATTGAGCTAAATTTTCAAATTACTACTGATTCCATGGGATTTGCCTTGATTGTCGTTCTCACTCACGCGTGCTTCTTCTCTATTTTTTCCCTTTTAGTTTAGCCTTTCATTCTGACTCATGCAGGCATTTGACTTTTCCTCCCGCTCTCAATTCGGTGAATGCAACTCTCATTTGTCCTTTTTCATTTTTCCCAAAGAACGAACACAGTGCCTTATTTTTCATCATTCATTTTTTTTCAAAGAAGGGAAAAAATGAACGTGTAGACAAACAATCAAAAGCTAAAGCAAGCAATTTTTTAACTTTATTTATTATTAACTCAAAAATAAAATAAAACAAAAACAGGATGAAATTTTTTTTGAAACACGAAATGGGCCAAAGCCCTTTTTTTTAATACGGCAATAAACATAATGGGCTTGTTTATTTTTGTATAATAAAAATTAAACAACTGAAAAAAGAAATGGGCTAAGGCCTTTTTTTTCAAATAAAATGGACTGAGAAATTTTTTATATTTTTGGGCCAAACAAAATTCGTGTGTTCACAAGGAAGTATAACTGTTGACCCTAGTAAGATAGAAGCCGTAATGAATTGGGATAGACGACCACCGTATCGGAAATATACGAAGCTTTTTGGGTTTATCAGGCTATTACCGAAGGTTTATTAAAGGATTTTCCCATATTTCCCTTCCCTAACCAAGCTCACTAGGAAGAACACCCCGTTTTCATGGAATCCCAATTGTGAAAAGAGCTTCCAAGAGTTAAAGGCAAGTGGTAGCCTATGCGTCTAGACAACTCAAGCCTCACGAGGTTAACTACCTACCCATGACCTAGAGTTAGCCTCCATAGTGTTTGCCTTAAAGATTTGGAGGCATCACTTGTATGGAGTAAGGTTTGAATTTTTCTCTAATCACAAGAGTCTTAAGCATCTCTTTGATAAAAAAGAGTTAAACATGAGGCAAAGAAGGTGGATGGAGTTCGTAAAAGACTACTATGATTTCGACTTAAGTTACCACCTTGGCAAGGCCAATGTGGTCATCGATGCCTTGAGTCGAAAGTCATTATGCTTATCCCACATGATGGTCAAGGAAGTTGAGCTAATAGAGAAGTTTAGGGACATGAATTTGGGATGTCGGTGTCAAAAAAGTGTGAAAATGTGTCATCTTACGGGAACAAGTGGGTTCAAACAGAGGGTTGTAATGGCACAAGTAGAAAATGAGGAGTTTAGGGAGACCCTCGAGGCGGTAAAGGCTGGAAGCTTAAGGGTTTTGAGCAAGGGACAGATGGTTTGTGGAGGTTTGAAGGGCAGATCTGTGACCGCAAGATGGTGAGAGGAGGCCCATAAAAGCCACTTCACCATCCATCCTGTGCCACCAAGATGTATCAGGATTTAAAGAAGATGTTCTGGTGGCCCGATTGAAAAAGACGTCGTAGCCTGGGTTAGTAAGTGCTTGGTCTGTCAAAAGGTGAAGATTGAGCACCAAAAGCCTTCAGGAATGTTGCAACGTTTGCCTATCCCCAAATGGAAGTGGGATAGTATATCCATGGATTTTGTGACTAGCCTACCTAGGACCCAAGCCCATGACGCTATTTGGATAATAGTGGAGGTTAACCAAGTCGGCTCATTTCCTACCCATCAAGTTGACCTTTTCCCTAGATAAGTTGGCCCAGTTGTACATCCAAGAGATAGTGAGGTTACATGGAGTTCCATCAACGATAATCTTGGATTGAGATCCCGGTTTACGTCGCGCTTTTGGGGAGCCTTTCAAAAGGCATTTGGTTCAAAGCTGTGTTTAAACATGGCTTACCACCCTCAAAGATGGACAATTGGAAAGAACTATCCAAACATTGGAAGATATGTTGAGGGCATGTGTTTTGGATAGAAAAGGGAGTTGGGATAAGTACTTGTCGCTTATCGAGTTCGCGTATAACAACAGTTATCATGCAAGTATCGGCATGGCACGGACGAAGCCTTGTATGGAAGGAAGTGCCAGTTGCCTTTGTGTTGGCATGATCCGGAGAACAAAGCATTTTGGGACTGATGTAGTGAGGGAAACCACAGAACAAATAAGAATGATCAAGGATAGAATCTTGACAGCTTAAGCCGACAAAAGAGCTATGTGGACAAGCGGCGAAAGCCATTGGAGTTCCAAGAAAGCGAGCATGTTTTCTTCGAATTACCCCAACTATAGGCATAGGAACCATGAGAGTCAAGAAATTGAGTCCCTGATTTCTTGACCCTTTGAAATCCTTCAGAGAGTCGGACAATTGCCTAAAATAGCCCTACCTCCAAATCTATCAAATCTCCATGACGTCTTTCACGTCTCCCACTAAGAAAATATCAATCCGATCCTAGTCATGTGCTAGAACCAAGAGCATGTACAGTTAAGGGAGGACTTAACTTTCAATCTACCACCAACAAGGATCGTGGATCGAGGTGTCAAGCAGTTGAGGAACAAGTCCGTTCCTTCAGTGAAAGTAGCGGGGACGCGACAAGACGAGGAGTATACGTGGGAGCTGGAATCCGAGATGTGACGAAGTATCCCGAGCTTTCTAAGGTAACAAATTTCGAGGACGAAATTCTTTTTAAGGAGAGGAGTAATGTACGCCCATTTCTGCCATTTGAGTACAAATGACCAAAATGCCCCTGAGGTCATTTTTACCCTAATTCAGGACAGTTGCCCAATCCTGAATGGGCCAACTGAATGTTTGAAGGGGGTTATAACTGTTATGTTTGATATCTAGGTGAAAATCTCATTTTCCAAACTTTCGGCTCAAAATGACCAAAATACCCCGTTGTATTCTACATGGGTAAAAGGTGCTGTTGAGTTGGAACTTTTCCAGGAAGTTTGGAATGATGTTTATGAATGATATTTGATGTCTAGTTTGCCAGAAGGTCCCAGAGTTTTAGTGCAAAATTACCATTTTACCCCTAGAACAGTGTACAGTGAGCCTAATGATGCAATTAAGCAAACCTATACAATATTAGGCTCTAATCGAAGATTAATTTATTTCAATAATTGATCTAGAGTCAAAATAATTTATTAAGGTTAATTAGAACCTAAGATTGCTTAGTTAAACTCTAATTGCATTCTTTAATTCAAGATTCCTAGTTATGGAATCTTGAATAGTGTTTTCTCTCCAATTCCTTAAATTAAGGAATTGTGTCATACCTCATTTGACTAAGAAAATGAATTTAATTTGTTAATCTAGTATGACCACTCCTTAATCAAGTCTTGACATCCTTAATTAGCCAATTACCTTACCTAAACACCTTCTTACAAACTCCTAATAAAAACCTTAATCAAAGAAAACACCTAAACACATCCTTAAACCACAATTACATGAACAAAATCCCTTCCCCCTTGGCTTGCATAGGTTGCCGAATTCTCACCCAAAAGAAATGCCACTTGTTGAATTTTTCCTCACTCCAAAGACCATGCCTTGCTCATACTTATGCCCATACTCAACCATGCTTTAACCCATACTCAAAGCCATGCCTTGTAAGAGATATTTCTTCTCTCCTTTTCCCTCAAAGTGACTGGCCACTCCTCCCTTCTCTAGGCCATCCATGAGCTCTCAATCTTCTATAAATACACTAGCTTGAAAGCTCTTTGAATGTTTACACACTTGAGCAAACTTCAAGCTTTCTTCCCAATTTCAAAGAACCTCTTTTCCTCCTCCCTTGGCCGAGTTCTTCATCAAGTTTCCAAGAAGGATTTCCTTCTCTTTTCCTTTCAAGAAACAAAGCTTTCCTTTCTTCTTCAAAACTTCTTTAGGTAGGGGTTTATTTTCCAAGTTTTGTGTGCTTCCTTTAAGGAAGAGTTCTAGTGTTTCTCTTGGTTTTTCCAAGTTCTTCTTCTCTCCTTTTATTTTCGGCCTAGAGCCATTGTTGAGAAAAAACTTGGGCTTGATCATGAGGTTTCAAGATAATGGACTTGTGACGCCATGTGAGAAACCTCTAAAGCTTGAAACAACTTGGTCTTGGACCATACATGCTTGTGTTTCTTTCTTTTCCTTGGTTTTATTTTTCGGTTCCTCTTCCTTTTCCTCTTGAATGATTTCGGTTTCCTTTTCCTTTGTTTAAACAAAGTTTGCTAAAAATATTGTGTAGATCACAAAAGTTTTGTTAAAGAAAAATTAATCACATGATTTCAAAGAGCTCTAAGCTTACCCTTGCCAACCTTAAAGTTGGTCGGCCGTAAGAGTTTACTCTAGATTGAAGCCCATGAGCAATAAAATAAAGAATATGAGTAGTTTTATTTATGATGTTTTGTTGAGAGTTGATGTTTTCGTCTTAGTCCACACTCATGAGCTTGATGATGAAGTTCAAACCAAAGTCTTCTTTGAAGATTTGGTGCCAAGAACTCTAAAGCTCATCCCCCATTTGTTCAAGATACATGTTAGGTTAGGCTAGTAATGTCCTTCTAAAAGTCTTGCAAGAGCTCTAGTGAAGATAAAACAAGTTGCATTCATGTTTAAGTTTATGCCTTGCATAGCATGTTTATGTTGATGCCATCACTAAACTCTCAAGAACAACTAAGTGAACTTGCGTTGCCATGTTTATTTTCCCCAAGCTTGCATTTCATGTTTACATTTCAAGTCATCACTTAAACTCAAAGATAATAATGAGGTTGCATTTCATATTTATTTTATGCACTCACTTTATTTTATAAAATAGTAAAATAAGTGCATTTCATGTTTAAGTTTATGTTATCACCTAAATATCCTAGAGCTCAAAGACTTGCCCTATGTATCTTCAAAGAGAAACTTTAACCAAAAAAAATGGATGTGTTTTAGTATGGTACAATGATGGTTTGATTTTGAAAAATGTAAGGATGATTTCAGAAAATGTTGGAAAAATGTTTTATGAGGTCGCAAGGTGTTTAAATTGCTTGGAATGTGTCCAAAATCATGTTTTCTCAAATTCCGGAGGTTATGGTAATCGATTACATTATGTAATGGATTACCAGGATTTTTCGAAGGGTTTTTAGTTATGGGAATCGATTATACAATGTAATCGATTATCAAGGCTGTTCTTCATAACCAGAATCGGTCTTTAAAACCCTGTAATCGATTACCTATTTGTGTAATCAATTACTCCAATGTTCTTTATTTTTCCAGAAAGATTTAACCTAAGTAATCGATTACCATCCTATGTAATTGATTACCCAGTTGTTTCTGAACCCAGAATAAAATTTAGTCCCTGGTAATCGATTACCAGGCATGTGTAATCGATTACTAGAACCCTTTTTGCTCATGAAATTATTCCAAGAGAAAGACTAGTAACTCGTATACACTTATAACATGATTTTATGCGATTGTGCATGATACATACTTTTGGTTTTCTATCTTGTTGGCCATTGTATGAATTCTGTTCCGAGGAGTTAGAATGCGTAAGGTTATGTTTGAATGAAGTGAGGAACGATTTTGACGGTGAGGAAGGACTAAGTAAATAGAAAGGTTTGAGAACTAAAATCGTAACACCCTTAGACACGAGAATAATAACTTTTGTTCCAGCATAATTGAGCTTAAGGAAGATGGCCTAATTAGTGTTTATGCCTAGGAGTCAAACCTAGGATCTTAGGCAAAGACAGAACTTAGAAAAGAGTCTAAGGTGTAGATCCTATAATTCCCCATAGTTGAGTAATGATCGTGATGTTTAATCTATACAATGCTGATTGGATGAGGTAGTGAGCATAAACGTTAGAAAGAATTATAGGTAATGATCCCTTAGGTGTCATAGGATCCATAATAAAGGTTAGGATAATTGGAACACAAGTTTAAAACCCGTAAGGGCCAAAGCATAAGAAATCATGAGGTAGGAAGTGTGATGTGAGAATAAGACGAGCAAGTTTGCTTGTGTTATGTATGAGTGTGTTAATATCATGAGTATGAGCATATGAGGATTCATGGTTTGTTGTGATGATGGTTTTGGTATATTGTGGGCATACCTGCATGAGACTATGTGATACAAATAAATCAGAGAAATTATGTTTTTATGATTGAAAGGTTTATTTGATTGAGGAATTTATGAGACAACATGTATTATGTGAGTTATGTGGCATGATTCAAATTTGAGGAAATTCAAAGCGCAGTGGTTACTGTAGAATTTCCATCAAATTTGAGAGACTTAAAGAAAGTTTTGAAAAATAAGATGTTTAATGTGACACACCGAGACGTACTTCTCCTACGTAGGAGAAGGTAAAACCGTGAGGGCATCGACATCAGCCTGCAAAGCGGACAAAGTCGTTGTCTTAACCAGTCGATGCGTTTCGAAGAAGGAAAAAGTCCCATGATGGGTAATCCTTAGGCCCCCTACCCGTACTGGAGTCGGGATGATGATGATTATGATTATGTTTATGATTCGCTTATCAAGAGGATAAGTAAGAACTAGTGACGACTAGTTAAGGTATGAGCTCATAGCCTAGTTTTAGGGGTGCGGTTACTATTATGATGCTTAGTGTCACCAATTTGAAGAAAAGGAATGATATTCAAGAGAAGTTACATGCCACTTAAATGTTGATTGATTATTGTTTGGTTTGCCTAAAGTGTTGTCATGCATTCATGTTCTGCTATGCTACATACATGCATTAAGATTAATCATAAAAGACACGGACCTTGGATAATTATCTCTATGAAAAACCTCATAATGAACCTTTGCATGTTTAACCTTTTCATTATAAACCCAAGGTTCCTGGGACGTAAACGATGACACTAGGATAGAGGTTTTCCCCTGAGATTCTTTAGCAAGATTCTCACCCTCTCCCCTTTCTTTTCCGTTACGTCTTCAGACATCGATGGCATCGTTCGTGATCTTCATTGACCCGCCCACTTGGGAGGTGCATTATGACCTCTGGCATTAGTCTTACCACTTCAGGGTCATTGTGAGGTGCGTGTTTTTGTGTATGTGGGATGCCCGTTTGCTTTCCCGTCTCCAGCTCTCGCTTGATCCGACTTCACCTTTTGGCGACGACCTGATCTTTGAGGACGCTACCCGAGACGAGAGACTCGTCGTGCCCGTCCTCTATCGGCGGTACATGGATACCCCGAGTATGTTCACCGTTCTCATTGGAGAGCTGATCCTTCGGAGAGCTCTTCCCTTTCATTCCCTATGGATCTCGATGGAGGTAGCGAGGACACTATCACCCAACCGAGGCATGCGAGGCGTGTTCGACGTGTAACACCCCGAAATCATTTAAAAATTAATTTGAGCTTTGTTATTCATAATTTCAGAAATCTGACAGTACAACGATGATGACGGTGGCCCAATGGACCTAAAAAAAAAAAAAAAGTTTCGGGCGGTGAATAGTAACCTTGCGGGCCCCAGACCCGCCGCTGAAACCTAGATTCGGGCCCGAGGTGCCGAAATTAGGAAAACATGGGAATAAGGTTAGAAATGGGTGGGATTGATAATTTTATACTTAAAATTAATTTTCGGGCAATATGGTTCTCGGTATGGTGTTTACCCGTTCGGTGAGATTTTGTGAGTTTCTTACACCGAATGAAACTTCCAAGTGAAAGTTTGCCACCCATCTAGACAAGTGTGTGGCTTAGAAGAAGCCACACCATTGCCACTTTATTAGGACCAATAGGATGCTTACAAAAAATTACTACATTTATCTTTAAGAAAAGAAAACATTTTGGACTTGAAAATTCTATGTATTTTGCCCTAAACTCAAAATATCAACATCTTATCATTCCCTTCATCACAATTTCGGCCAGACCTTTCTAAGCACCCTTCCTCCATTGTTCTTCCTCTCAAACTCCATTAACAAGCTTCAAGCTTGCAAAACCCTAGCTCAAAGTCACTAAAACCACAAACTCTCTTCACTAAACTTATTCTATTCATCATAACCTACAAATCTAACCGATTATAATTTGAATCCATCACTTTTTCCAACTTTGAGGGCACACAATCAGAGGTTAAAGGAAGGGTTTGATGTTGGTGGGGAAGCTTTGAAGTGAAGCAAAAGCATTCTAGAGCATCCTTTGGAGCATAGAGCTCAAGAGCTCTCAAAGTAGGGTTTTGCCTTTCTTGTGGAATTTTTCAATTCTGTTTTGGCTTGCCCTAATTCCAAAAATTTTGATGATTCTGATGGTTAACATATTGATATTGATGTATGAATTTTTGTGTTGTGTTTGGATGGTTTTAAAATGGGTTTTCTCTCAAGTGAAATTGGAACTAGGTTGCTAGACTGATTTCTGTTCTGTAATCAGAATTTTTCACGAATTTTCTGGAAATTTTGTGGGTGGTTGCATGAGCCATGAAAATTATATGTTGTAGCTAACCTCTTATACTAAACACACGAATTTTCTTAGGGGTTAATTCTAAGGTTTGATGCCTCAAAAAAATTAGAAACCGAATTGTAACTGCTGCTGTCTGAATTGTTGAGACTGAAGTGACAAACTTGTCCGAATTTTTAATCATAGCAATTGATTGAGATAACTCCTGAAATTTTTACACAAGAATAACATGTTGAAATACCTCTGTGAATTTTCTTGTACCATGATTCCATCGAATTCTAGGGCTAAATATTTTGAGAACACAAGTCTGGACTATAAATTTGTGGCTTCTGACCACCAGATTTGCCTATTTTATTGAAGTGGTTATATAATTCTGATTGCCCTGAAATTTTTACAGGTTGTTTTAGACACATTGAAGTGTCATGTGAAATTTTTATAGCCTCTGAATTGATTGTTTGAGGGGCAACATAATTCGTGTTACAATGGTGTAAAATCTACCATTATGCTAGAAATGCAACAATGATTTGAATTGATGAAGTAATGGAATTTTTGGTTCTAGAATGACATGAGTACTTGATGTTACCTTTTTGGCTGTATGTCTTGTGACATATGAATGCATACTAGATAGTTTAAAAGATTGATTTATAAGATACAAATGAGAATTTCGTTGTGAATGGATGCCTGTATGTGTTTTATGCATGCGAGTGAATGATGTACTGAATTAAATTCTATGATCACAAGAAACTTGAGATCCTCTTGACTTGTTAAGGGCAACTAATGAAACATGAGATCCTCTTTGACTTGTCAAGGGCAAATAATGACATACGAGATCCTTTTGACTTGTCAAAGGCAAATAGAGTGAGTGAGATCCTTTTGACTTGTCAAAAGCAAATGGAGTGGATTGAGATCCTTTTGGCTTGTCGAAGGTAAATAGAGAGGGATGTGATACTTTTGATTCATCAAGAAAAATCAAAGATGAATTTCATTACATTGGGCATGTACATATTTGTGTATATTGGTTCTTCTTGGTTGCCATAACTTACTATGAGTATGAGCTGACGGTAGAGGTGTATTAAGTGATTGGTTTTTCTTAAAAGTAACCCACTTCGAAAAGATAGATTTTGAACTTTAAAAATGAATAGTCATTATGTAATGCATGATCACCTTTTGTTAAATAAATCGAAGTGGCTGGGCGGTAACGATGACATGAACTTCAGTATACGTTTTGGGAACGCCCTACTGAGAATGTTAGAATTCTCACCCCTATGTATTTGTTTTTCCGTGTCGTCCCAGGTTGATCTAGAAGACGTGAGGCTGCCTCAGGAGAAGATCAAGTGGATTTGCAGTAGTTAGTAGAAGAACTTGTGTTTTTTGTACTTAAGTGTATGTATATGTTTGTAAAACATAAGAGATAACGGATGTACTTAAAGCTCTTAGAAGAGCTTCCTTTTGTACTTGATTTGTATTAAATAAATAAGTTGTTTCTGGCTATATATCTCGATAGAACCACGAGTTAGTTAACACGCATTTCGATCGACCCTTATTATAGATAATTAAGAAAGGTCCGCAGAATATAAGTAACAACTCTTGAGTATGATACCATGACTTAAGGATGGGGTTGTACTTGGGAGGATGTTAATAGCTGAGAGACGACCACGTTGTGGAGGCCACGCCGTTCCCTCGATTCCCATGCCTAGATCTCCGCTTCGTTGGGCTACATCCAAGGAGCTCTGCGAGATCGTGGGCTACATCTCCCCATCCGAGGATCAACGTCGTTAGTAGGCATGGAGGGTGAGGGTAGTGATAGTTGGGAATCTTATCTTTTGTTGGTTTACCATGTACTTGCTTTTATTTTCCTTTCGTTTATGTATTTCCAGTTTCTATGTACTACAAGCTCTGCCTACGTATATGGGTAAGACTCTATGCATTTCCTTTATATTCTAGTGGTTATGTACTAAACTATGTTAATTAATGTTATGAAGAATGTTTTCATGATTGAGGTGTTCTTTATTGCTTTTGTCTTGTATGATTTATTTGTTCTTCCGCCTTACGTTTCGTTTATGTCATACGCGAAGGCTCGCATTTTGTTTTATGCACATATATTTCAAAAAAAAGATTTATTTGCATTTTCCACTAAGTTATTTTACAAATGATGTTCAAAAGGAAGTAATAACTAATAGTTAGTCTTAATACATCCTAGATGTGTTAGGGTTAAATATTAGGGTGTTATATTATGGTATTGAGAGAGTTTCATTCTCACGGAACTTAGGATTGGACTGACCATGCTTTATAGGCATGTTACGATAGTATGTCATGATTAGTGCTTAGCTATTAGAGATACGCTATAGGATAGGCATTCATGACCTCTGTGTCTGTGCCATGGTAACTAGCTCATTTGGCTTGGAATATTGAGCCTGATCACCTCAATGTTTGTTGACTTGTGTGTTTAGGGACCAATGACACCCCACAAATAGAATAGGAACGCGAACGAAGGCGAACAAGGGAACGAGACCTGCTCTGCGTGAGATGGCTAGAGCGATGGAACGCATGTTCGATCGCATGATTCAACCGAGGGATGCTACTCAAGGTCTCCGAGGCTGCTGGAACAAGCCCGTTTTGGGAGTTCCGCAAGGCCAATCCCCAACCTTCCGTGGAGCTTTGAATCCAGACAAGGCGGATGAGTGGATCAAGAACATGGAAAAGATCTACTCGGTGGTTGCCTATTTGGAGGAAACAGAAAGTCACCTTTGCTACCTACATGATGGAGTCTCAGAGTTTTGGTGGACTGACACAAGAGGCTAGAAGCTGACTGGCATAGCTATCAATTGGGAACTCAAGACGTACTTCTATGAGAAGTATTTCCCGAGTCCGTGAGGAACGCAAAGGACATTGAGTTTATGCAATTGGTCCAAGGTGGATCGTCCTGTCGCCTAGTACACGGCGAAGTTTGAAGAGTTGATTAAGTTCTCTCGGGTTTTCCAAGGGAATCCCAATGAGGTTTGGAAATGCATTAAGTATGAGGCCGGTTTGAGGGCCGAGCGTAACGTTGTTGTGGCACACATGGAGATTAGGGACTTCTACCCTAGTCAACAAGTGCCGATCATCGAAGAAGGGCACAAGAAGCTGAGTGAGCGAGGGCGGATCGTCCCTGTGGCTGCGACCTTAAGTCCCAAGGTTCAAGCCGCAACACCACAATCAACCGAGGAATCACTACCATCCCTACCAATCCAACCAGTTCAAGCATCAACAATACCAACAACAACAACAAAGGGGACATGTCAACCAACCCTTCCTGAGGATCAGGCCACCGTTCAACCATAACGGCTGCCTGTAACACCCTAATAATTAACCCAATACACCTAGGTTGTATCTGATTAATTACTAGACTTTACTCTTTGTTTCAGTTCTTTTAATCATATTTTGAAAATACTTAGTGAAATTACGAGCCATGTTTTTTTTAAACATAATTGAAAACGTGAGCCCGCATAATGTGAACGATTCAGCGGAATATAATAAGACATATTAGAATTTAAATACATCACATCACATTACATTGGCTCCATCATATAACATCCATAATTACTTAACACATCGATATTTTGCCTACCAACAGAGTTAAGCTAGGTGTAGGCAATCAAACCAATATAAATAGTATACATGGATGGAAAAATATCCATTAACGGCACCTACTAATAACAATTCATATATAGGAATAGATATCCAAGCTCATGCGCAAAGTTTAGCGATATGTTCCTCAAGGATAATAGCTGGTTCACCAGATCAAGTACATCTACCAGGTGAGAGCATTAACGGAATCACGAATATCACCATCACTTTGAAGACGAGATGGAAAGAAAAGAAGAGGGAGTGAGAAACTTATAAAAGAATCTCAGGGTACTCACTTCATATGCATCGTGTCATCATCATCGTCCTCAGGAACCTCGGGGATATTATGAAATAGTGAGCATGCTAAGATTGATTTATTAAGTTCGAAAATATACTTTACCGAGGTTCGTCGATTTTAATCATGCGTCTTATAATGCATCATAAACTTAGCATGTCATGTTTATAATGAACTTTTCCTTTCATATATAATAACATAGTTATGCATAAAACCACATCATATTCCTCATCATCATTTCATAATACTATGCATAGCAGAACATCATATTTCTCATCATCATCTCATAAATACTATGCATAGCAGAACATCATATTCACATAATGCATTTACTTAGTTTCTTAGGTGACTTAAAGTTACTTTCATCATCATTTTCCTGGGCCACCCTGTAACATCCTCCCAAGTATAACCCATTCTTAAGCTATGATATCATACTCGAGAGTTGTTACTTATTAATTAGCGACCTCTTAATTATCTATAGCAAGCTCGATTTATGTACGAGATAACTAAGCGTAATTCTATTAAAATATATTACAAGTAAACATCAAGTTTATTAAACATACAGCTAAAATACATAAGGAAGCTCCTCTATGAGCTTTAGTACATATCGTCTTCTAATACATTTATATACATACTCATTTCACTAAGTACAACAGAATAAAACAGTAACTGCTATACTACAGCAATCCTACACTCCTTTGCATAGCAGCATCTCATCCCCTGGCTTAACCTGGAGGCGACACGGAAACAAACACATAGGGGTGAGAATTTTTAAAATCCTCAGGAGGCAACTCCCCAATCACAATCATAATATCATCGTCATCGCCCCAAGCCACTTTGGTTTATTCAGAAAACCTATCATGCAATATATTCTAAAGATTCATTTTAAGGTTCCAAAATCATCTTTCCGAAGTGGGTAGCTTTTAACAATCAATCAAGACGTATACATATATCTAGAAGCTCAAACACATAGTAAGTAAATCTACTTAAAGGATTTCATATGATATGGATGATGCATGTGTCGAATACAATAAAGTTATCTCAAAGTGATCTGGTTTCCATCATGGCCATAGAAAGCCAATTAGTGCATTTTTCTCTTTTCATTGACATAGGAAAGACTTAGTTATACCCAACGGGTATTTTCAGTGGACAACTCCACAATAGATCCGTTTATACCCAACGGGTATTTATGGTGGATCACACCACACAAGGGAAATAGACCGCTGATCAGGACTGAGCTCATTCCTATACGTGGTCATCGAACTTCATTTTTTTCCATTTCCGAATCCCACACAGATCTATTCCTAGCCGATACGTCTACCGACTCAAAATAAATTTTGGGAAGTTACTACTTTCGCCTTCCCTCATTCAATCTAAGTCTTGTTTCTATTTTGTCCATATGTCAAAACATGCACAATTTAAATTTATACATCCTTATAATGGCATCATATACTTTTCTCTTTTCTCAAATGCATACATAGGCCACATATAGGCAATCATTCACAATGAAATTCTCATTCTTTCCTCATACTTCAATCTTTAAAATCCATAGCATGCATTTACATGTCATAAGTCACATGGCCAAACACTTAATATCAAATACTCATGTCATACTAGAAGCCAAAGTGCCATTACATTCTCAATTCAAAGCATTGTTCCATTCCCAGCACAATGGGCAGTTTTCACCCCATTGTGGCACAATTTTTTTTGCTCATCAAACAATCAATTTAGAGGTTATAAAATTCTCTAAGACACTTCAATGTGTCTAGGAGACCCTGTAAAAATTTCAAGACAATCAGAGCTCTATAGCTACCTCAGTAAAATGTACAAATTTAGTGGTCAGGGGTCACCAATTCCCAGACCAGAACCGAGTTCCCCTAATTTTTAACCCCAGCAAATGATTGAATTAATTCACAATAAAATTCACAGTGACACTTCAATATATTAGTAACTTCTTGTAAAACTTTCAAGAGTTAGTTCAATCATTTTCTATGGTAATAAATTCAGACAAGTTTACTACTTCAGTCTCAACAATCAGGACAGCATCTGCCTCATTTCGGTTTCTGATTTTTCTGAGGCATCAAAACTTAAAAATAACACCTAAGAAAATTCATGTAGTTATTTTAAGGTGCTAACTCCAACATATAATTTTTATAGCTCATGAAAGCACCCAAAAATATTCCAAAAATTTTCGTGAACAACTGCAACATACAGGAACAGAATTTCCAGCAACTTAGTCCAAACTTACTTTGATAAAACTCATTTTCTAACACCATCCAAACACACAACCAAAATTCATACATCAATTTCAACATAATATCAACCAAAACAACCAGAAATTTCAGACTTAACTCATCCCAAACAGATCAGAACAAATTTGACAAGAGAAGGCAAGAAAAACCCTACTTTTGGCAACTTAGTGGATCTTTGGCTTCAAGATAATCCAAGCTTGAATACTTCCACTCCAAAGCCCTCAAACCAACTTCAAAACCTTCTTAAATCAGTGAGGTGTGAGGTACAAGACAAGGTTTTGATAAGGAATGGAAATTTTGTTCGGTTAGATTGGTAGAGAATTAGGTGTAGAACATGTTTTGTGAAGAGATCTTGAGGTTTTATCAAGTTTAGGCTAGGGTTTATGAAGCTCCAAGTTTGTTAATGGAGTTTGAGAGGAAGAACAATGGAGGAGAGCTTCTTGGAGTATGCTGGACGAAATTTTGATGAAGGAAATGATAAGATATTGATTTTATGAGTTTATGACAAATTGCATAATAATTTCAAGTACAAAATGTTTTATTTTCTTAAAGATAAGTTTAGTAATTTTTTGTAAGCATCCTATTGGTTGCAATAAAGTAGTAATGGTGTGGCTTCTTCTAAGCCACACACTTGTCTAGTTAAGTGGCAAACTTTCATTGAAAGTTTCATTCGTGTAAGAAACATACGAAATCTCACGAACGGGTAAACACCGTACCCGATTGAACCGATATTGCCCAAAAATTAATTTTAAGTATAAAATTATCATTCACACCTATTTCTAACCTTATTCCCATGTTTTCCTAATTTCGGGCACCTCTGGGCCCGAATTAGGGTTTCAGCTGTCCCGGTGTGGGCCTGAGGTTACTATTCACCTTCGAAATTTTTTTTTTTTAAACGTCCGTTGGGCCACCCTCATCGTTGTTAAACTGTTATATTTTTAAAATTACAACTAAAAAAGCTCAAATTAATTTTTAAGTAATTTTTCAGGGTGTTACACACCCTATACTCCACCCTTTGGGAGTAATCTAGGTTATGAGTTCATACCTTACTAGTCGTCACTAGCATATACTTATCCCTTTTGATAAGTTAAAGTCCCAACTTTACCCTTTTGAGAGAACGGGCTAGGGAGCAAGAATCACCTTTTCACCACCTATAGTCTAATGGGTCCAAAGGATCATTTTCTTATATAAATTTAAGTCACCATTAAATCTTTGCATGTTATATCATAATACAACTCTCAATTCATAATCATCAGGATGCATAAACATTCTCATTGTTTGCAACAGCAACTATAACATGCAAGCCAGGGAATCATTCAATGATATCAAATACTTAGTAAGCATCAAATCACTACATAGGCTTATCATTTCAAACTTCAAATAACCATCATCATAAATTCTTACCGAAAACCGTCTTAAACAACCGAAACTTTAGAATCGGGTAACCTCAATTATCAAACTAATTAATCATGCATCTAAAGGATTCATTATCATCATTACCATTAATTATAGGCCTTAAGAACATTATTAAACTATATGGGACAGCATAGGCAAGTTATATTTAAGGCTTCACTGCGCTAGAAGTTGCATTTTTAACCCTTTCTCGTTACCGGCTTTCCTTATGGTGCTAAAATTAATTACTAAACTAATTATGAATCATTCTCCCTTATCTAAACACAATAGAACCTGGTTCTTAGGGCTGCTAAAGGTTCTGACAGAACGAATAAATTTCATTCTTTAGAGTTCTAGAAATCTTACTTTTTTTTTTTTTTGGAAGCTAGTTTTATTTCTAACATGCATAGAATCGTTCCCTCAACAATAAACCATGATTATCACAACTTCAAACATATTAAACCATCATCATACAGGAGTCCTAAACTTAGATCAGTGGCTGAATCATGAACCTCATATAATTGCTTAAAACCACATTTTAAGTATATGTAAGATACTAGTTTCCCATAAAATCTTTGCAAAGCCTTAAAACTCTTTTAGAAACTAATTCTTTTGGTTAATCTTGAAAGAAATTATAAAACTAAATCAGTAGCTATTTAAAATCACTTTGGGCCTACCTTAATTCTGAGGCCGATTTATATATTGAAAGAATCTTCATGATTAAAATTTTCACTTAAGATAAAAGGAGCAAGTCTTGAGCTTTATAGATTTAGGTGATAACTAAAATCATAAACATGCTATGCAACCTCATTTTAATCTTGTCTTTATAAGGTGATAACTTGGAATTATAAACATGATATGCAAGACTTGAAATTTAAACATGATGTGTAGGTCCATATTATTATATTCACGAATTGAGGTGATCTACTTGAAATATAAATATGATTATGCAAGCTTGGAAATATAAACATGATGCAAGAGCTTGAAATAAATAAGAAACTGGAGCGGTAGTTCGCACTAGACCAGTGGAGAGAAGAGAATCTTAATAAAAGAAAAATAAGAAACCGGAGAAGCTGGAGTCCGCACTTGGACTGGTGAAGACAGAAGAGAATTCTTATTACATCTTATTAAACTCCAAACTCAAGACTTCTTAAGGAATGAATTCTTTTACTCCAATAATCTTAAGGAAATTGAAAGTGAGCTTTAGAGTCTTATTATTATGGTTCCAAGAACCTTATTTCTTGAACTCATCATCAAGCTTAAAAGAATCGATTTAGAGAAAACTAACGATTTTTCCATAAAAATGTTGATAACAAAAACTAAACCTTGGGCTTTAGAGGTTCATTAAGTGATGGATTCATAAACACCATCATGATTCCTCATCATCAAGCCATGGTTACTAACAAGCCATAGAAACCGAAACTTTAAGCAAAGAATCAAGAGAAAGAACATGAAATAAACTCCCTACCAAGTTGTTTCTTGTTTCCAAAAGATTAGGCTTGAGCTTATAAGAAGTGAGAACAATAACAATCTGATGCTAATGAGGGTGATAGATTCAGTCAAGAGAGGTTTGGGTGGAGGAAGGATTTTTCTTGTGTTTTTTGTGTTTGGCAATGAAAAGGTTATGTGTTTAGGAGTTGATTTATGGTTGGATTGTATATGCTTGAGGTTTAGAGCTTGGTTAGAGGTTGGGAATGGAGTCTCTTGAATATGAATGGGGAAGAAGAAGAAAGCTAGAAATATCGAGAGAATTAGAGAACTTTGAGCAAACTTTGAGTGAGAAAACTATCAAGAAAGCAAGTGCTAAGGCTAAGAGAGTTTGTGTATGCATTTTAGCCATGGAAGAGCACCTATTTATAGCCATTTGGGGGCTGTATGGATGTGCTAATCAGGCTGGAAAAATGGAGTTTTATTTCAATTTTTAATTATAGGAAACATTAAAGAAAGAAAGCATAATTAGTGGTAATAGTTTTATTTATGTATAATGGATGAAAAACTCCAAAATTTGGTACTAATGGGGAACAAGGTGGCTGCTTACCCTATAGTGGAATTGAGTGGGATTTCTTTTGATTAAATATGGCCTTAATTGGTGGAAAAGAATACTTAAAGAAATGGCATTTTGGTTGGATATGTTTGCAAGTGTATGGTTGTTGAAAAAATACAAAAACATGGCTGATTATGGATCATGAAGTGGTGCCATTTCTGATTGCATTAGGATCAGATTGGCTTTTATTTTTTAGTGGGAAATCATGTATTAGATGTTTAATTACTTAGGTAAAAGGTTAGGAATCAATAGGTTAGTGAAAAAGGGTAAAATGTTAGGTGTTTAGGTTAATTCAAGACAAGGTAAAGTAAATAATCATACATTAGTGAATGAAGTTAATTTCAAGTAGATAAAAATCAATTTGTAACATAAATTCAAAACTTAAGATAAGAAAATATAGTTTTACTAGATTTTACCTAAACCGAAACCCTAACCTAAACTTGATATAATACATTCTTGTAATTACGGAAAAGAAAATATAATTTTCCTTAAGTAAATATTTTAATTACCTCAAGTAATTATTTTTAACCTTAGGTAATTAATTTTTAACTCTAGGTTAATGATTGAAATCAACCTGAATTGAATTGAGTTAAAATTGCCTTAATTACTTAAGTAAAACTCATTAAGCATTCACTAGGGGCAAAAAGGTAATTTCACATAAAAACTTCCTGTAATTCCTGGACATCCTCTAATTATACTTCAAATGGTCTTTCTGAACTTTTGGGTGAAAATCGGATTCAAAAGTTACATCATTTCATGTAAAGTTACCGTAGGGGTAAAACGGTAATTTTTCATAAAAACCTCCGGGCTACCCGGCTTAAACCGTTGTTAAACATTTACTTAAAACATCATTTAAAACCTTTTGGTGAAGTCTTGGGCTTAACCGGCACGTAAATCGATGTTAATTAACAACAGGGCGTTTTGGTAATTTTGCGCATCAGAACTTAAAATGAGATTCTTCTCTATTAACACACATAATACATATAATCCCCTATCATCATCAAAACGTCCCCTTGAGGATGGCCAGGACCGATCTTCATCTTCTGGGTAAAATGACCTCAGGGACATTTTGGTCATTTTACACGTATAGAAAAAATCGGGTTTACGACTCTTGTACGAATCGCTATTCAAATTTCTCGTAACATCTTCTCTAATGTTATATTCCTTTATTGAGGATTATTCAACCTCGAATTTCATGTAAGAATTACCTAGGGGTAATTCGGTAATTTTCAGGAGAGTAAAATGGGCGTTAGCGGGAACCGCAACAATCAACAAGGCGAATGGGCGGTCCTCGCAATAACAACAACAACAACAACAACCAGGAAGGAGGGCCTAATGGGAACAAGAATAAGGCACCCCAAGGAGTTCTTGCCTTCTCCGATCCGCACAAGCCGTGGAGTGCCCCGCCTGGAAAGAATCATGGCAATTGTCCCTGCCAGCCAAGGAGTATGTTTCAAATGTGGCAAGCACGACCACTATGCTAAGGATTCCAGAAGCAATGGATCGAAGTCAGAACCCCAGGCCGCAACACCAAAGGAGGGTCTTCAACCTCAATGCGGAAGACGCGTGAGATCCAACGACCTCATCAAGGTAAGTGCGAATTAAATGGTAGAACCTTAATCGTGCTATATGACTCTGGTGCTACTCATTCCTTTATCTCACATGCTAGTGTCGAGTCTCTAAATTTGATAGTTTCTAAGCTTCCTTTTGACCTTATTGTTTCTACTCTTACAAACCGTCCTGTACATACATGTAACGTTGTTTAAATTGTCATCTTACGTTGAAAATAGATCCTTTGTCATAGATTTGATTTGCCCCTTGAAAGACATAGGAATAATTCTTGGCATGGATTGGCTTTACGCTAACCATGTATTATTAGATTGTTACACCAAGTCTGTTATTTTTTGTCATCCCCCTAGCAAAACTAGTCAAACCTTGAAACTTTATGTCAATTCCGTAGATGTCTTCTGGAGTGGGGAAAAAACTAAGGGATATGTCCTTCTAGCCGTTCAGGAGGACTTTGAGTAGAACATAGATGATATTCCTGGAAGACAGGATCCCAAGGTATTTCCGATGAGATCCCAGTTCCTCCCTCGAGAGAGAGGTGGAGTTCTCCATTGAGTTAGTTCCGGAACGGGACCTATCGATAGCCCTTATAGGATGTCACCCTTGGAGTTGAAGAAGCTAAAAACCCAGTTCAGGAGCTTAGAAAAGAGTTTTATTAGGCCTAGTGCTTCACCGGGGAGCCCCTTTGTTTGTTAAGAAAAAGGATGGGAGCATGAGGTTATGTATAGATTATAGGCAATTGAATCGTGTAATGGTGAAAAATAAATACCCTTTGCCTAGAATTGATGATCTCATGGACCAGTTGAAAGGAGCGGTGGTATTCTCTAAGATTGATTTGAGATCGGGATACCACCAATTAGGGTGAGAGATGAGGATATACTTAAAACCGCCTTTAGGACACGGTACAGACATTTTGAGTTCGCCGTGATGTCTTTTGGACTGACAAATGCACCCGCCGTGTTCATGGACTACATGAATAGGATCTTTAGACCCTATTTAGATAAGTTCATGGTTGTTTTCATAGATGATATACTCATCTATTCGAAGACTCATGAGGAGCATGAAAGTCACCTAAGGTTGGTTTTAGAGGTGTTGAAGGAAAAGAAGTTGTATGCTAAGCTCTCTAAGTGTGAATTATGGTTGGAGGAAGTGAAGTTTTTGGGACATGTAGTATCGAAAGGAGGTATAGCTGTTGACCCTAGTAAGATAGAAGCCGTGATGAATTGGGATAGACCGACCACCGTATCGGAAATACGGAGCTTTTTGGGATTAGCAGGCTATTACCGAAGGTTTATTAAAGGATTATCCCATATTTCCCTTCCCTAACCAAGCTAACTAGGAAGAACACCCGTTTCGTGGAATCCCGATTGTGAAAAGAGCTTCCAAGAGTTAAAGCAAAGGTTGACCTCGACACCAGTTTTGGTTTTACCCGACCCCAATGTACCCTTCGAGGTATATTGTGATGCTTTGGGAAAGGGTTTAGGCTGTGTGTTGATGCAAAATAGGCAAGTGGTAGCCTATGCGTCTAGACAACTTAAGCCACATGAGGTTAACTACCCTTCCCATGACCTATAGTTAGCCGCCATAGTGTTTGCATTGAAGATTTGGAGGCATCACTTGTTTGGGGTAAGGTTTGAAGTTTTCTCCGATCACAAGAGTCTTAAGCATCTCTTTGATCAAAAGGAGTTAAACATGAAGCAAAGAAGGTGGATGGAGTTCCTAAAGGACTATGATTTCGGCTTAAGTTACCACGCAGCAAGGCCAATGTGGTCGCGATGCCTTGAGTCGAAAGTCATTATGCTTATCCCACATGATGGTCAAGGAAGTTGAGCTAATAGAGAAGTTTAGGGACATGAATTTGGGGATGTTGAAGAAAAGCGTGAAAATGTGTCATCTTACAGGAATAAGTGGGTTTAAATAGAGGGTTATAATGGCACAAGTAGAAAATGAGGAGTTTAGGGAGACCCTCGAGGCGGTAAAAGCTGGAAAGCTTAAGGGTTTTGAGCAAGGGATAGATGGTTTGTGGAGGTTTGAAAGGCGGATCTGTGTACCGCAAGATGGTGACCTCGAGAAAGTATCTTGGAGGAGGCCCATAAAAGCCATTTCACCATCCATCCTGGTGCCACCAAGATGTATCAGGATTTAAAGAAGATGTTCTAGTGGCTCGGATTGAAAAGGATGTCGCAGCCTGGGTTAGTAAGTGCTTGGTCTGTCAAAAGGTGAAGATTGAGCACCAAAAGCCTTCAGGAATATTGCAATGTTTGTCTATCCCCAAATGGAAGTGGGATAGTATATCCATGGATTTTGTGACCAGCCTACCTAGGACCCAAGCCGGCCATGATGCTATTTGGGTAATAGTGGAAGGTTAACCAGTCGGCCCATTTCCTACCCATCAAGATGACCTTTTCCCTAGATAAGTTGGCCCAATTGTACATCCAAGAGATAGTGAGGTTACATGGAGTTCCATCGACGATAATCTTGGATCGAGATCCAGTTTATGTCGCGTTTTGGGGAGCCTTTCAAAAGGCTTTTGGTTCAAAGCTGTGTTTAAGTACGGCTACCACCCTCAAACAGATGGACAATAGAAAGAACTATCCAAACATTGGAAGACATGTTGAGGGCATGTGTTTTGGATAGAAAAGGGAGTTGGGATAAGTACCTACGCTATCAGTTCGCGTATAACAACAGTTATCATGTAAGTATCGGTATGGCACTGACGAAGCCTTGTATGGAAGGAAGTGCCAGTTGCCTTTGTGTTGGCATGATCCTAGAACAAAGCATTTTGGGACCGATGTAGTGAGGGAAACCACGGAACAAATAAGAATGATCAAGGATAGAATCTTGACGCTCAAAGCCGACAACGAGCTATGCGGACAAGCGGCGAAAGCCGTTGGAGTTCCAAGAAGGTGAGCATGTTTTCTTGAGGATTAACCCAACTACAGGCATAGGTAGAGCCATGAGTGTCAAGAAATTGAGTCCCCGATTTCTTAGTCCTTTGAAATCCTTCAGAGTTTGGAGACTTGCCTAAAATAGCCCTACCTCCAAATCTGCAAATTTTCATGACATCTTTCACGTCTCCCAGCTAAGAAAATATCAATCCGATCCTAGTCATGTGCTAGAACCAGAGCATGTACAATTAAGGGAGGACTTGACTTTCAATCTGCCACCAACAAGGATCGTGGATCGTGTAACACCCTAATAATTAACCCAATACACCTAGGAGGATCTGATTAATTACTAGACTTTACTCTTTGCTTCAGTTCCTTAATCATGCTTTGAAAATACTTAGTGAAATTACGAGCCATTTTTTTAAACATAATTGAAAACGTGAGCGCGCATAACGTGAACGATAATCGAGATAAAGCAGAAAACGAATAGACATATCATGAAGAAACACATCATATTGGCTCCATCATATGACATCCATAATTACATATCACATAGATATTTTGCCTACCAACAAAATCAGACTAGGTGTAGGCAATCTAACAAAACATAAATAATATATGGATGGAAGGACATCCATTAATGGCATCTAGTAATAACACTCCAGGGATAGGGATAGATATCTGAAATATACGAGTGAAACTAGCAGGATCAAGTTCAGTACCAGGTGAAAGCCTCAATGTAAATCACGAACACTTCCTTCGTTTCTAAGACAAGATGGAAAGAAAAATAGAGGGAGTGAGAAACTTATAAAGAATCAGTAGGGTACTCACCTTATGATGCATTGTGTCATCATCATCGTCCCCAGGAACCTCGGGTTTCATTATGAAATAGTGAGTATGCTAAGATTGATTTATTAAGTTCGAAAATATACTTTACCGAGGTTCGTCGGTTTTAATCATGCGTCTTATAATGCATCATAAACTTAGCCTGTCATGTTTATAATGAACTTTTCCTTTTATCAACACATCATATTCTTCATCATCATATCATAAATACTATGCATAAAAGAACATCATATTTCTCATCATCAAATCATAAATACTATGCATAGAAGAACATCATATTTCTCATCATCATATTATAAATACTATGCATAGAAGAACATCATATTTACATCATGCATTACTTAGTTCCTTAGGTGACTTAAAGTTACTTCTATCATCATTTTCCTGGGCCACCCTATACTCCACCCTTTTGGAAGTAATCTAGGTTATGAGCTCATACCTTGCTAATCGTCACCAGCACATACTTATCCCTTTTGATAAGTAAAAATTTCGTCTCTACCCTTTTGAGAGAACGGACTAGGGGGCTAGGATCACATTTTCACCACCTATAGTCTGATGGGTCCAAAGGATCATTTCCTCTTACATTTATGTCACCATTAAATCTTTGCATGTTATATCATAATTCAATTCATAATCATCATGACATTTTCTCATTTATAGTCTTATGATGGAATAATATATACTAACTGAAATCATGCATCTGGAGATTCCCAGGAAAGAGAGGTGGGTCACAATGGACACGCTTAAATACCAAGTCTTTCCTAGCCAGAACCTTTCCAAATTACACTTTTACAGTAGTACACTTTCTTCCAACAAAGGTAATTTTTTAAATAACAGAGATTATTTCTTTATTTCATGCATAAGCATTTTCATTTTCGCAACAGCAACTATAACATGCAAGCTAGGGAATCATTCAATGGCATCAAATACTTAATAAGCATCAAATCACTTTATAGACTTATCACTTAAAACATCAAAGAGGCATCATCATAAATCCTTATCGAAAAACGTCACAACCGAAACTCTAGAATCGGGTAACCTCAATTGCCAAACTAATTAATTATGCATCTAAGGGATTCATTACCATTATTACAATTAATTATAAGGCTTAGGAACATTATTAAACTCTATGGGGCAGCATAGGCAGTAAGTTATTCTTAAGGTTTTACGATGTGTTAGAAGTTGCGTTTTTAACCTTTCTTGTACCAGCTTTCCCTACGATGCTAACATTAATTACTAAACCGATTATGAATTATTCTCCCTTATCTAAACATAATAAATCTGGTTCTTATAGTTGATAATTTTGGACAGAATGCATAAATTTCATTCTTTAGAGTTCTAAAAAAAAATGGCTTGTAATTTCACTAAGTATTTTCAAAGCATGATTAAGGAACTGAAGCAAAGAGTAAAGTCTAGTAATTAATCAGATACGCCTAGGTGTATTGGGTTAATTATTAGGGTGTTAAGATCGAGGTGTCAAGCAGTTGAGGAACAAGTTCGTTCCTTTGGTGAAAGTAGCATGGGGACGCGACAAGACGGAGGAGTATACGTGAGAGCTGGAATCCGAGATGCGAACGAGTATCCCAAGCTTTTCTAAGGTAACGAATTTCGAGGACGAAATTCTTTTTAAGGAGGGGAGTAATGTAACGCCCCAATTTCTACTATTTGAGTCGAAATGACCAAAATGCCCCTGAGGTCATTTTTACCCAGGACAGGATCTTGCAGTCCTCGGATGGGTCAACTCAATGTTTGAAGGGGGTTATAAATGTTATGTTTGATATCTAAGGTGAAAATTTTGTTTTCCGAACTTTGGCTCAAAATAACCAAAATACCCCTCCTGTATTCTACACGGGTAAAAGGTGCCGTTTGAGCCCGAACTTTTCCAGGAAGTTTGGAATGATGTTTATGAGTGATATTTGATGTCTAGTTGCGAAAAATCTTGGGCAGTTTTAGTGTAAAATTACTATTTTGCCCCTAGAACAGTGTACAATGAGCCTAATGATGCAATTAAGCAAACTTAAGCAATATTAGGCTCTAATCGAAGATTAATTTATTTCGATAATTAATCTAGAGTCAAAATAATTTATTAAGGTCAATTAGAACCTAAGATTGCTTGGATAAACTCTAATTGCTTTCTTTAATTCAAGATTCCAAGTCATGGAATCTTGAATAGTATTTCTCTCTCCAATTCCTTGAATTAAGGAATTGTGCCATACCTCATTTGACTAAGAAAATGAATTTAATTTGTTAAACTAGTATGACCACTCCCTAATCAAGTCTTGACATCCTTAATTAGCCAATTACCTTACCTAAACACATTCTTACAAACTCCTAATCAAAATTGTAATCAAAAAAACACCTAAACACATCCTTAAACCACAATTACATGAACAAAATCCCTTCCCCCTTGGCTGCATAAGGGCCAATTCTCACCCAAGAGAAGTGCCACATGTTGAATTTTCCTCACTCCAAAGACCATGCCTTGCCCATACTTATGCCCATACTCAACCATGCTTTAACCCATACTCAAAGTCATGCCTTGTAAGAGATATTTCTTCTCTCCTTCTTCTTCAAAGTGACCGGCCACTCCTCCCTCCTCTAGGCCATCCATGAGCTCTCAATCTTCTATAAATACACTAGCTTGAAAGCTCTTTGAATGTTTACACACTTGAGCAAACTTCAAGCTTTATTCCCAAACTCAAAGAACCTCTTTCCTCCTCCCTTGGCCGTGTTCTTCATCAAGTTTCCAAGAAGGATTTCTTTCTCTTTTCCTCTCAAGAAACAAAGCTTTCCTTCCTCTCTTCAAGGCTTCTTTAGGTAGGGATTTATTTTCCAAGTTTGGTGTGCTTCCTTTAAGGAAGAGTTCTAGTGTTTCTCTTGGTTTTCTTAAGTTCTTCTTCTCTCCTTTTATTTTCGGCCTAAAGCCTTTGTTGAGAAAACTTTGGCTTGATGATGAGGTTTCAAGATAATGGACTTGTGATACCATGTGAGAAACCTCTAAAGCTTGAAACAACTTGGTCTTGGACCATACATGCTTGTGTTTCTTTCTTTTCCTTGGTTTTATTTTTTCGGTTCCTTTTTCTTTTCCCCTTGAATGATTTCGGCTTCCTTTTCCTTTGTTTGAACAAGTTTGCTAAAAATATTGTGTAGATCACAAAAGCTTTGTTAAAGAAAAATTAATCACACGATTTCAAAGAGCTCTAAGCTTACCCTTGCCAACCTTAAAGTTGGTCGGCCGTTCTAAGAGTTTACTCTAGATTGAAGCCCATGAGCAATAAAATAAAGAATATGAGTAGTTTTATTTATAATGTTTCGTTGAGTGTTGATGTTTTCGTCTTAGTCCACATTCATGAGCTTGATGATGAAGTTCAAACCAAAGTTTTCTTTGAAGATTTGGTGCTAAGAACTCTAAGGCTCATCCCCATTTGGTCAAGATACATGTTGGGTTAGGCTAGTAATGTCCCTCTAAAAGTCTTGCAAGAGCTCTAGTAAAGATAAAACAAGTTGCATTCATGTTTAAGTTTATGCCTTGCATAGCATGTTTATTTTGATGCCATCACTAAACTCTCAAGAACAACTAAGTGAACTTGCATTGCCATGTTTAATTTCCCAAGCTTTCATTTCATGTTTACATTTCAAGTCATCACTTAAACTCAAAGATAATAATGAGGATGCATCTCATATTTATTTTATGCACTCACTTTATTTTATAAAAAGTAAAATAAGTGCATTGCATGTTTAAATTTATGTTATCACCTAAATACCCTAGAGCTCAAAGACTTGCCCTTAGTATCTTCAAAGGGAAACTTTAATCATTAAAAAAAAAAGTGGATGTGTTTTAGTATGATATAATGATGGTTTGATTTGTAAAATGTAAGGATGATTTTAGGAAAATGTTGGAAAAATGTTTTATGAGGTCTCAAGGTGTTTAAATAGCTTGGAATGTGTCCAAAATCATGTTTTCTCAAATTCAGGTTCTGGTAATCAATTACCAGCTTATATAATCGATTACCAGAGTGGTTTTTCAAAGGGTTTTTGGTTCTAGTAATCGATTACCGTACAATGTAATCGATTACCAAGGCTGTTCTTCATGCCCAAACCGGTCTTTAAAACCCTGTAATCGATTACCTATTTGTGTAATCGATTACTCCGATGTTCTTTATTTTTCTGAAATAGATTTAACCCTAAGTAATCGATTACCATCCTATGTAATCGATTACCCGTTGTTTTTAAGAATAAAATTTAGTCCCTGGTAATCGATTACCAGGCACATGTAATCGATTACCAGAACACCTTTTTGCTCATGAAATTATTCCAAGAGAAAGACTAGTAACTCGTATGCACTTATAACATGATTTTATGCGATTGTGCGTGATACATACTTTTCAGTTTCTATCTTGTTGGCCACAGTATGAATTCGTTCGAGGAGTTAGAATGCGTAAGGTTATGTTTGAATGAAGTGAGGAACGATTTTAACGGTTAAGAAGGACTAAGTAAATAGAAAGGTTTGAGAACTAAAATCTTAACACTCTTAGACATGAGAATAATAACTTTTGTTCCAGCATAATTGAGCTTAAGGAAGATGGCCCATAATTAGTGTTTATGCCTAGGAGTCGAACCTAGGATCTTAGGCAAAGACAGAACTTAGAAAAGAGTCTAAGGTGTAGATCCTAGAATTCCCCATAGTCGAGTAATGATCGTAATGTTTAATCTATACAATGCTGATTGGATGAGTTAGTGAACATAAATGTTAGAAAGAATTATAGGTAATGATCCCTTAGGTGTCATAGGATCCATAATAAAGGTTAGGATAATTGGAACACAAGTTTAAGACCCGTAAGGGCCAAACATAAGACACCATGAGGTAGGAAGTGTGATGTGAGAATGAGACCGAGCGAGTTTGCTTGTGTTATGTATGAATGTGTTAATGTCATGAGTATGAGCATATGAGGATTCATGGTGTGTCGTGATGATGATTTTGGTATATTGTGGGCATACTGCATGAGACTATGTGATACAAATGAATAGGAGAAAGTATGTTTTTATGATTGAAAGGTTTATTTTATTGAGGAATTTATGAGACAACATGCATTATGTGAGTTATGTGGCATGACTTAAATTTGAGGAAATTCGAAGCGCAGTGGTTATGCTGAATTTCCGTCAAATTTGAGAGACTTAAAAAAAGTTTTGAAAAATAAGATGTTTAATGTGACACACCAAGACGTACTTCTCCTGCTACGGTGAGGAGAAGGTAAAACCGTGAGGGCATTGACATTAGCTTGGCAAAGCGGACAAGTCGTTGGCTTAACCAGTCGATGCGTTTCAAAGAAGGAAAAAGTCCCATGATGGGTGATCCTTAGGCCCCCTACCCGTACTCTAGGAGTCAGGATGATGATGATTATGATTATGTTTATGATTCGCTTATCAAGAGGATAAGTAAGAACTAGTGACGACTAGTTAAGGTATGAGCTCATAGCCTAGTTTTAGGGTACGGTTACTATTATGATGCTTAGTGTCACAAGTTTGAAGAGAAGGAATGATATTCAATAGAAGTTACATGCCACTTAAATGTTGATTGATTATTGTTTGGTTTGCCTAAAGTATTGTCATGCATTCATGTTTTGCTATGCTGCATACATGCATTAAGATTCATCATAAAAGACACGAACCGTGGATAATTATCTCTATGAAAAACCTCATAATGAACCTTTGCATGTTTAACCTTTTGATTATAAACCCAAGGTTCCTGGGGACGTAAACGATGACACTAGGATAGAGGTTTTCCCTACTGAGATTCTTTAGCAAGATTCTCACCCCTCTCCCCTTTTCTTTCCGTTACGTCTTCAAACATCGATGGCGTCGTTCGTGATCTTCATTGACCCGCCCACTTGGGAGGTGCACTATGACCCCGAGCATCAGCTTACCACTTCCAAGGTCATTATGAGGTGCGCATTTTTGTGTACGTGGGACGCCCGTTGCGTTCCCCTCTCCAGCTATCGCTTCGATCTTGACTTCACCTTTGGTGACGACCTGATCTTTGAGAGGACGCGACCCGAGACGAGAGACGTTCCCGTCCTTTTTCATCTGCGGTACATGGATACCCCGAGTATGTTCCCCGTTCTCAATCGGAGGCCGATCCTTGGAGGGCTTCCTTCGTTCCCTATGGATCTCGGTAGAGGTAGCAAGGACATTGTCACCAGCCGAGGCATGCGAGGCATGTTCGACGGCCTGAAAGGCGACCACGTCGTGGAGGCCACGTTGTTCCCTCGATTCCATCCCTAGATCTCCGCTTCATTGGGCTACATCCGAGGAGCTCCATTAGTTCGTGGGCTACATCTCCCCATCCGGGACGAGCATCGTCAATAGGCGTAAAGGGTGAGGGTAGTGATAGTTAGGAATCTTATCTTTTGGGGGTTTACCATGTACTTGCTTTTATTTTCCTTTTCGTTTATGTATTTCCAGTTTCTATGTACTGAGCTCTGCCCACATATATGGGTAAGACTCTATGCATTTCCTTTATATTCCAGTGGTTATGTACTAAACTATGTTAATTAGTGTTATGAAGAATGTTTTCATGATTGAGGTGTTCTTTATTGCTTTTGTCTTGTATGATTTATTTGCTCTTCCACTTTACGTTTCATTTATGTCATACGCGAAGGCTCATATTTTGTTTTATGCATATATATTTCAAAAAAAAATTTATCTGTATTTTCTTAAGTTATTTTACAAATGATGTTCAAAAGGAAGTAATAACTAATAATTAGTCTTAATATGTCCTAGGCATGTTAGGGTTAAATATTAGGATGTTACGCTACCTAAAGAAGTCTTGAAGAGAGGAAGGAAAGCTTTGTTTCTTAAGAGGAAAAGAAAAAGAAATCCTTCTTGGAAACTTGATGAAGAACTCGGCCAAGGAGGAGGAAGAGGTTCTTTGAGTTTGGGAGAAGCTTGAAGTTTGCTCAAGTGTGCAAAGGATCCTAAAGGTTTTCAAGCTAGTGTATTTATAGAAGATTGAGAGCTCATGGATGGCCTTAGAGGAGGAAGGGTGGCCGGTCATATTGAGGAGGAAGGAGAGAAGAAATATCTCTTACAAGGAATAACTTTGAGTATGGATTAAAGCATGGGTGAGGTATAGTTTGAGGTATGGCCTAGGCATGTCTCTTTGAGTGAGAATTAAAACAACATGTGACTCAAAAAGCAGGGGAGGAATTCGGCTAGAATTTTACAGCCAAGGGGGAGGATAATTTGCTCATGTAATTGTGGTTTAGCGATGTGTAGGTGTTTCTTTGATTAAGGTTTTGATTAGGAGTTTGTAAGAAAGTGTTTAGGTGAGGTAATGACTAATTAAGGTTGTCAAGACTTGATTAGGAGTGGTCTTGCTAGATTAACAAATTAAAACCATTTTCTTAGTCAAATGAAGGTATGGGCATAATTCCTTAATTTAAGGAATTGGAGAGAGAAAACACTATTCAAGATTCCATGACTAGGAATCTTAAATCAAAAGATGTAATTAGAGTTTAACCAAGCAATCTTAGGTTCTAATTAACCTTAATAAATTATTTTGATTTTAAGATTAATTATCAAAATAAATTAATCTTCATTAGAGCCTAATATTGCTTAGGTTTACTTAATTACGTCATTAGGCTTACTGTACACGTTCTAGGGCAAAATGGTAATTTTGCACTAAACTACTTGGACCTCCCTGTCAACTAAACATCACAACCCACTCATAAACATCATTCCAAACTTCCTGAAAAGTTGAGCTCAAACGACACCTTTACTCACGTAAAACACTGCAAGGGTATTTTGGTCATTTTGAGCCGAAAGTTTGGAAAACGAGATTTCACCTCGGATATCAAACATAACAGATATAATCCCCTTGAAACATTGATTTGACCCATTCAGACTGCCAGGTCGACTGCCTTTAATTCGGGCAAAAATGACCTCAGGGCATTTCGGTCATTTGTACTCGAAAGAGAAAATCCTGGCGTTACAATGTCTATGGGTTCGTAGGGGAGATCCTCCGAATAGATGTGGGTGGGGGAATCCTCAAATGGTCGGTCTCAGAACGCCTCGAGCGAGGAACATACTCGGGGTAGTCGCGCACGCCAAAGGGAAGGGCGGCACATGAGTCCGCTCGTCACGGGGTCAAGTGCTCTCAAAGATCAGGTCGTCGCCAAAATGGTGAGGTAAGAGTGAAGCGAAAGCTGGAACCTGGATGCGTGAATGGGCATCCCATGTACGCAAAAATAGAGCACATCAACCCTCGAAATGATACGACTGATGCTCGAGTTGAAGTGCACCTCCCAGATCGGCGTATCAACGAAAATCACGAACAACGCCATCGAGATCTAAAGACATAACAGGAAAAGGAGAGAGGGTGAGAATCTTACTAAGGAATCTTAGTAGGGAATCCTCCTACACTAATGTCATCGTTAACGTCCCAGGAACCTTGGGTTTATTACGAAAAGGTTTACCATGGAAAGGTTTATTATGAGGTTTCATAAGAGTAATTATCCAAGGTCCGTGTCTTTTATGATGAATCTTAATGCATGAATGTAGCATAGCAAAGCATGAATGCATGGCAATACCTTATGCAAGCAAACCAATAAAACATGTCATCAATAATTAATCCTCATATAAGTGGCATGTAACTTGTCATGATCAACCTTTCTTTTTCTCAACCTTGTGACATAAGGGTATCAAAAATAGTAACCGCACCCCTAACACTAGGCTATGAGCTCATACCTCAACTAGTCGTCACTAGTTCTTACTTATCCTCTTGATAAGCGTAACATAATCACAATAATTCCAACTCCCAGAGTACGGGTAGGGGGCCTAAGGATCACCCATCATGGGACTTTTTCCTTCCTCGAAACGCATCAACTGGTTAAGACTAGTGACTTTGTCCGCTTTGGCAGGCTAATGTCTATGCCCTCACGGTTTTACCTTATCCTCACCGTAGCAGGAAAAGTATGTCTCGAATCTCGAAATGCATCAACTGGTTAAGACTAGTGACCTTGTCCACTTCGGTATGGCTACTCCTACGGGTTTACTTTCTCCTCACCATACCAGGAGAAATGCGTCTCGACATGTTACATTCAAAATCTTTCTTTTCAAAACTTCTTTTAAGTCTCTCAAATTTGATGGAAATCCGGTAACATAATGGCGTATAGGAATTTCTTCAATTTGAGTTATGCCATGTAACTTATTCAACTCATGCCATCTCATTCAATGTCTCAATCAATCAAATCTTTGAAAGCCATATAAAAATATTCATTCATTTCATCATGATCTTATATCGATATGTATCTCAATCATAGCATGCCATATTATCACATCAATTACATCATAAGTTCACACAATCTTATGCACATAACATTAGTACTTTCAGTATAACATAAATACACTCATTCACTTGGTCACTTACTTACGTTATATCTCTTATCTTGCAATGTCTTATGCTTTGACCTTTACGGGTCTTAATCTTATGTTATGATTATCCTAATGCCCATTATAAACCTTGGATACACCTAAATGATTACTACTTGTAATTTCTCTAATTTTTATGCTCTCTAACTCCTCCAAACAGCATTGTATTAATTAAGCAGGATGACTATAATTCTATTATGGGGTTCTAGATTCTACGTCTTTGATCCTTTCTAAGTTGTCTTTGCCTAAGGCTCTATGTTCAATTCCTAAACCAATTATTAGGGATTCCTACACATATCCACTAATTATAAACCATTTTCCTTAGGTTCAATTATGCTGGAACAGAATTTACAATTTTTGTATCTAAGTGTTCTAGAATTCTCATTTTAAGTCCTTTCTAGTTACTTGTTCTTTCCTAACTTCCCTAAATTCGATCCTTGCTTCACTCAAACATAATTTTACACATTTTAACTCCATAAATATAATTAATACAGTGGCCAAACAATCAAGGCAGAACCAAAAGTATAGCTCACATAATCACATAATCACATAATTTCATGATTTAAATGCATATAAGTTGCTAGTTTCTCTTGGAATAATTTTAGGAACTCAAAACTCTTTTAGAAACCAATTCATCTTATTAAAATCATATAATTATAGGTGAAGTCAGTAGCTAAATTATTTTGTTCATGAAACAAATTTAAAACATAAAATCTTGTTCATAATATTCTTTAAGTTCACCTAAGCTTAGAAAAATTCCAAGACATAGGCTATTGGCACTTATGATTAGATGAACTCATATCAAGTCCATCATCATCATCACAAGGCCGAAATGGCATTCTTGAAATGCTTCCATTTTCTAAAACTTTACTTGTGATACTTGGGCAAGTCTTTGAGCTCTAGAATATTTAAGTGATGACATAAACATAAACATGCTATGCACTTTGTTTTATTCTTCATTATAAAATAAAGTGAGAGCATAAAATAAATATGAGATGCAACCTCATTATTATCTTTAAAGATTAAGTGATGACTTGAAAATAAACATGAAGTGCAAGCTTGGAAATTTAAACATGATAATGCAAGTTCATTTATTTATTCTTGAGAGCTTAGTGATGGCATCAAAATAAACATGATATGCAAGGCATAAACTTAAACATGAATGCAACTTATTTTATCTTAACTAGAGCTCTCACACAAGACTTTAGAGGAACATTAATAGCCTTAACCCAACATGTATCTTAACAATATAAAGTGAGCTTTAGAGTTCTTAGCACCAAGTCTTCAAAGAAGTCTTTGGTTTGAATTTCATCATCAAGCTCAAGAAAATGGACTAAGAGACATACATCAACACTTATCAAAGCCAACATAAAAAGAACTATTCATATTCTTCATTTTATTGCTCATGGGCTTCAATCTAGAGTAAACTCTTAGAACGGCCGACCAACTTTAAGGTTGGCAAGGGTAAGCTTAGAGCTCTTTGAAAACATATAATTAATTTTCTTAAACAAAACTTTTAGTGATCTACTTAACATTTTTATCAAACTTTGTACAAATAAGGGAATGAAAACTGAAATCATAGGAAGAAAAGGAAATGAAAACCAAAATCTTGCACAAGGAAAAAGAAAAGGAAAACTAAAACATGTATGGTCCAAGACCAAGTTTTTCAAGCTTTAGAGGTTTCTCACATGGCATCACAAGACCATTATCTTGAAACCTCATCATCAAGCCAAAGTTTTTCTCAACAAAGGGCCCTAAGGCCGAAATGAAGAGAGGAAAAGGAAGAGCTTTGAAAACCAAGAGAAAACTAGAACTTTTCTTAAAGAAAACAAATGAAACTTTGAAAATAAACCCCTACCAAATGAAGTCTTTGAAAGAGATGAAAGAAAGCTTGATTCTTTGAGGAAATGAGAAGACAAAATCTTCTCTTGGATGATGATGAGAATTCGGCCAAGTGAGGAACTAAAGGAAGATGAATTTTCCTTGAAGATGTAAGCTTGAAAATGGAAAAGTTTGGTGTTTGAGAGGTGGTTTGAGGTGGGGAGTGGTGGTTTAAGGTTGTTTGTGGTGGTGGAAAAGTTTCTTTAGTGGTGGAGGAAGAAGAACAAGATGAAGAGAAATTGAGAGGAAAAGAGAGAAAATTGCAAGAAAGCTTAAACTTGGCAAATAATCTAAAGTGTAACCAAGTTCACTAAGGCTTGGTATTTATAGAAAAAATGCAACCATGGGGCTGCAAAAGGGAAGGAAGGCCGACGGCCTCTCATGGCTTTAGGGAGGAAAATATCTTGAACAATTGGTCATTCAAAGACATGGGTGGAGACATGGCTAGGTATGTTCCAAAGTATGGCTTGAGGTGTGGTCTTTGAGTTAAATAAAATCAACATGTGACACAATACAATGGGTATGTATTCGGCCAGTTTACAGCCAAGGGAGGAAAAGAAATTGTTCATGTAATTGTGGTTTAATGATGTGTTTAGGTGTTTCTTTAATTAAGGTTTTGATTTGGAGTTTGTAAGAAAGTGTTTAGTGAGATAATGGTCAATTAAGGTTGTCAAGACTTGATTTAGGGAGTGGTCTTGCTAGATTAACAAATTAAAAACCATTTTCTAGTCAAATTAAATCATAGACACAATTCCTTGATTTAAGGAATAGGAGAGAGAATTTACTATTCAAGATTCCATGACTAGGAATCTTGAATCAAAGAATGAGATTAGAATTTAACTAAGCAATCTTAGGTTCTAATTAACCTTAATAAATTATTTTGACTCTAGATTAATTATTGAAATTAATTAATCTTCGATTAGAGCCTAATATTGCTTAGGTTTGGTTAATTATATCATTAGGTTTACTGGACACGTTCTAGGGCAAAATGGTAATTTTGCACTAAAACTGCTCCGGACCTCTTAGGCTTGACTAACTATCATAAACCACTCATAAACATCATTCCAAACTTTTGGAAAAGTTTGGGTCAAACGGCACCTTTACCCACGTAAAACGCTTCAAGGGTATTTTGGTCATTTTGAGTTGAAAGTTTAGAAAACAAGACTTTCACCTCGGATATCAAACATTATAGTTATAATCCCCTTCAAACATTGAGTTGAACCATTGAGGACTGTTGTCCGATATTTAATTCTGATGAAAATGACCTCAGGGCATTTTGGTCATTTGTACAAACGGAAAATCTGGGTGTTACAAGTAACGTATGAATTTTGACTTGAGCTTCCTAAACCAGGATGATTTAGCAAATTGAATCATTTATTTGATTGCTTGTTAGTCTATTTCTTATATAGAAACTAGTAAAAATGAGCTAGTAAAAATAGTGCACTCTATATCTGCCAGGAGTATTCTTTGTCTTGGATCTCTTGGTATTTTCTATTTGATGATGAAATCAATATTATTCTTAGCAATTAGGTCAGCTTAACTAACATGAGAAATTATATTTACCATTAAACTTCTTCCATTGTGGTGCATACATGATTGTACAACGTGTAACTCCCATTTTATAAGCCAGGATAGAGACAGGAAGATTCCAATTACGGAGTTTCTAATGATTAAATCCAGACAACCCTTTGACTTAAATCCAGGAGGATAATCAAGTCCTGGATTGAGGCTCAGCATCCAACTTGCCCACCTTTGTTTCCTAGTTCCTACCCCCTTTCCATTTATGCAAGTTTGTTAAGAATTGGTAACAACATGAAAAAAAAAAAAACAGAATTCTAGACATTTGGTTTCAGAATTGGTAATAGTAAGAAAATAAACAGGTTGAAGCACTTTCTTTCTAGATCCCACCAACAATCCTTGTGACTCAAGTACTTCTTTTAACTTCCAGCAACTACATAATCTAATTTGCCAATGTGAACATGATTGTAAATTAGTAGCAACTCATAAAGCTAACTCAAGTAACATAATCAATATTTGATAGATAATGAAATGAACTTTTAAAAATACATGAAGTTTCTGATTAGAGTAACAGAATGGGTGCTAAACCATGACAGCTCTAAATAAAAGTAACAATCTAACAAAATACATTAAAACATGTTCTAATAAATTTAAATAACATTCCACAAGAGCACTTTGCTTGGACAACATGACTAATAACGGATAATTGCTCTAACAAATGCACGCCTTTGGTTGTCATTAAAACTCCAAAAGGTAATTTGCAATTGAAGGTTTTCTAGAACATAAGCCCCGCCAACACCACTTCCTCATCAGTGATGCCAAGTCCTCTAAGCATTTCACCAAGTTTGACCTCATTGTTAACACGTACATGGCTTTGGCTAGGACCTGCACATGCTTGCCTTGTTGCTCCATTATATATTCATGGATGCAGTGAAGTCCTTCAAAACATTAATGTCTTTGCTCTTTTTAGACGAAGCACCTTCCCTTGAGTTTTGCAACTGGAAGAAGCAATTGATGCATTCGCTTGGAGAATCATTGTCAAACATCTCAACGTCATTGACACCCACTTGTTGATCATCATCTTCTTCCAATTGTTCATTTGCATCATTGCTGCTCATAGCATAACTCCCTGTTACTCCGTCCCTTCCCAAAATAGTCTCCAAGCAAGGGAAGAGTGGGAATGGCTTCCCTGACTATAGAACCTCATAGGATGTCACTAAAAAAAATAAAGGAAACAAACGTGAGAAAATGTAACATGCAAGTATTAAAAGATTATCACAATGTTTAGCCCAATGATCATTAATAGTGTAACAAACCTTAATCCAAATTTCCAACACTTATTTGTTGTCCACTTCTATAGTTTTTTTCTCCTCATTCCATCTAAATGCACTACATGCAAGCATGTTTACAGCTGATTGGTACTTCTCTTTGAGCCTTTTGTGCTTGTTTTTGTAGTGTTTAGGTTAACCACAACCAGGAAATTTCTCATTCAGCTTGCCAATAAGTTTTTTAACGCACCTGGTTTGAATTGTCCAGGATTAGCTCTCTGTCCCTCTACTATCAACTCCTCCATGAAGCCAACGAATGCAACTATTTCCTCATTGGTCCATGTGCATTTGCTATCCATTTGTCCCTATTCTTCATAGGAAGATATCAAATATAATCACTTAAAAAATAAACAATTATAACTTATATGTGATATGGTACATGAAGATATTAGCAATAATCACTTAGAAAATAAACAAACATAACATCAAAGAGATAAACTCTAAATACCAATTGCTATATATTACTTAATCAACTCAAAGTAGTAACAAAGATCAATGATTAACTCAACCTAACAATATTAAAAACTATTACATGAATATTACAAAAGCAAGAGTCTAGAATGTTAAATTTCAACCAAATAGAAGAGTTATGCGAAAGATTTCTCTCACTCTTCAAACATTTCAATAGCTAGGTTGTCCCGCATTTAAGTCAATTCATTACTACTTTCCACACAGTCAACCATCTCAACATTGCTGGAGAATCCTTTCCTATAGGCATATGCTCAGGCTTAAGAATTGTGTTTTCTTCAAGATCAATGTCCATATTCATTCAAATAAAGTTTTGAGAAGACAACATGCAATTATAATTTACTTGTGTCTTAATTGGATAAATGAAGGACTCCTCAAAATAGCCCATTTATTCTCAAGTATAACACCCTAAAAATTATTTAAAAATTAATTTGAGTTTTGTTAGTCATAATTTTAAAAATATAACAGTTTCACAACAATGAGGGTGGCCCAACGGACGTTTAAAAAAAAAATTTCGGACCCAGGTGAATAGTAACCTTGCGGGCCTCACCAACCTGAGCTTAAACCTATATTCGGCCTAGAGGTGCCCGAAATTAGGAAAACATGGGAATAAGGTTAGAAATAAGTGGGAATGATAATTTTATTCTTAAAATTAATTTTCAAGCAATATTCGTTCAATCGGGTATGGTGTTTACCCATTCGGAGATTTCTGTGCAGTTTCTTACATCGAATGAAACTTGCAGTGAAAGTTTGCCACCTAACTAGACAAGTGTGTGGCTCAGAAGAAGCCACATCATTGCCACTTTATTAGGACCAATAGGATGCTTACAAAATTTCCATATTTATCTTTAAGAAAAGAAAACATTTTATACTTGAAAATTCTATGCATTTTGTCATAAACTCATAAGATCAACATCTTATCATTTCCTTGCATCAAAATTTCATCCAAGACAAGGGAGAAAAGGCAGCCACCATTTTCATCTCTATCAAGAACTCAAACTTGCTTTCAAATCCCCAAAACACTAGCTCAAACTCACTAAAACACCAAAATCCCTTCATAAAACTTGTTCTACACCTAATTCTCTACCAATCTAACCGAACAAAATTCTCATTCCTTATCAAAACCTTGTCTTGTACCTCACACCTCACTGATATCAGAGGGGTTTGAAGTTGGATTGGGAGCTTTGGAGGAGAAGGAAGCAAGCTTGGTTAATCTTGAAGCCAAGGAGCTAATAGGTTACTCAAAGTAGGGTTTTTGCTGCCTTTCTTGTCAAATTTTTCTGATATGTTTTGGCATGACCTAGGTTCAAAATTTCTAGTTGTATTGCTGGATAATATGTTGATATTTATGTGTGAATTTTGGTGGTGTATTTGGATAGGGTTAGAAAAAGGTTTTTCTCAAAGGAAATTGGGACTAGGCTGGATTCCTAGTTGTCCTGCAAGCAATAATTATGCACGAATTTTCTAGTATAGTAGTGGGTAATTTCATGAGCTATAAAAATTATATGTTGTATTTAACATCTTAAAATAAATACATGAATTTTATTAGGTGTTGATTTTAAATATTACTGCCTAAAAAAATCAAGGACCGAAATGTGACTGATGCTATCTTGGTTATTGAAACTGAAGCAATAAATTTGTACGAATTTATTATCATAGAAATTGATTGAATTAGCCCATGAAATTTTTACATGAAGTTATTAACATATTTAAGTATCACTGTAAATTTTATTATGCCTTGATTCCATCAATTACTAGGGTAAAAAATTTTGGGAACTTGGGTCTGACTTGAATTGGTGGCCCTTGACCTCAAAATTTGTACATTTTACTGAAGTTGCTATAGACTCTATTTGTCTTGAAATTTTTACAGGGTCTTCTAGACATATTGAAGTGTCATATAGAATTTTCATGGCTCTTGAAATGGCTGTTTGTTATGATAATTAAATGTTGTGCCTAGGATAGTAAATTTGCCAAAGTGCTAGAATGTGAGAGTGGCTGAAAATTTGTGGTAAAATGATATCTAGTCCAAGTGTATGGCATATGAATGCATGCTAATTATTTCAATTACTTATCCATGAGGCACAA
>JAMLFY010000013.1:1963065-2010634 GCA_030441495.1 Dalbergia oliveri | reverse complement strand
CTATTAACGCACCTATTTATAACACTTCATAGAGGAAAGATATCCGAGTTCACGCTAAGGTCTAGCAATACGTTCCTCAAGGATAATAAGCTGGTTCACAAGATCACGTGCATCTACCAGGTGAGAGCATCAACATGAATCATTAACATCACCATCACTTTCTGAAGACGAGATAAAGAAAGAAGAGGAATGAGAAACTTATAAAAGAATCTCAGTAGGGTACTCACCTCATATGCATTGTGTCATCATCATCGTCCCAGGAACCTTTGGTTTCATTATGAAAATGTGAGCATGCTAAGATTCATTTAATTAGTTTGGAAATATACTTTACCGAGGTCTATTCATTTTAATCATGCGTCTTATAATGCATCATAAACTTAGCATGTCATGTTTATAATGAACTTTTCCTTTCATATATAATAACATAGTTATGCATAAAATCACATCATATTCCTCATCATCATTTCATAATACTATGCATAGCAGAACATCATATTTCTCATCATCATCTCATAAATACTATGCATAGCAGAACATCATATTCACATAATGCATTTACTTAGTTTCTTAGGTGACTTAAAGTTACTTTCATCATCATTTTCCTGGGCCTATACTCCACCCTTTTGGGAGTAATCTAGGTTATGAGCTCATACCTTGCTAGTCGTTACCACATACTTATCCCTTTTGATAAGTAAAATCCACTCTACCCTTTTGAGAACAACGGGGGCAAGAATCACCTTTTCACCGCCTATAGTTTGATGGGTCCAAAGGATCATTTTCTCATATATTTTGAGTCACCTTTAAGTCTTTGCATGTTATATCATAATACAATTCTTCATTCATAATCATCATAACATTTTCTCATTTATAGTCTTATGCCGAAATAATATATACCAACTGGAATCATGCATCTGGAGATTCCCAGGAAAGAGAGGTGGGTCACAATGGACACGCTTAAATACCAAATTTTCCTTAGCCAGAATCTTTCCAAATTGCACTCTTAGAGGAATACACTTTCTTCCAGGAATATGTCTTTATTTCATGCATAAGTTTTCATTGTTTGCAACACAACTATAACATACAAACCAGGGAATCAATCAATGACACCAAATTCTTAATAAGCATCAAATCACATTTTAAGTACACATAAATTACTAGCTTCCCATAAAATTCTTACAAAGTTTTAAAACTCTTTTAGAACTAATTCTTTTTGTTAAACTTGAAAGAAGTCATAGGACTTTAGGCCTAACTTAACCATGGGACCGATTTATAACTTGAAAGAATGTTCATAATTAAATCTTTCACTTAAGATAAAAGGAGCAAGTCTTGAGCTTTAGAGATTTAGGTGACATCTTAGAATTATTACCATGCTATGCAACCTTATTTTAATCTTATCTTTATAAGGTGATAGCTTGGAATTATAAACATGATATGCAATTCCATTTCTTTATCTTTAAGATTTAAGGTGATAACTTGAAAATTAAACATGATGCAAGAACTTGTAATATAAACATGATGCAAGAAACTTAGCGCGGAATCGCATAGGACCAGGAAGAAGGAGAAGAGAATTAGCAATTCAAGCGCCGGTAGTCCGCATAGGAATTGTGAGGGAGATGAGAATTACATTTTTTTTAAGCTCCAATTCTCAAGACTTCTTAAAGAATAAATTCTTTAACTCCAATTATCTCATTTCTTCGCTTATGATTCATAGGCAAGTCTTTGAGCTCTAGGATTTTTAGGTGATGACATAAAATAAACATGCCATGCATTGATTCTTTTAGCCATTATAAAATAAAGTGAGAGCATAAAATAAACATGAGATGCAACTTCTTTATTATCTTTAGAGATTAAGTGACAACTTGAAATTTAAACATGAAATGCAAGCTTGAAATTTAAACATGAGATATGCAAGTTCATTTATTTATTCTTGAGAATTTAGTTATGACATAAAATAAATATGGTTTGCAAGGCATAAACTTAAACATGGATGCAAGTTCACTTATCTTTACTAGAGCTCCTTCAAGACTTTAAGAGAAATATGATTTCAACCCAATATATGTATCTTAGCAAGACAAAGTAAAAATACATATTTCATATTCAAACTCAAGATAAAAACATTATTCTTTAAAGTTTTGCATTAAATGGAATGTTCAAGCTTTAGAGGCCTAACTTGTGATGGATTTACAACCCATATTCAAGGCTCATCATCAAGCCATCATTTCATTCCTTCCTATTTGGCCAAACCATGAAAGGAAAATAAGGAAAGAAAAACTGAAATTTTAGAAGCTTTGGAAATAGTGAAACCTTCAAGTTTTATCTAACTTGTGAAAGCTTTGCAACCAACACTCAAGAATCTCATCATCAAACCATGGTCTCATCATAAGCTAGGCCATATGGCCGAAATACTTTAAAAAAAAGGAAGAAGAAACCTAAAATGAAAACTTAAAAGAAATCCATGAAAACATCATTTTGAAGCTACATAACTTGCTTAGCATAAAATGAACTAAAACAACTCCCTACCTAATTTGATTTGAAAGAAAGGAAGAGAACTTGGTTTCCTTGAGTGAAATGAAGAAAATATCCTTGAAAACTGAAGAAAGAATTCAGCCAAAAGAGAAAGAAGAAAGAAAGCTTTTGGTGCTCCTAAGACTAGAATTTGTGTAAGTTATGAACTAAGCATCTAAACTATCTTCAAGCATGCCTATTTATAGAGATTTTGCAGCTCATAAATGGACAAAGGAAGGAAGGAAATCTGACCAAAAATTAGAGAAAAAAATAAGGAAGAAAAATCATTTTGTTTGGTGGCTTAAAACATGGAATCATGTTTCCATGTTTTCATGATTCTTTGTTTTCATTCTTTGGATTTTTGTGTAATAATTTTCTGACTTATTACTCAATAATTTCAGCATTACAGCCTTGTGGAAGAGGATTTTGTGTGTTCCATGTATTATTTAGGTGTAGGCAAGGTATTCATGCAATTTAGAGAATTTATACTTAAGGGCTTAAGTGAATTACTAAGCAATTTGGGTGTTTTAAGCAATTTTAGGTTCTAATCAATCTAAATAAATAATTTTGACTCTAGATTAGTAATTAGAATTTAATAAGCTTTAATTTGAGCCTAATATTGCTTAGGTTTCGTTAGACGATCAAAAATCTTAAAATTGTAAAACTACAAAGAGGGGCAAAATGGTCATTTTACTTAAAAATCCTTCTGGCCATTCAACTTAACCAATGGTTAATCATAGCTTAAAAACACCTTTTAAAACATTTTAGTGAGGTTCGTGTTAGCCCTATTAATCGAAGTTCAAACAGCTTGGGGGCGTTTTGGTCATTTCGCGTCGAAACTCAAAATTGAGATTCTTCTCTATTAACACACATAACACAAACAATCCCTTATTATCATCAAAACATCCCTCCAGGATGGTGGGGCCCACGATCCTCATTTTGGGAAAATAACCTCAGGGCATTTTGGTCATTTTACACGTAAGAAATTCTGGGCTTGCAACTCTTGGCAAATCGCTCCTAACTTCTTTTCTAATTATATTCCTTTATTGAGGATTGTTTGGTCTCAAATTTTATATAATAATTACCTAGGGTAATTCGGTAATTTCTAATGACAGGAAAGTCGGGCGTTACATCTTGTATCATCTCGCATTCATGCACTTTTTGTCCTCCCGCCCTCATATTCCCGTCTTGAGAAACAAACAAATACAACCTTGGAGACTAATGGATCTTGGCTCCAAGGTGTAGGTAAGAATGCACACTAGAAGGGGTGTTGAATAATGCTTTGTCTTTTCTTTCCTATTTGAATTTTAATAAATTATGCAAAATACTATCAAGCTTTAAACTTGAAGAGCAGTGGAAATAACATTAGTAACTTCAAAGTGAACTTTCTGAAACCAAAAAAGAAATAAAAATGTGAAAGAAAGTTTATATAAAACTAACACAATAAATAGAATAAATACAAAAATAAAATATGAGATGAAGGAGAAAAGATATATTGCACAAGAGTTTTTATATTGGTTCAGCTAACTTGTCTATATTCAGTCTAACAACAGTTGAGTTCACTAAACCTTTCTCTCACCAAGAGAAAAAACAAGGATAGTCTTTACAATAGCCTTCTCAAGCTCTCACCAGTGACCACTAGGCCCTATTGTCACTAACCAAGTAGTTATTCAAGCCTTTTCAAGTTGAACTAAGTAGTCTTTGACTAGCCTCTTCAAAACCGAGACTAGTAAAACACCTTTACTGTCACATTACAAGTAGTCTTTGGCTAGCCTTTCTAAGCTAAGTTAACACCCTAATTTTCTTTAGAAATTAATTGAGGCTTTGTTAATGAGAATATTAAGATTTGATAGACATAGAAATGATGAGAACAATTCAAAGGAACAAAAAAAATGTGAATAGTATTTTGTGGGCCCCATACGCCCACCGAGAAGTTTAAACCTTAGAATCAAGACCCAGAGGTGCCCAAAATTAGGAAAATATGGGAATAAAGTTAGAAATAATTGGAAATGAAAATTTTATAGTTAGAATTAATTTTCAGGTAATATCTACTTACTCTGGTCGGGTTTTGCCCGTTCCTGAAATTTCGTATGCGATTTCTAACACCAAAAGGTAGTTAATCTCTACAAAATAATTAAGTTTATGCTTTTAAATGCCAAATGAATGGCTAAGATTTCATCTTTGATGAAAGATCAAATCTTAGCCATTGATATTAATTTCTTTTAATGAAAAAAAACTATGCTTTATGACCAACCAATAAGATCACACCTATTAGATAAATATTACTCATCTACCCTCATTATTTCACCCTCCAAAATTCAGCCAGCAAAGAGAAAAACTAGAAGACTCCATTTCTCAACACAAAAGCTTGAAACCTTGAATTTCAACCTCAAAATCCTAAGCCAAACCTTGTCAAAATCAAAATCCTCCTTAACTAAACTTGTTCTACACTTCAACCTCTATAAGATAATCATGGGAATCTCCAAATTGCACTTATTACCTCACCCATCACTGATTAGGGGAAGGTTTGAGTGTGTTTTAAGAGCTTTGGAGAAAGAACGTTGTTCTTGGAGCAAACTATAGACAATGATACATTAGCTTTCAAGAGTAGGGTTTTCTTTGGCTTTTTCTTTCAAAATTTTTCTAAAATTTCTAAATGATCTTGGTCTAAAATTTCTAGTTATATTGATTGATAATATGTTGATATTAATGTGTTACTTTTGGTGGAGTGTTTGAATAAGGTTAAAAAATCATTTTTGTCAAAAGAAGTTTTGACTAGATTGCTGGATTTTGATTTGCTTGAGATAGTAAAATTTCATGAATTTTTAGACATATTTGTGGTCATGTTTTTGAGCTAGAAAAATTATAGGTGGAAACTAACATCTTAAACTAACTAATGAATTTTCTTGAGTATTAGTTTTAAGGTATATTGTCTTAAAAAAATTGGAGATTGAAATGGTACTAATGCTATCTAATTGTTGAAACTTGAAGCAATAAGATTGTTTAATTTTATTACCATAGCAAATGATATCAACACTTTGAAATTTTTAGGAAGTTGATAATATATAGGAATATCACCGTGAATTTTATTTTGAGTTAATGTAATCATTTGCTAGGGTTAAAAATTATGAGAATCATGGTCTAAGTTGTGAATAAGTGGTCTCCAACCACTAAACTTGTACAATTTAGTTAATAGGGTTAGAGCTCTGTTTACTGTGAAATTTCACAGGGCCTCTTAGACGATCGAAGTGTCATGGAGAATTTTTGTGGCCCTTGAATTTCTAGTTTGATAGGGGAATAAAATATTGTTACTGGAAGGGTAAATCCTAAGGTGCTGGAATGGTAAGAATGCCTTAAATTAATAATAGAATAGTAGTTAGTTCAAGTATATGGTACATGAATGCATACTGATTGTTTTAAAGATTTGTTTATTAGGCATGAATGAGACTCCAATGTAATTGAATGCCTACATTTATTGTAAGTATGCCTTTGAAAATGTGGAGTACAGGATATGATTATATGACAAAAGAGAATATATGACTTTTAGTTGTGCATGTTTTAATATATGGGGAAAAAAGAGACAAAGCTTATATGGGTTAAAGAAGGAAGGCAAAAGTAAGGACTTCCCTAGGAATTTGGTGAGTTGATAGATGTATCAGCTATGAATAGGATTGTGTGATTCTAAAATGAAAAAGTGAAGTCTGATTATCATGATAGGAATGAGCTCATGTCCTAGTAGTCTATTGTCCTTTGTGGAATCATCCACTAGATACCTCTTGATGTGAAATTAAGTCTTCCCTATGTTAAAGGAAAGAGAAAATAGCACTAAACTAAGTTCATTGTTTACGAGAATAAATGTATAATTGTTGTTATTATTCTTATAATTACTTCTGGATATGACCTTACATGATATTACTTATACGGATGAAATTGCTAGTTATGCCTGTTCATACTTGGGGAGTACTCTACTAAGAATTTTATAATATTCTCATCCATATGTGTATATGTGTTATATTGCATTCAGATTCCATATATGTTGTCAGTGATCTTCTTCCTTGATTCACCCCAATGGCAGTGGCACTATGAGCCGATTTGGATTCACTATACGTTGTAGCATATTCCTAAATTCGAGCATATGTATTTTTTAACCATTCATTTAGCACTTCTGTTTTTAGCGTTGAGTTTGACCTAGGTTTCCCCTATAATGGTGTGCCTCTACACATGGCACACCCCAATGTGTTTATAGCCCAACCTGCACCACCTGTGCCTCCTGAAAAGACCCTTCCTCGAACTGATCTACCAGCTTGGTCCTATGCCCACTGGGCAATGCCATTGTACCAATGGAAAATGGTTTTCTTTAGGAGAGCATTAGACATATAGGGCCTTTTGATGTGTATATAGTAATAGTTAGTAGTAAAAGCCCACCATCCTGAAATGATCCTATTAGATGTTGATGAGGTCCATTTCTATTTGTATAAAATTTTGTTGGGCTTCAACTTTAGCAGATATAGACTAGATGCTAGGGTGTTTCTTTTGTAAACTAAGTTCCTGACTAGCTTAGAAGTTAACTAGTTTGTTTGCTAGTATGATATACATATTGTAAACTTAGAAATGATGTTCATATATGTAAATATGAGCTTTGCAACATACATGTCTAAATTACTTTATTTCATTGTTTTTTGACTAGTATAGACTATGTGTAATACCCTAGTTTAAATAAAAAGGGCTAGAAAATTCTTTTAAATTAGGAAGGGTGTCAGTTACCCTCATCTATCATTTCGAGTCCTGAATTTCACTAAGTTTGGACATGCACACCTTTGGAGGGCTATATAATAGAACCATTTTCTTAGGATCAAAAGTCCCGGTAATTGTTCCCTAGAGGAAAATAAGTTAAAGAGTGATTTTTAATGAATTTTATGAAAACTTTAAACCTTTCATTTTTAACCTAAAAGTTTATAAAATCTTTGAAATTCCTGAAATTGAAACTAAAACCCAAAAATTAGATTTTGATTTGTTGAGATTTTGTTTTTATAATATTTTATTTGAATCCAAATGGGGGGTATTCCTTATTTACATTTATATTTTAAAGTTAATCATAATAATCAACTTTAAAATTAAGAAATATAAATAAGTGAGTATTGAGACATTGAGAACCCGTCCATTACATACCATTTGAGTTTCTGAGGCAGGTGGTAATTCATCGCCCAGCGGTCAATAGCGAACATAAAAATCCTTTTGGGCCCAGAATACACATAACACATCTTCATCCTCTCCAAAACTCTAGAACCTTCACCCTTTCAATCTCATTCACTCTTAAACTCCATTTTTCTTCCATTTCTTTCAATGCTAACTTCAATCTTTCATTCCTAAGGCTTCAAGGTATGTCGTTTCTTAGTTTTGCTCTATTTTCTTCAATTTCTTCTTGTTTGGTTTCTATCCTTATAAGGGTAAGAGCTCTTCCTCTGTGTAGAGATAGATTTGAGGTTTTGGTGATCCTAGAAACTAATCTAAGGTTCTACCATTCCCATGATAGATACTGAATGCCATTTCTACTTCAAAAAATCCTGTCAATGTTGAGCCTTCAACTTTTGCCACTCCAGGTGAGTGGGTTCACATCTGTAATCTCTATGTTATGCATTAAAGTTATTTTCATCTAAATATAGCCTAAACAATGAACTTTAGAGGTTTTCTTAGAAGCTGAATTCTATTGGGTACTATGTTTTGAACTACTGGTTTTAGCATGAAAATATTTTTGATAAATCCATGGGACCATTGTTGATAAACGATATTTGTGATGGAGTTGAAGTATGAGAACATAAGTTGTTAGAACTATTACAATGATTACATGATTTATAGAGTCATGGATTTTACTTAATTGAGTTTAAACCCTAGGATAGATGCCTTTGTTTTCAAAGTCTAGAGATGATATTGTGTTCTCTGATTGACTAAACAGGAGCTATAGAGAAACAAACTGTGTTAGTGGAGTAATCCACTAACCTTAGTACCAAGTAGCCCAGGGCCAGTATTTAGAGAAAGGACCAAGTTAGGTACCCATTATTATCACACTACGGACGGCTAAGATTGGTAACACCCAAGATGTGACTAGAGATTTTGTTATATTGTGCATAACCAGAGTAGAGATTACTGTTTCTCTATTGAGGTATTGTTGGAATGTTTTATAAGATAAAGCATTTTTGGTACTCTTGCATATGTTTGTACTCCTATGACCATATGAACTGGTTGAGAATTATTTATATTATTGTGATTTTCTATATATCATTTAATGTCCCATGGAGGGGGTTCTAGGTGAGGACTCACTCACTTGGGTTTTGGTAACAAAACTCACCCCTCCCTTCCTTTTTCTTTATTTAGATATAGTGGCTCTGGAGATACTTCCATGCCATCTTCCTCCCAGGATTAGATTCAACTGCTCGAGCCCCTTAGGTGAGTTGTCTAGTATTTTGCTCTAGACTGCTTAGTGATGTAGCCAGGATTCGGGATTTTAAAGCATGTTGTCTTTTGCATAGTCATGTATATTAGAATGTTATTTTGAATTGTATAAGTCTTTTACTCTTCATAGACACTTTGTATATAAAGGACTTTTTCATATTTCGTGATAATATACCATTATGCTTGCAACGGACTATGGGAGTTTATTTTTATAATTAAAACGTCAAGAGTAGGTGATTGATATATAGAAAAGAATAAAACTATATTATGGATCTTTTTTTGCGCACATAGAAATGATACAGGTCCCGAGGCTTTCGTGAGAATGCAATTTCTCACATGCCCACGTGCCCAAGCTGAGTCGAAAAAGTTGGTATCAGGTCTTAGGTTTCCTTGCATATCACTTGAGCAAGTGTCCACAGGTAACGCGTCATTCATGTAAATAGAAGCACGCCTATTTGCATCAACGAAGCATTACTTGTGGTCTTTAGGATGGCGAGTCTGTGTCTAAGAGAGAGAGATTCTTGTTCCTCTTTATAACGGTATCCCTTATCCTATGTGCTATTGCTTTTCAATTAGATCTAGTATGCCTCCCTTTGACATTCTACCTCTTCTCGCCACCTGAGCAGTGGCATCCTTCATCCTCAGTGATCCTTAGAGCCTTGGAGCAGGCTCTGGCCACTTTTCTAATGTTCTGCTACGTACGTCTCGATTTTTCTATTTGAGTACAAATGACCAAAATGCCCCTTAGGTTTTTTACCTGAATTTGAGGGTAGCCAACCCGACTCCTTGAATGGGTCAACTCAATGTTTGAAGGGGATTATATCTGTGATGTTTGATATCCGAGGTGAAAATCTCGTTTTTTAAACTTTCCTCAAAATGGCCAAAATACCCCCTAGCGTTTTATGTGAATAAAGGTGCCGTTTGAGCCTGAATTTTCCTAGAAAGTTTAAAATGATGTTTATGAGTGGTTTTTGATGGTTAGTTAGGCTTGGAGGTCCAGGAAGGTTTTAGTGCAAAATTACCATTTTGCCCCTAAGAACAGTACAGTGAGCCTAATGATGCAATTAACCAAACTTAAGCAATATTAGGCTCTAATCGAAGATTAATTTATTTCGATAATTAATCTAAGTCAAAATAATTTATTAAGGTTAATTAGAACCTAAGATTGCTTAGTTAAACTCTAATTTCATTCTTTGATTCAAGATTTCTAGTCATGGAATCTTAAATAGTAATTTCTCTCTCCAATTCCTTAAATCAAGGAACTTTGTCTATGACTTAATTTGACTTGAAAAAGGTTTTAATTTGTTAATCTAACAAGATCACTCCCTAAAATCAAGTCTTAACAACCTTAATTGACCATTACCTCACCTAAACACTTTCTTACAAACTCCTAATCAAAACCTTAATCAAAGAAACACCTAAACACATCATTAAACCACAATTACATGAGCAATTTCTTCTCTTCCCTTGGCTGAAATCTGGCCAAATGCATACCCTAGGAAATGTGTCACATGTTGATTTTATTTCACTCCAAAGACCATACTTAAGCCATACTTTGAAACATACCTAGCCATGCTTCCAACTATGCCTTTGAATGATAAGTTTTTGAAGATATTTTTCCTCCCTCTTAGCATGAAATCGGCCTTCCTTCCCCAAATCAGCCTCCACTGTTTTATTTTTCTATAAATACCAAGCTTGTAGTGAACTTGGTTACATTTTAGATCATTTGCCAAGTTAAGCTTTCTTGTAATTTTCTCTCTTTTTCTTTCAATTCCTCTTCATCTTGTTCTTCTAGCTCCACCATCAAAGAAACTTTTCCACCACCAAAAACAACTTTGAACAACCACTCCCCCACCTCAAACCACCTCTCAAACACCAAACCTTTCCATTTCCAAGCTTACTCTTTCAAGGAAAAATCATCTTCCTTGAAATCCCCTCTTGGCCGAATTCATATCATCATCCAAGAGAAGATTTTGTCTTCTCATTTCATCAAGAACACAAGCTTTCATCTCTTTCAAGACTTCATTTGGTAAGGGTTTATTTTCAAAGTTTTTCTTGCTTTCTTTAAGAAAAGTTCTAGTTTTCTCTTAGTTTTCAAAGCTTTCCTTTTCTTTTCTTCATTTCGGCCTTAGGCCCTTTGTTGAGAAAAACTTTGGCTTGATGATGAGGTTTCAAAATAATGGTCTTGTGATGCCATGTGAGAAACCTCTAAAGCTTGAAAACTTGGTCATGTACCATATATGTTTTCGGTTTCCTTTCCTTTTACTTCTCAAAGATTTCAGTTTTCCCTTCCTTTTTCCTTCTCAAGATTTCGATTTTTATTCCTTTCTTTGTACAAAGTTTGATAAAAATGTTAAGTAGATCACTAAAAGTTTTGTTAAGAAAATTAATCCTATGTTTTCAAAGAGCTCTAAGCTTACCCTTGCCAACCTTAAAGTTGGTCGGCCATTCTAAGAGTTTACTCTAGATTGAAGCCATGAGCAATAAAATGAAGAATATGAGTAGTTCTTTTATGTTTGCTTTGGTAAGTGTTGATGTCTATGTCTTAGTCCATTTTCTTAAGCTTGATGATGAAGTTCAAACCAAAGATTTCTTTGAAGACTTAGTGCTAAGAACTCTAAAGCTCACTTTATGTATTAAGATACATATTGGGTTAAGGTTATGATGTTCCTTTAAAGTCTTGCAAGAGCTCTAGTTAAGGTAAAACAAACTTGCACTCATGTTTAAGTTTATGCCTTGCATATCATGTTTACTTTTGATGCCATCACTAAGCTCTCAAGAATAAATAAATGAACTTGCATTATCATGTTTAAATTTCCAAGCTTGCATTTCATGTTTATATTTCAAGTCATCACTTAATTTTTAAAGATAATAATGAGGTTGCATCTCATATTTATTTTATGCTCTCACTTTACTTTATAATGAAGAGTAAAATGTAGTGCATAGTATGTTTATATTTATGTCATCACCTAAATCCTCTAGAGCTCAAAGACTTGCCCAAGTATCATAAGTAAAGTTTTAGAAAATGGAAGCATTACAAGAATGCCATTTTGGCCTTGTGATGATGATGATGGACTTGATATGAATTCATCTAATCATAAGTGCCCATAGCCTATGTCTTGGAATTTTTCTAAGCTTAGGAGAACTTAAAGAACATTGTGAACAAGATTTTGTGTTTTAAATCTATTCCATGAACAAAATAATTTAGCTACCTAAATTTATATGATCTTAATGAGATAAATTGGTTTCTAAAAGAGTTTTGAGTTCCTAAAATTGTTCCAAGAGAAAACTAGCAACTTATATGCATTTAAATCATGAAATTATGTGATTATGTGAGCTATATCTATTTGGTTCTACCTTGGTTGTTTGGCCACTATATTAATTATGTTTTATGGTGTTAAAATGTGTAAAATTATGTTTGAGTAAAGCAAGGAATGATTTAGGGAAGTTAGGAAAGAACAAGTAACTAGAAAGGACTTAAAATGAGAATTCTAGAACACTTAGACACAAGAAATGCAAATTCTGTTCCAGCATAATTGAACTTAAGGAAAATGGTTTATAATTAGTGGATATATGTAGGAAACCCAATAATTGGTTTAGGAATTGAATATAGAGCCTTAGGTGAAGATGGAACTTAGAAAAGGGTCAAAGACGTATATTCTATAACCCCATAATCGAATAATAATCATCGTAACTAATTTATGCAATGTTGTTTGGAGGTTTAGTAAGCATAAAAATTAGAGAGAGTTGCAAGTAATAATCCTTTAGGTGTATCCAAGATTTATAATGAGCATTAGGATAATTGGAGCACAAGATTAAGACCTGTAAAGGTCAAGGCATAAGACATTGCAAGGTAGGAGACATAATGTGAGTAAGTGACCGAGTGAATGAGTGTGTTTATGTTATACTGAAAGTATTAATGTTATGTGCATGAGATTGTGTGAACTTATGACATGATTGATGTGATGATACGGCATGTCATGATTGAGATACATATGGATATAAGATGATGATGAAATGAATGAATATGCTTATATGACTTTTAAAGATTTGATTGATTGAGATATTGAATGAGATGGCATGAGTTGAATAAGTTACGTGGCATGACTCAAATCTAAGGAAATTCATGGTGTCATTTCCGTAAAATTTGAGGGACTTAAAAGAAGTTTTGAAAAGAAAGATTTTATGTGACATGCCGAGACGTATTTCTCCTGCAGTGAGGAGAAAGTAAACCCGTGAGGGATATGGACACCAAGCCATACTAAAGCGGACAAAGTCACTGGTCTTAACCAGATGATGCGTTTCACAGACTTAGACGTACTTCTTCTGCTACGGTGAGGAGAAGGTAAAACCGTGAGGGCATCGACATTAGCCTCCAAAGCGGACAAGTCACTGGTCTTAAGTTGATGCGTTTCGAGAAGGAAAAAGTCCCATGATGGGTGATCCTTAGGCCCCCTTGCAGGAGTCGGGATTATTGTGATTATATTATGCTTATCAAGAGGATAAGTAAGAACTAGTGACGACTAGTTGAGGTATGAGCTCATAGCCTAGTTTTAGGGGTGCGGTTACTATTTTTGATACCTTGATGTCACAAGCTTGAGAAACGAGAAAGATGTGAAGTATCTTGCTTATGAAAGAGAAAGGTTTTCATGAGAAGTATAAGCCCCTTATATGATGACGAAATATTGATGACATGTTTTATTGGTTTGCTGCATAAAGTATTGCCATGCATTCATGTTTTGCTATCCTGCATACATACATTAATATTCATCATAAAAGACACAGACCTTGGATAAATGCTTTTATAAAACCTCATAATGAATCCTTGCATGTTACCCTTTTCATAATAAACCCAAGGTCCCTGGGACGTAAACGATGACATTAGTGTAGGAGGATTCCCTCCTGAGATTCTTTAGTAAGATTCTCACCCCCTCTTTCTTCTTTTTCCCGTTATGTCTTCATTTCGATGGCGTCATTCGTGATCTTCTTTGATACGCTTGTTTAGGAGGTGCACTACGACCTGGAGCATCAGTCATATCATTTTGAGGGCCACTTTGCTGTTCGTATTTTTGCATACATGGGACGCCCATTCCACATCCAGTTTCAAACTTTCACTACACTCCTACCTCACCGTTTGGCAATGACCTGATCTTCGAGAGGACTCAACCTCGCGACGAGCACTCGCGTGCCCACCCTTCGGCTTCGGTGGTGCGAGTACCCCTAGTACATTCCTTGCTCAAGGCGTTCAGAGACGACCCCTGGAGGATTCCCATGGACATTGGGAGAGGGTGAGGACATGATGATGCAGCGAGGCTAGCTCGATGCCCGAGATGTGCCCACGTCGAGGAGGTCATGTCCGTCCCCTTTTCTATTTGTATGCACCTGAGGAGCTCGCCCAATTCATTAGGTACATACCTTCTAGGATGAGGTCAGCGTCACCGGAGGATCGAGGAGGGGTAGCTATAGCTTGGGGTTTGATCTTTTGGGGCTCCCTTGTATTTGATGTTATGTTTACTTTCTGCTTTATATTTTATGTGTAACACCCTAACTCTTAACCTCATATGCTTGAGTCACATTCCGGTTAGTTATTAGTTGTTATGGCTTTGTTTCATATCTTGACTTACTTTTCTTTAAAAATACGAGTAATAAAATACGACTAAATTTTTTCTTTTTGAACTTAAGACTTAAAATACGAGCCGTGCATGCATATAGATACCAACTATTAAACATAAAACATAACAACCAGATATATGTCATCATAACAATGATGAATAAACCATAGAATAATCACAACATAAATTATAGTAGTATATCATAATCATAACATTACATCGATGTCCTTATAAATATAAGGACACCTAGGGGTATCAATTACACTAAACAACTTTAACTAACGCAAAACAGAATGTTAACAAGGCTAGACTAGTCTTCATGCTTCCACCGTGCCCTCTAATTTGACTAGATGACGTGATTCCTACGCTCACACCTCAAGGAAGATCACGAACATCCGCATCAATCCGTCTGGAGATGACATGGGAGTGAAAACAAAAGGGTGAGAATACTTATACAAGATTCTAGGCCAACTTTAACACAAGTGTCATCGCGTCGCCCCAACTACTTCGGGTTTCATTATGAAGAGGTGTGCATACATAAGTTCATTTAATTTCTCAAATCATATCGTCTGAAGTGGGTTTCTTTTAGCATGAGTCTTGATAGTATGAATGCAGTAGATATTTTATGTATGCATGGCAATGCTTAAGCATGACAGTTCACGTACTCAACATATATCACTTAATCATAAGCACCAACAGAATAACCACGAAACATGTGCATGTGCGTCTTTTACTTTATCATATTTGAACTCTTCGAGTTCCTTTCTTAACTTTTTCAACCTCATCGTAGCCACCAAAATCCATCCAACATGCCGCCTCTAATTTTGCATAGCCACCAAAACTCCAAATACACCCATCGCCTAGGAATGAGCTCATCCTAACTAGCTGTCGCTAGATTTATACGAGGAAAAAGAGGGGGAATCACATATTCTTGGATTACCCCATACAACCCTTAACTTGGAAGTCATAATGGGATCATTTCCTCTTTAACATATCTCTTTTCTTAGATCACCTCGTGTAACACCTAATAATTAACCCAATACGCCTAGGTCATATCTGATTAATTACTAGACTTTACTTTTTGCTTCAGTTATTTAACCATACTTTGAAAATACTTAATGAAATTATGAGCCATTTTTTTTAAACATGATTGAAAACGTGAGCCTCGCATAGCATGAATGATAATCGAGATAAAGCGGAAAACCAATGGGCATATCATGAAAAGCACATCATATTGGCTCCATCATATGACATCCATAATTACATAACATATAGATATTTTGTCTGCCAAGAGAGTTAGGCTAGGTGTAGTCAATCAAACAAAATATAAACAGAATATGGATGGAAAAACATCCATTAAAGGTACCTAATAATAATAATACCCCGAAAGAGATAGATCTGAGCTCACATGCAAGGTTTAGCGATACGTTTCTTCAAGGATGATAAGCTGGTTCACAAGCTCAAGTGTATCTACCAGGTGAGAGCATCAACGGAATCATGAAGATCACCTTTACTTTCTGAAGATGAGATGGAAAGAAAGAGAGAAAGAGAGTGAGAAACTCATAAAAGAATCTCAGGAGGGTACTCACCTCATATGCATCGTGTCATCATCATCATCCTTAGGAACCTTGGGTTATTATGAAATAGTGAGCATGCTAAGATTCATTTATTGAGTTTGGAAATACACTTTACCGAGGTCCATTAGTTTTAATCATGCGTCTTGCAATGCATCATAAACTTAGCATGTCATATTTATAATGAACTTTTCCTATCATATATCGATCATATCATAACAACATAGCTATGCATAAGACCACATCATATTCCTCATCATCATCTCATAAATACTATGCATAGAAGAACATCATAATCACATAATATGTTACTTAGTCCCTTAGGTGACTTAAAGTTACTTTCATCATCATTTTCCTAGGCCACCCTATACTCCACCCTTTTGGGAGTAATCTAGGTTATGAGCTCATACCTTACTAGTCGTCACTAGTATATACTTATCCTTTTTGATAAGTTAAAGTCCCAACTCTACTCTTTTGAGAGAACGGGCTAGGGGCAAGAATCACCTTTTCACCACCTATAGTTTGATGGGTCCAAAGGATCATTTTCTTAGGATCACCTTTTCACCATATAGTTGATGGGTCCAAAGGATCATTTCCTCATAATTTTAAGTCACCATTAAGTCTTTGCATTTTATATCATAATACAACTCCCAATTCATAATCATCAGGATGCATAAACATTCTCATTGTTTGCAACAGCAACTATAACATGCAAACCATGAAGTCATTCAATGAAATCAAATACTTAATAAGCATCAAATCACTACATAGACTTATCATTTCAAACATCAAAGAGGCATCATCATAAATCCTCATCGAAAAGCTCCCTTAAACAGCCGCAACTTTAGAATTAGGTAACCTCAATCATTATCTTACTTTCTTATGCATCTAAGGGATTCATTATCATTATTACCCTTAATTATAACCTTCAAGTACATTATTAAACCACATGGGACAGCATAGGTGGTAGGTTATATTTAAGGCTTTACGTGTGCTAGAAGTTGCATCTTTAACCCTTTCTTGTTACCGGCTTTCCCTATGATGTTAAAATTAATTACTAAACCAATTATGAATCATTTTCACTTATCTAGACATAATAAAATCCGATTCTTATAGCTTTTAAGGGTTCTGGACAGAATGTATAAATTTCATTCTCTAGAATCCTAGAAATCTTGCTTTTACGGTTTTCTAGGAAGCTAGTTTTATCTTTAACATGCATAGAATCATTCCTTTAGCAATAAACCATAATTATCACAACTTCAAACATATTAAACCGTCATCATACACTACTACTAAACTAGATCAGTGGCTGAATCATGAATCTCACATAATTGTTTAAAATCACATTTTTAAGTAGAAGTAAGATACTAGTATCCCGTAAAATCTTTGCAAAGCCTTAAAACTCTTTTAAAAACCAATTCTTTTTGTTACTCTTGAAAGAAATTTTAGAACTAATTCAGTAGCTTATTTAAAATCACTTTAGGCCTACCTTAATCATGAGGCCGATTTATACATTGAAAGAATCTTCATGATTAAAATTTTCACTTAAGATAAAAGGAGCAAGTCTTGAGCTTTAGAGATTTAGGTGATAACTAGAATCATAAACATGCTATGCAACCTCATTTTAATCTTGTCTTTATAAGGTGATAACTTGAAAATATAAACATGATATGCAAGACTCGAAATTTAAACATGATGCAAGTGCTTGAAATAAATAAGAAACTAGAGTGGCGGTAGTCCGCAAGACTAGTGGAGAGAGAAAATAATCTTAATAAAAGAAAAATAAGAAACCGGAGTGGCAGTAGTCCACATTGGACCGATGAAGAGAGAAGAGAATTCTTATTACATCTTATTAAGCTCCACACTCAAGACTTCTTAAAGAATAAATTCTTTGACTCCAATAATCTTAAGGAAATTGAAAGTGAGCTTTAGAATTCTTATTATCATGGTTCCAACTTTGCTTGTGATACTTGGACAAGTCTTTGAGCTCTAGGATCTTTAGGCGATGATTGTAATGCCCATTTTTGCTCATAGAGTACAAATGACTGAAATGCCCCTGAGGTCATTTTTACCCGAAATTCGAGGCAGTTGCCGGCAACCCTCAAATGGGTCAACTCGATGTTTGAAGGGGATTATGCTGTTGTGAATGATTTTCGAAGTGAAATCTCGTTTTCTAAACTTTCGGCTCAAAATGACCAAAATACCCCTGCTGTCTACACGGGTAAAAGGTGCCGTTTGAGCCCGAAACTTTTCCAGGAAGTTTAGAATGATGTTTATGAGCAATGTTTGATGTTTAGTTTGCCCAGATGTCCCGGCAGTTTAGCACAAAATTACCATTTTGCCCCTAGAACAGTGTACAGTAAGCCTAATGACGCAATTAAGCAAACCTAAGCAATATTAGGCTCTAATCGAAGATTAATTTATTTCGATAATTAATCTAGAGTCAAAATGATTTATTAAGGTTAATTAGAACCTAAGATTGCTTAGATAAACTCTAATTGCATTCTTTAAATTCAAGATTCCTAGTCATGGAATCTTGAATAGTGTTTTCTCTCTCCAATTCCTTAAATTAAGGAATTGTGCCATACCTCATTTGACCAAAAGAATTATTTTAAATTACTAATCTAATAAGGTTACCCTCCTAATCAAGTCTTGAACCACCTTAATTAACCATTTTCTCACCTAAACACTTGCTTACAAACTCCTAACCAAAACCTTAATCAAAGAAACACTTAAACACATCCTTAAACCACAATTACATGAACAAAAATCCCTTCCCCCTTGGCTGATGTGTTGGCCGAAATCCCCCCTAAAAATGGTGCCACATGTTGATTTTTGATGCACTCCAAGCCCATGCCTTAGGCCATGCTTTGCCCATACCTTGCCCATGCTTCCAACCATGCTTGCCATGCCTAAGCCCATGCTTTTGTAAGAGATATTTTCCTCCTCCCTTGGCCTTGAAAACCATCAGCCATTCCCTCCCCAAATCAGCCAACATATCTCATTCTTCTATAAATACCAAGCCTTGATGAACCTTGTTACACTTTGGTTCACTTGGTAAGTTCACACTTCTTGCAAATCCCTTCATTTCCTCTCAAACTTCCTCACCTTAGCTGATTTCTCCCTTCAAGTTTCAAGAGGATTTTCCCTCTCCATTTCATCAAAAACTCAAGCTTTCCTTCCTCTCTTCAAGACTTCTTAAGGTAGGGTGTTGTTTTAATGTTTCTGTTTGTGTTCTTGAAGAAAGTTCTAGTTTTTCTCTTGGATTCAAACTCTTTTGAAGCCCATGAGCAATAAAACAAAGAATATGACTTAGTCCTTGTAGTTTTGTTTAGACAAAGTGATGAATTTTGGGTCCATTTCTTTAAGCTTGATGATGAGTTCAAACCTTAAGATTTCTTTTGAAGTCTAGGTGCCAAGAACTCTAAAGCTTGCCTTATGATACATAATGGGTTGAGGTTTATGTTCCTCTAAAAGTCTTGCAAGAGCTCTAGTTAAGATAAAAATAGTTGCATTCATGTTTAAATTTATGTCTTGCATCTCATGTTTATTTTGATGCTATCACTAATTTCACAAGAGTAAATGAATGAACTTGCATTACCATATTTAAATTCCCAAGCTTGCATTTCATGTTTATATTTCAAGTCATCACTTAATCCTTAAAGATAATAATGAAGTTGCATCTCATATTTATTTTATGCTCTCACTTTACTTTCTAATGAAGAGTAAAATAAAGTGCATAGCATGTTTAAGATTTTGTCATCACCTAAATACTCTAGAGCTCAAAGACTTGCCCTAAGTATCCTAAAAAGGGAACTCTAGTCAAAAAGAAATGGATGAGTTTTAGTATGAATTCAATAATGGTTTGATTTTGTAAAATGTGAGAATGATTCTAAGAAAATGTTGGAAACTGTTTTATGAGGTCTCAAGATGTTTAAATAGTTTGGAATGTGTCAAAAATCATGTTTTCTCAAATTCCGAGGTTTGGTAATCGATTACCATCTATGTAATCAATTACCAGAAGGGTTTTTGAAGGACTTTTGGTTTTGGTAATCGATTACCAAGAGGCAGTGTAATCGATTACCACGGCTTTTTTATGCCCAGAACCTTTTCTGGAAACCCTGAATCGATTACTATAGTGTAATAGATTACTCTTATGTTCTTTATTTTCCGGAAAGAGATTTAACCTAAGTAATCGATTACCATTGTATGTAATCGATTACCCAGTTGTTTTGAAACCCAGAATGAATTGAGCTCCTGGTAATCGATTACTAGGAACATGTAATCGATTACCAGAACACCTTTTGTTTTCTAAAAAAGTCCCAAGAGAAAACTAGTAACTTATATGCTTTTCAACCCAAGAGATTATGTGATTTTATGGGTTCATGATTTTTGTTCTATGTTTGGCTACTGGATAAATGCTGTTCTAAGGTGTTAAATGTGTAAAATTATGTTGAGTGAAGCAAGGATCGATTTAGAAAAGTTAGAAAAGAATAAATAATTCAAAAAGGGATTAGAGATGAGAATTCTAGAACACCTTAATACAAGAAATGCAAATCTGTTCTAGCATGATTAATTCAAGGATAAATGATTCATAATTAGTAAGACATGTACAAGATCCCTTCATAAATAATTAGGTGTTGATTTCTAAGTTTAAGACGATGATAAGAGATTTAAAGTGGTTTATAACTTAGAGAACATGCCTAGGATTCCCTCATAATTGATCTAGGAATTAATTATGGAGCCTTAGGCGAAGATGGATCTTAAAAAGGGCATGAATGAAGATTTTAGAGCCCATAAGCACATAATATTTTCTGCCCTTTTATGATAAGTGCTGATTGGAATTTCGATGATTCAAATCTTAGAGAAAAGTTTAAGTGTTACCCCTTAAGGGTAATAAAGATGCAAATACAAGTTTAAAGCCCGTAAGGGTCAAAGCATAAGATACTATGAGATAGGTGGACGAGAGAATACGATTATGATGATGAACCTCGTGCACACTTATGATGATGTGATTATGTTGGTTCCTTGAGCATGAAACTTTATGTGCATAATTTGATTTGGTGATATGATGAAATGTTGTGTTTGAGATGCATAATGTTTCAAAAATATGAATGAAATTGAGAAATATGCTCATGTGAACTAGAAAGTTATTGCAATGAGAAATTCCATGAAAATGATGCATGTGACTGAAATTATGTGGCATGACTCAAATTTGAGGAAATTCGAAGAGTAGCTGTTATGCCGCCGAATTTCCGTCAAATTTGAGGGATATAAGAAAGTTTTTGAGAAAAATTATGTTTAACAGTGATATGAGACGTACTTCTCCTTCTGAGGAGAAGGTAAAACCGTGAGGGCATAGGCATTAGCCTCCAAAGCGGACAAAGTCGTTGGTCTTAACCAGTTCGATGCGTTTCGAAGAAGGAAAAGTATATGATGTTTAAAGTGACACACCGAGACGTACTTCTCCTGTCTTGGTGAGGAGAAGGTAAAACCTTGAGGGCATAGACATTAGCCTGCCAAAGCGGACAAAGTCATTGGCTTAACCAGTCGATGCGTTTCGAAGAAGGAAAAAGTCCCATGATGGGTGATCCTTAGCCCCCTACCCGTACTCGGAGTCGGGATTATGATGATTATGATGAATATGTTTATGATTTGCTTATCAAGAGCATAAGTAATGTAACACCCTAGTAATTAACCAAATACACCTAGGTTGTATTGGATTAATGACTAGACTTTACTCTTTGCTTTGGTTCTTTCATCATATTTTGAAAATACTTAGTGAAATTACGAGCCATTTTTTTTGTAACATAATTGAAATCGTGAGCCGCGCATAACATAAACGATTAAGCGGTAGTAAAATAAGACATTTAAGAATCTAAATATATCATATTGGCTCCATCACATAACATCCATAATGTACATCACAACATATATACAATAACCTCACTCAAAAGGTGAGTTAAGTTCATACATCATATCTTACATATTCACACCATAGGAAACTATTTATAAGGAAATTCATGCCCCTAAACTAGATAACCTTAAAAGCTGAGGAAGGCTACTCTAAACTGGGATGTATAACACTCTTAAGACTACTTAAAACTCTCTAGGGCCACTGTCTTGGAAACGGGGAAGAAACCCGGTCCACTACGAGCTTCCTCTGAAGGGGGCACACGAGATGCACCAGGCTGGGGTCGCATAGACGATCTTCTTGCTAACCTCGGTTGAACAACTGTTTCCTCACTACCCTCTCTTACACGTGGGAGAGTAGGAGCAGAGCTCTAGAATAAGCATGAGTAGGAGGGTCCTCTAAGGATTAGTTTCAGAATCTCGTTCGTGGATTATACTTTGGAAAACCATGGACAGCAGATGAGGCGGGATAAGAACATAACATTCTTTCATCTAGGTTATGAGCTCATACCTTACTAGTCGTCACTAGCATATACTTATCCTTTTTGATAAGTTAAAGTCCTAACTCTACCCTTTTGAGAGAACAGGTTAGGGGGCTAGAATCACCTTTCCACCACCTATAGTTTGATGGGTCCAGAGGATCATTTTCTTATAAATTTTAAGTCACCAATAACTCTTTGCATGTTACAACTCACAATTCATAATAATTCTAACATTTTCTTATTTATAGTCTTATTCTGGAATAATATATATCAACTATAATCATGCATCTGGAGATTCCCAGGAAAGAGAGGTGGGTCACAATGGACACGCTTAAATACCAAATCTTTCCTTAGCCAGAATCTTTCCAAATTGCACTCTTACAGGAATACACTTTCTTCCAGGAACAAAATATGTCCTTATTTCATGCATAAGTTTTCATTGTTTGCAACAGCAACTATAACATACAAACCAGGGAATCAATCAATGACACCAAATTCTTGATAAGCATCAAATCACATTTTAAGTACACATAAGATTACTAGCTTCCCATAAAATTCTTACAAAGTTTTAAAACTCTTTTAGAACTAATTCTTTTTGTTAAACTTGAAAGAAGTCATAGGACTTTAGGCCTAACTTAACCATGGGACCGATTTATAACTTGAAAGAATGTTCATAATTAAATCTTTCACTTAAGATAAAAGGAGCAAGTCTTGAGCTTTAGAGATTTAGGTGACATCTTAGAATTATTACCATGCTATGCAACCTTATTTTAATCTTATCTTTATAAGGTGATAGCTTGGAATTATAAACATGATATGCAATTCCATTTCTTTATCTTTAAGATTTAAGGTGATGACTTGAAAATTAAACATGATGCAAGAACTTGTAATATAAACATGATGCAAGAAACTAGAGCGGTAATCGCATAGGACTAGGAGAAGAGAATCTTAAGCAAAACGCGGAGTCTGCATAGGACCGGTGAGGGGAAGAGAATTACATTTTTTTTTAAGCTCCAATTCTCAAGACTTCTTAAAGAATAAATTCTTTAACTCCAATTATCTCATTTCTTCGCTTATGATTCATAGGCAAGTCTTTGAGCTCTAGGATTTTTAGGTGATGACATAAAATAAACATGTCATGCATTGATTCTTTTAGCCATTATAAAATAAAGTGAGAGCATAAAATAAACATGAGATGCAACTTCTTTATTATCTTTAGAGATTAAGTGACAACTTGAAATTTAAACATGAAATGCAAGCTTGAAATTTAAACATGAGATATGCAAGTTCATTTATTTATTCTTGAGAATTTAGTTATGACATAAAATAAATATGGCTGTGCAAGGCATAAACTTAAACATGGATGCAAGTTCACTTGATCTCTTTACTAGAGCTCCTTCAAGACTTTAAGAGAATTATGATTTCAACCCAATATATGTATCTTAGCAAGACAAAGTAAAAAAAAATACATATTTCATATTCAAACCTCAAGATAAAAACATTATTCTTTAAAGTTTTTCATTAAATGGAATGTTCAAGCTTTAGAGGCCTAACTTGTGATGGATTTACAACCCATATTCAAGGTCCTCATCATCAAGCCATCATTTCATTCCTTCCTAGGCCATTTGGCCGAAACCATGAAAGGAAAATAAGGAAAGAAAAACTGAAATTTTAGAAGCTTTGGAAACTAGTGAAACCTTCAAGTTTTAGAGATCTAACTTGTGAAACCTTTGCAACCAACACTCAAGAATCTCATCATCAAACCATGTTCTCATCATAAGCTAGGCCATATGGCCGAAATACTTTAAAAAGAAAGGAAAAAGAAACTGAAAATGAAAACTTATAAGAAAGCTCATGAAAACATCATTTTTGAGCTAGAAACATAACTTGTCTTAGCATAAAATGAACTTAGAAACACCTCCCTACCTAATTTGATTTGAAAGAAAGGAAGAGAACTTGGTTTCCTTGAGTGAAATGAAGCAAAATATCCTTGAAAAGCTGAAGGGAGAATTCGGCCAAGAGAAAGAAAGAAAGAAAGCTTTTGGTGCTCCTAAGACTAGAATTTGTGTAAGTTATGAACTAAGCATCTAAACTATCTTCAAGCATGCCTATTTATAGAGATTTTGCAGCTCATAAATGGACAAAGGAAGGAAGGAAATCTGACCAAAAATTAGAGGAAAAAAATAAGGAAGAAAAATCATTTTGTTTGGTGGCTTAAAACATGGAATCATGTTTCCATGTTTTCATGATTCTTTGTTTTCATTCTTTGGATTTTTGTGTAATAATTTTCTGACTTATTACTCAATAATTTCGGCCATTACAGCCTTGTGGAAGAGGATTTTGTGTGTTCCATGTATTATTTAGGTGTAGGCAAGGTATTCATGCAATTTAGAGAATTTACGTTAAGGGCTTAAGTGAATTACTAAGCAATTTGGGTGTTTTAAGCAATTTTAGGTTCTAATCAATCTAAATAAATAATTTTGACTCTAGATTAGTAATTAGAATTTAATAAGCTTTAATTTGAGCCTAATATTGTTTAGGTTTCGTTAGACAAATTGAAAATTTCAAAATTTGCAAAACTGCACAACGAGAGGCAAAAACGGTAATTTAACCCAAAATTGCCTGGGACCATGGACTTAACAAAGTGTCATTCATAACTTAAAAACACCTTTTAAAATATTTTAGTGAGGTTCGGGCTCAGTCGGCACGCAATTGAATTAAAACGGGGCGTTTTGGTCATTTCGCGTCGGAACTCAAAATTGAGATTCTTCTCTCTATTAACACACATAACACAAACAATCCTTTATTATCCTCAAAACATCCCCTTGAGGATGGGTGGGGCCCACGATCCTCATTTTCTAAGTAAAATAACCTCGGGGCATTTTGGTCATTTTACACATACAGAAATCGGGGTTTGCAATGCTTGTACGAATTGCTCCTAACTTCTCTTCTAACGTTATATTCCTTTATTGAGGATTGTTTGGTCTCAAATTTTATATAATATTTACCTATGGTAATTCGATAATTTCTAATGACAGTAAAGATTAAGTAAAAATTGGGGCGTTACAAGTAAGAACTAGTGAGGACTAGTTAAGGTATGAGCTCATAGCCTAGTTTAAGGGGTGCGGTTACTATTATGATTGGTGTCACAGTATGAGAAAAGGAAAGATGTTCAAGAGAAAAGTTACATGCCACTTATATGTTATTTGTTATTTGTTTGATTTACCTAAAGTGCTGCCATGCATCCATGAACTATTATGTTGCATACATGCATTAAGAATCATTATAAAAGACATGGACCTTAGATAAATACCTTTGCAAAAACCTCATAATGAACCTATGCATGCTTAACCTTTTCATAATAAACCCAAGGTTCCTGGGACGTAAACGATGTCACTAGGATAGAGGATTTCCCTTGAGATTCTTTAGCAAGAATTCTCACCCCTCTCTCCGTCTTTTCCGTTACGTCTTCAAATATCGATGACGTCGTTCGTGATTTTTGTTGACGCACCCATGTGGGAGTTGCACTACGATCCGAGCATGAGTCCTACCACTTCGAGGTCGTTGTGCCATACGCATTTTTGCATACGTGGGACGTCCTTTTGCTTTCCCTTCCAGCTCGCTTGACCCGACCTCACCCTTCGGCGACGACCTGATTTTTGAGAGGATGCGACCCCGTGACGAGCAGAACGTCGCGCCCGTTCGGCATCTTCAGCGGTCAGGTTACCCCGAGTATGTGCCTCGCCCGAGACGTTCGGAGACCGACCATCAGAGGATCCTTCTTCTCATCCTTCTCAGAGTTCCCGCCGTACCCATGGATATTGGGATGGGTAGCGAGGAGACGGTGACGCGGAGGTTAGCACGCCGTCCGGAGATGTGCCCTCATCGTGCGGGCATGCTCGCCCATCCTTCCGCCATCACGCATTCAAGGAGCTTGCCCGTTCATTGGATATGTGCCAGAGAGATGAGAGAGAGTCGTCCATAGCTCGAGGGAGGGAGAGTCTTAGCTTGGGAGTATCTTTTGGGGTTGATCCATGTATTTGTCTTCATGTTTCTTATTTTATGTTATTGAACTGCAAGCTCTGCCCACTAGTATGGGTAAGACTTTATATTTCTGTTGTAATGTACTAAACTACGTTATCTAATGTGATGAGGAATGATGTTTATGATGGATGTGTTCTTTAATGCTTATGTTCTGTATGTTTTATTTATTCTTCCGCTTCACGTTGTATATGTTATGCGCAAAGGCTCGCACTTTGGTTTATATAAATCATTTCAGAAAAAAAAGTTTACCTATATTTTCCACTAAGTATTTTGTAAATGAATTTAAAGAAAAGTAATAAATAATAATTAGTCTTGATACGTCTTAGGCGTATTGGGATTAAATATTAGGGTGTTACAATGACATAAAATAAACATGACATGCATTGATTTTTTTAGCCATTATAAAATAAAGTGAGAGCATAAAATAAATATGAGATGCATCCTCTTTATTATCTTTGGAGATTAAGTGACAACTTGAAACATAAACATGAAATGCAATCTTGGAATTTAAACATGAGAAATGCAAGTTCATTTATTTATTCTTGAGAATTTAGTGATGACATTAAAAGTAAACATGATGTGTAAGGCATAAACTTAAACATGGATGCAAGTTCATTTTATTTCTTTACTAGAGCTCCTCCAAGACTTTTAGAGACATATAATTTCAACCCAATATATATATCTTAGCAAGACAAAGTGAAAAATACATCTTTCAAGTTCTAAACTCAAGATCTTTATTTTTACATCATAAAAACCCCATTCTTTAAAGTTTTGCAGCAAGTGGAATTTTCAAGCTTTAGAGGCCTAACTTGTGATGGATTTACAACCCATACTCAAGGTCCTCATCATCAAGCCATCATTTCATTCCTTCTTACACCATTTGGCCAAAACCATTAAAGAAAAATAAGGAAAGAAAAACCGAAATTATAAAGCTTTAAAAACTAGTGAAACCTTCAAGTTTTAGAGATTCAACTTGTGAAGGCTTTGCAACCAACACTCAAGAACCTCATCATCAAACCATGGTCTCATCATAATCTAGGCCATAAGGCCGAATTAACCAAAAGAAAGAAAGAAGAAAACTGAATTGAAAAAAAGCCATAGAAAAGGTTCATTGATTCAACATTTTTTAGCTAAAAACATAATTTGTCATAGCATAAATGAACTTAGAAACAACACCCTACCTGATTTTATTTGAAGGAAAGGAAGAGAACTTGGTTTCCTTGAGTGAAATGAAAGAAAATCTCTTTGAGAAATGGGAGAAGAAGTTTCGGCCAAGAGGAGGAAAAAGAAAGCTTTTGGTGCTTCTAAAAACTAGAATTGTGTAAGTTATGAACTAAGACCTCTAACACTCCTTCAAGCATGCCTATTTATATAGATTTTGAGGCTCATAAATGGACAAAGGGAGGAGGAAGGCTGGCAGAATTTCAAAGGGAACAAGGGAGGAAAACATGGATTCAAGACAAGTTGTATGAATTTAGGGAATTATGTTTCATGGTGACATTTTTGGCATTTTGTTTTAGTGCATTATTTGGCAATATTCTTATGCATTATGGCTCCATTATTTCAGCCATTTGCAGCCTATGGAAGAGAAATTTGTGTGTTCCATGTATTATTTAGGTGTAGGTAAGGTATCTTTGCAAATTCTAATAACCTTTAATTTAAGCCTAATATTGCTTAGGTTTCGCTATACGAATCAAAAATCTCGAAATTCGCAAAACCCATAAAGACAAGGACAAAATGGTAATTTTACTTAAAAATTGCCCGAGACCACCCGAGCTTAACTAATGGTTAATCATAGCTTAAAAACATGTCTTAAAACATTTTAGTGAGGTTTCCAGCGGCATGCAAATCGAAGTTAAAACGGGCAGGGTGTTTTGGTCATTTACGCGTTAAGCTCAAAATTAGGATTCTTCTCCTCTATTAATACACATAACACAAACAATCCCTTGTTATCATCAAAACATCCCCTTGAGGATGGGTGGGGCCCATGATCCTCATTTTCTGAGTAAAATAACCTCAGGGGCATTTTGGTCATTTTACACGTCAGAAATCGGGGTTTGTAACTCTTGCATGAATTGCTCCTAACCTTTCTTCTAGTGTTATATTCCTTTATTGAGGATTGTTCGCTCTTGAATTATATGAAAAATTACCTAGGGTAATTCGGTAATTTCCAAACGACAGTAAAAATTTATAGTAAAAATTGGGGTATTATAGAAAGCACAACATCTCTATTTATAGATGGTCTTCCTCGTGACCGTTGCCCTTGATCAGACTCCAAGTGACATGTGTTGATCATCCATTTGTGTCTTGGAAAGGCCTAGAAGAGTAGCGTATTTGTGAGTTAGAACTGGCAGAAGCCATTGCAAGATTGAGGTTTATGATACTACTTCGAAAACTACTTTTATTTTCTTAACGTGATTTTTTAACTCTTTCTTCTAGAAGCTGAAGTTTCACAGCAAAGAGATGACATGCAGTTTAGAAGGGTTTTGACTTTTCCAATTCAAATTTGAATTTCAAAAAATTCTCTTCGTTTCTTATAGCGCACAGTATCACTTAAGTAAGCTTTTGATGTGTGGTATCATTTCCTTGATGATTCTTGGGTCTTCTTGTCTTTAATCATGCCTTGTTGGTGAACAAAACATTGCGAGTGTGATGATTGAAGATAATAGAACACATTGGCTTTAGTGTTTGATGGATATCTTCATTTTAGGTGTACTTTCTGAAGTCCAAATCTTGGTTTATTGTACTAATTGCATTTCTTCAAATCATTAGGTATTTTAAGCTCGCATTTGGACATAATTACCACTTTCATTTTGTTCATATCTCTTAAAATGAGATAAAGCATGCTTGCACATGTAAAGTGAAATTATTCTTGCTTAAATAGGCCTTATTATGCCAACGATAAGTCTGTCACTACTCCAAGAAACTCAAGATAAACATTAGTCATTCCTCAAAGTATTTTCTTTAAATTGGTTTTGTTGTCATTCAAAACATATTGCCTTAAAGCTTTTTGAAGGGTTTGAAGCTAACAATGAGAATATTATATAATTTTTAGTATGGCACTCCCTCAAACATAAACATAACATAATCAGTATTTTCATTCATATAGGAATTCTTATGCACAATCATGTGCATGAATAATAAATAGTCATGTGTTTTCTCTTGTGACCATAGTTTCTCTTTTCATCAATATAAGGAAGACTTAGTTTTATACTAATTGCTACTAGTGGATAACATCACCCATGGGTAATAGACTACTTATCAAGATTGAGCTGATTCCTATGTGTGATCATTAAACTTCATTTTTTCCTTTTCGAATCTTACACAATTATATTTCTAGCCGATATGTACTGACTCATAATATTTCTAGGTAAGCTCCTCTTTTTGCCTTCCCCTCTATCAACCTAAGTCTTGTTTCTGCTTTTGCCCATATGTCAGAACATGCACAATTGAAGTTCATACATTCTCTTTTGTCACATATATGCATCACTTACTTTTTCTTTTTCCAAATGCATGCATTAATCACATATAGACAATCAATCACAAGTGATTCTCATTCATTTCCCATAAACCAATCTTTAAAGTCTATAGCATGCATTCATACACATCATACTTAAATCAAAAGTCATTATATCATCAAATTCAAGGTATTGGTACAATTCCAGCATATTGGAGATTTCACAATTATATAGTAAAAATTAGTTTGCATACCAAACAACCAAATCCAAGGCTACAAAAATTATCCATGACACTTCAATGTGTCTACAATATCATGTAAAAATTCACATAAAAAATAATTCTCTAACTATGTTAACAAAATTCTACAAATTTGGTGGTCAGGGACTACCAAATCTCCTAAAGCCAAAATTCTTAATTTTTTTACAATAATAACTTAGTCCAGAAAATCATAACAAAATTCATGGTTAAACCTTAAGATGTTTCCAACACCCTATAAAAACTTCAAAAGAAAATTTAATCGTTTGATATAGTAACAAAATTAGCAAAATTTGTAGCTTTAGATTTAGGTTAGGCAGCAGTATTCATAGTCTCAATATTTTATTTTTTAAAATTAGTAAAAGTCTTCAAAATGACCCAAGCAAAATCATGTAGTTGCCTTCGGATGTTAGCTTCATCACATAAAATTTTTATCTCGTAAAGATACCTACAAATACTTAAGAAAAATAGTGAACTAACTTCTTCCTGAAAAATCCGAAAATCTAGCAACTTAGTTTGGAACTTCTTTTGACAAAAATGATTTTCTAGCAATACCAAACTACTTCACCAATGTAAATACATCTATATCTATGTGTAACCATACATTAGAACTAAAAATATCATATTCAAATAAGGAAAAATTTCTAAAAATAGAATTGAACAAGAAAAGGTTAAAAAAACCTACTCTTGGAGCTTTAGCGCTTTTGACTCCAAAGGATGGTCCAAAAATGATTTTTCTCACTTCGAGACCTTCCAAGCAGCACCAAACCCTTCCTTAAATAATAGGGTATGATATCTCAAGGTGGAAATTGGAGATGATTCAATACTCTAATTGGTTGGTTTTGTAGGTTATGATGAGTTATTGAAGTTTAATAAAGAGATCTTGAGTTTTTATTAATTTTATGCTAGGGTTTTTGGAGATTTGAATTGTTTGAGGTTGTTTGAGAAGAAAGAAATGGAGGTTGAATGGTTTCTGCTCTTGGCCGAAATGTTAGGGGGGGGTGATAAGGTTTGGTAGTTTGTATTTATTTTAGGTTAGATATAATAATTATGTAGTCAACTATGTTTTTCTTTCTTTCTAAAAAGAAATAATGAGATAGATGGCCAAGATCTAATCTTGATTATCAAGATTAAATCTTGGCCATCCACTAGGCTTTAAAGGATAAACATTATCCTATTTTAAAGAATAAATTATCTTTCAGGATTAGAAATCGCACACCAAAATTTTACCAGTGGGTAAAATGCCGTACCTGGAAATTAAATATTACCTAAAATTAATATAGGCATAATACTCTATCCCAATCCTTATCCTATCTTCCTTGGTCCAGGGATCTCCTAGTCCCATTTCCAAGGTTACTAATGCACCTATTAGCCGTAAAGTTACTATTCACACCTGGACCTAAAAAATTTTTTCTACTCATCCGTTGAGTCGTCCTCATCATCACTATGTCTGTAGAAAATTGAAACACATATTAATAAAGCTTTAATTAATTTCTAAATAACTCCAGGGTGTTACAACAAAAGCAACTAGCACTCTTATGGCTTCAAGTCTCTCCGGTGCAAAGGTTTCATCATAATCAATTGCCCCTTGTTGATTATAACATTATGCAACCAATCTTGCTTTGTTTTGGATCACCTTTCTAGCTTCATCAAGCCGTTTCTAAACTCCTAATTGGTTCTAATAATGGTTTTTCCTTTGGGCTTATCCAGAGTGTTTAGACTTTGCTTTTCTGAACACCCGATGGGATGCAAGACATTTTACAAACTTGTGACATCATGATCTTTAAAAACAATATTAACCGACCCTGATACTAGGCTATGAGCTCATACCTTAACTAGTCGTCACTAGTTCTTACTTATCCTCTTGATAATCGAATTATAATCATAAAAATAACAATCCTGACTCCAGAGTATGGGCAGGGGACCTAAGGAATCACCCATCATGGGACTTTCTTCCTTCTCTGAAATGCATAGCTGGTTAAGCCAATGACTTTGTCCGCTTTGGCAGGCTGATGTCGATGCCCTCACGTTTTATCTTCTCTCATCACAGGAGAAGCATGTCTCAAGTCTACGAAACGTATTATCTGGTTAAGACCAGTGACATTGTCCACTTCGGTATGGCCCCTACAACCATACCCTCCATGGGTTTCCTTTTCTCTCATAGCAGGAGAAATGCGTCTCAACATGTCACATATAAAATCTTTCCTTTCAAAACTTTCTCAAGTCCCTCAAATTTGATGAAATTCGGTAGCATAACCACTATACTTCAAATTTCCTCAAATTTGAGTCATGCCACATAACTCAACCATACATATCATCCTCATGAAACTTTCTCAATTAAATAGATCTCTAATTTACTAGAGCATATTCTACTAACTCATTCATATTTCGCATTCTCATGCATCTCAAACATGGCATACCACATCATCACATCAACATGCCACAAATACACATATAGTCTCATGCTCATGATATTAACATATTCACATCATTATGAGTATACCCACTCGATCTCATGCTCACATCACACCTCCTATCTCATGGTGTCTTATGCTTTGGCCCTTATGGTCTTAAACTTGTGTTCCAATTATCCTAACCTTCAATATGGATTTTTATAACACCTAAGAGATCATTACTATAATTTCCTCTAAAGTTTATGATTTGTAACATAACCAAACAACTTTAGTTATTTTGGGCAGAATTTTGCTTTATGATTACGAGGTCCTAGAATCTCCGTCTTTGACCCTTTCTAAGTTTCGTCTTCGTCTAAGACTCTATAATCAACTCCTAAACCAATTATGAGGGATTCCCGCACATATCTACTAATTATAGACCATTTTTCTTAAGTTCAATTATGTTGAAACAGAATTACAAATTTGTGCATCTAAGTGTTCTAGAATTCACATTTTAAATCCTTTTTAATCACTTGTTCTTTCCTAACTTCCTAAATCGTTCCTTGCTTCACTCAAACATAATTTTACACATTTTAACACCATAAAACAGAATTCATACAGTGGCCAATTGCACAAGGTAGAACCGAAAACATATACCTCATATAATCACATAATCTCATGATTTAAATGCATATAAGTTGCTAGTTTCTCTTGGAATCATTTTATAACTCAAAACTCTTTTAGAAACCAATTAATCTCATTGAAATCACTTAAATATGTGCTAGGTCAGTAGCTAAATAATTTAGCTCAAGGAATAGATTTAAAACATAAAACCTTGTTCATAAAGTTCCTTGAGTACACTTAAGCTTAGAAAAATTCCAAGACTTACTATAGGCACTTATGATTAGATGAACTCATCCAAGTCCATCATCATCATCACAAGGCTGAAATGGCATCCTTGAAATGCCTCCATTTTCTAAAACTTTATGCAAGATACTTGGGCAAGTCTTTGAACTCTAGGATATTTAAGTGATGGCATAAACTTAAACATGATATGCACTTATTTTATTCTTCATTAGAAAGTAAAGTGAGAGCATAAAATAAATATGATGCAACCTTATTATTATCTTTAAAGATTAAGTGATGACTTGAAATATAAACATGAAATGCAAGCTTGGAATTTAAACATGATAATGCAAGTCCATTTAGTTATTCTTGAGAGTTTAGTGATGACATCAAAATAAACATGCTATGCAAGGAATAAACATAAACATGTGTACAACTCATTTTATCTTAGCTAGAGCTCTTACAAGACTTTAAAGGAATATCACAACCTCAACCCAAATATGTATCTTAACAACATAAAGTGAGCTTTAGAGTTCTTAGCACCAAGTCTTCAAAGAAGCCTTTGGTTTGAACTTCATCATCAAGCTCAAGAAAATGGACACAAAGCTCAACACTTTGTCTAAGCAAACATACAAAGAACTAAGTCATATTCTTTATTTTATTGCTCATAGGCTTCAATCTAGAGTAAAACTCTTAGAACGGCGACCAACTTTAAGGTTGGCAAGGGTAAACTTAGGCTCTTTGAAATCATAGGATTAATTTTCTTTCACAAACTTTTGTGTTCTATGTAACGCCCAATTTTACTGTAATTTTTACTATCATTAGGAATTACCGAATTACCGTAGGTAAATATTATATAAAATTTGAGACCAAACAATCCTTAATAAAGGAATATAACGTTAGAAGAGAAGTTAGGAGCAATTCGTGAAGTATTGCAAACCCCAATTTTTTGTACGTGTAAAATGACCAAAATGCCCCTGAGGTTATTTTACTCAGAAAATGAGGATCGTGGGCCCCACCCATCCTCAAGGGGATGTTTTGATGTTAATAAGGGATTGTTTGTGTTATGTGTGTTAATAGAGGAGAAAAATCCTAATTTTGAGCTTCGACGCGAAATGACCAAAACGCCCTTAGCGTTTTAACTTCGATTTGCGTGCCGACTTAGCCCGAACCTCACTAAAATGTGTTAAAAGGTGTTTTTAAGCCATGATTAACCATTGGTTAAGCTCGGGTGGTCTCGGGCAATTTTTAAGTAAAATGACCGTTTTGCCCCTCTTTGTGGTTTTACAAATTTTGAGATTTTTGATTCGCTAACGAAACCTAAGCAATATTAGGCTCAAATTAAAGCTTATTAAATTCTAATTACTAATCTAGAGTCAAAATTATTTATTTAGATTGATTAGAACCTAAAATTGCTTAAAACACCCAAATTGCTTAGTAATTCACTTAAACCCTTAACCGTAAATTCTCTAAATTGCATGAATACCTTGCCTACACCTAAAAAATACATGGAACACACAAAATCCTCTTCCACAAGGCTGTAATGCACGAAATTATTGAGTAATAAGTCAGAAAATTATTACACAAAAATCCAAAGAATGAAAACAAAGAATCATGAAAACATGGAAACATGATTCCATGTTTTAAGCCACCAAACAAAATGATTTTTCTTCCTTATTTTTTTCTCTAATTTTTGGTCAGATTTCTTTCCTTCCTTTGTCCATTTATGAGCTGCAAAATCTCTATAAATAGGCATGCTTGAAGATAGTTTAGATGCTTAGTTCATAACTTACACAAATTCTAGTTTTAGGAGCACCAAAAGCTCTCATTTCCTCCTCCTCTTGGCTGAATTCTTTCTTCAAGTTTTCAAGAATATTTTCTTTCATTTCACTCAAGGAAACCAAGTTCTCTTCCTTTCCTTCAAATCAGATTAGGTAGGGAGTTGTTTTTAAGTTTATTTCTATGCTTTGCTAAGTGTTGTTCTTGGTTCAAAATGATGATTTCATGGATTTTTCTAGTTTTTCCATTTGGTTTTCTTCTTCCTTTTTCTTTGAACAATTCAGCCATATGGCCTAGGTGGGACTAAGATGATGGCTTGATGATGAGGACCTTGAGGGTGGGTTGTGAATCCATCACAAGTTAGGCCTCTAAAGCTTGAAAGTTCCACTTGATGCAAAACTTTAAAGAATAATATTTTTATGATGTTTTTATGATCTTGAGTTTAGAACTTGAAAGATGTATTTTTCACTTTGTCTTGCTAAGATATATTGGGTTGAATTTATATTTCTCTAAAGTCTTGGAGGAGCTCTAGTAAAGAAATAAAATGAACTTGCATCCATGTTTAAGTTTATGCCTTGCATAACCATGTTTACTTTCTATGTCATCACTAAATTCTCAAGAATGAATAAATGAACTTGCATATTCATGTTTAAATTTCCAAGCTTGCATTTCATGTTTAAATTTCAAGTTGTCACTTAATCTCTAAAGATAATAAAGAAGTTGCATCTCATGTTTATTTTATGCTCTCACTTTATTTTATAATGGCTAAAAGAGTCAATGCATGACATGTTTATTTTATGTCATCACCTAAAAATCCTAGAGCTCAAAGACTTGCTTATGAATCATAAGCAAAGAAATGAGATAATTGGAGTTAAAGAATTTATTCTTTAAGAAGTCTTGAGAATTGGAGCTTAAAAAATGTAATTCTCATCCCCTCACCGGTCTGTGCGGACTACCGCCGCTCGTTGCTTAAGATTCTCTTCTCCCTCTACTTCCCTGCGGATTACCGCTCCAGTCTTGCATCATGTTTATATTACAAGTTCTTGCATCATGTTTAATTTTTAAGTTATCACCTTAAATCTTAAAGATAAAGAAATGGAATTGCATATCATGTTTATAATTCCAAGCTATCACCTTATAAAGATAAGATTAAAATAAGGTTGCATAGCATGGTAATAATTCAAAGATGTCACCTAAATCTCTAAAGCTCAAGACTTGCTCCTTTTATCTTAAGTGAAAGATTTAATTATGAACATTCTTTCAAGTTATAAATCGGTCCCATGGTTAATTTAGGCCTAAAGTCCTATGACTTCTTTCAAGTTTAACAAAAGGAATTAGTTCTAAAGGAGTTTTAAAACTTTGTAAAAATTTTATGGGAAGCTAGTAATTTATGTGTACTTAAAATGTGATTTGATGCTTATTAAGAATTTGGTGTCATTGATTGATTCCCTGGTTTGTATGTTATAGTTGTTGTTGCAAACAATGAAAACTTATGCATGAAATAAAGACATATTCTGTTACTTGGAAGAAAGTGTATTACTGTAAGAGTGCAATTTGGAAAGATTCTGACTAAGGAAAGATTTGGTATTTAAGCGTGTCCATTGTGACCCACCTCTCTTTCCTGGGAATCTCCTAGATGCATGATTACAATTGGTATATATTATTTCGGCATAAGACTATAAATGAGAAAATGTTATGATGATTATGAATGAAGAATTGTATTATGATATAACATGCAAAGACTTAAAGGTGACTCAAAATATATGAGAAAATGATCCTTTGGACCCATCAAACTATAGGCGGTGAAAAGGTGATTCTTGCCCCTAGTTCTCTCAAAAGGGTAGAGACGGAATTTTTACTTATCAAAAGGGATAAGTATATGCTGGTGACGACTAGCAAGGTATGAGCTCATAACCTAGATTACTCCCAAAAGGGTGAGTATAGGGTGGCCCAGGAAAATGATGATGAAAGTAACTTTAAGTCACCTAAGAAACTAAGTAAATGCATTATGTGAATATGATGTTCTGCTATGCATAGTATTTATGAGATGATGATGAGAAATATGATATTCTGCTATGCATAGTATTATGAAATGATGATGAGGAATATGATGTGATTTTATGCATAACTATGTTATTATATATGAAAGGAAAAGTTCATTATAAACATGACATGCTAAGTTTATGATGCATTATAAGACGCATGATTAAAACCGACGAACCTCGGAAGTATATTTTCGAACTTAATAAATCAATCTTAGCATGCTCACTATTTCATAATAACCCGAGGTTCCTGGGGACGATGATGATGACACAATGCATCATGAGGTGAGTACCCTACTGAGATTCTTTTTATAAGTTTCTCACTCCCTCTATTTTTCTTTCCATCTCGTCTTCAGAAAAGAAGGAAGCGTTCGTGAATCACATTGAGGCTGTCACCGGGTAGCTGAACTTGAATCCTGCTAGTTTCACTCGTATATTTCAGATATCTATCCCTATCCCTGGAGTGTTATTACTAGGTGCCATTAATGGATGTCCTTCCATCCATATATTATTTATGTTTTATTAGATTGCCTACACTTAGTCTTATTCTGTTGGTAGGCAAAATATCTATATGATATGTAATTATGGATGCTGTATGATGGAGCCAATATATTATGATGTGATGTTTGTAAATTCCTATGTGTCTTTTAAATTTTGCTAAATCATTCACGTTAAGCGCGGCTCACGTTTTCAATTATGTTTAAAAAAAAATGGCTCGTAATTTCACTAAGTATTTTCAAAGCATGATTAAGGAACTGAAGCAAAGAGTAAAGTCTAGTAATTAATCAGATACCTGCCTAGGTGTATTGGGTTAATTATTAGGGTGTTACATTCTACTTAACATTTTTAGCAAACTTTGTTCAAACAAAGGAAAAGGAAACTGAAATCATGAGAGGAAAGGAAGAAGGAAATCGAAAACTTGTGAAGGAAAAAGGAAGGAAAAACCGAAACCATGAACAAGAAAAAGAGAAAGAAACCACAAGCATATATGGTCCAAGACCAAGTTTTTCAAGCTTTAGAGGTTTCTCACAAGACATCAAGAAGTCATTGTCTTAAAACCTCATCATCAAGCCAAAGTTCTTCTCATGAAAAGGCCTCATGGCCGAAAAGAAAAGGAAGAGGGAAAGAGTTTTGAACCAAGAGAAAACTAGAACTTTTCTTGAAGAAAACAAGTAAAAACTTGAAAACAAACCCCTACCTAAGGAAGTCTTTGAAAAAGAAGAAAGAAAGCTTGATTCTTAAAGAGTTGAGAAGACAAAATCTTCTCTTGAAGGAGGAGGAGGATTCGGCCAAGGGGAAAGCCAAGGAAGATGACTTTTCCTTGAGTTTGTAAGCTTGGAAATGGAAAGTTTGAGTGTTTAAGAGATGGTTTGAGGTGAAGGAGTGGTGGTTTATGGTTGTTTGTGGTGGTGGAAAGATTCTTTGAGAGTAAGAAAAAGAAGTAGAGAAAGAACTCTTGGAACTTTAAGAAAGGAATTCTTTGAGGCTTTGAACAAATGAGCAAAACATCACAAGTTTTCCTTGATGCCTATATATAGAAATTTTGCAACACATGGAGGTGCATCCAAGGGGAGTGGCCAGTGGCCTCTTTGGCAAAGAAGAGAGAAATATCTCTTACAAGGCATGACTTTGAGTATGGGTTCAAGCATGGGTGAGCATAGGCATAGGCATGGGTAAGGCATGGCTTAAGCATGGTCTTTGGAGTAAAGAAAAATCAACATGTGATGGAAATTAGGGAGTATTTTCGGCTAAGAATTTTACAGTCAAGGGGGAGAATAATTTGCTCATGTAATTGTGGTTTAATGATGTGTTTAGGTGTTTCTTTGATCAAGGTTTTGGTTAGGAGTTTGTAAGCAAGTGTTTAGGTGAGGTAATTGGCTAATTAAGGTTGTCAAGACTTGATTAGGAGGGTAATCTTGCTAGATTAACAATTAACAACCATTCTTTTAGTCAAATGAGGTATGGGCACAATTCCTTAATTTAAGGAATTGGAGAGAGAAAATACTATTTAAGATTCCATGACTAGGAATCTTGAATTAAAGAATGTAATTAGAGTTTAACTAAGCAATCTTAGGTTCTAATTAACCTTAATAAATCATTTTGACTCTCAATTAATTATCGAAATAAATTAATCTCCACTTAGAGCCTAATATTGCTGAGGTTTGCTTAATCACGTTATTAGGCTCATTGTACACTTGAGGGCAAAATGATAATTTTGCACTAAAACCGTGTAACGCCTCGACTTTCATGTGCAAATAACCAAAATGCCCTTAAGGTCATTTTACTTGGAAAGTGAGGATCGCCAGTCTCGACCATTCTTAAGGGGATGTTTTGATGTTGATAGGGGATTATATGTGTTATGTGTGATAATAGTAAGAATCTCATTGTTGAGTTTCGACGCAAAATTATCAAAACGCCCCTGTGGCTGTTTGTCACCGTTCACGTGCCGATTGAGCCCGGACTTTACCAAAAGATTTTAAATGATGTTTATAAGTGGTTTTTGATGTTTAGTCGGCCCGGAAGGTCCCAGCAATTTTAGTACAAAATTACCATTTTGCCCCTAGAACAGTGTACTGAGCCTAATGACATAATTAAGCAAACCTAAGCAATATTAGGCTCTAATCGAAGATTAATTTATTTCAATAATTAATCTAGAGTCAAAATAATTTATTAAGGTTAATTAGAACCTAAGATTGCTTGGTTAAACTCTAATTACATCCTTTAATTCAAGATTCCTAGTCATGGAATCTTGAATAGTATTTTCTCTTTCCAATTCCTTAAATTAAGGAATTGTGCCCATACCTCATTTGACTAAAAGAATGATTTTAAATTGTTAATCTAGCAAGATTACTCTCCTAATCAAGTCTTGACAACCTTAATTAGCCATTACCTCACCTAAACACATTCTTACAAACTCCTAATCAAAACCTTAATCAAAGAAACACCTAAACACATCTACCACAATTACATGGACAAATCATCCTTCCCCCTTGGCTGAAAATTCTGGCTGAATGCATACCCTTTGATTTTGTCACATGTTGATTTTGTTTCACTCAAAGAACCATGCCTAGGCCATGCCTTAAGCCATACCTTGACCATACTTAGCCATGCTTTTAACCATGCCTTTGAATGACAAGTTTTTGAAGATATTTTCTTCCCCAAAGGCCATGAATACCTTCGACCTTCCTCCTCCTTTTGCAGCCTCATTGTTGAAATTTTTCTATAAATACCAAGCCTTAAAGAACTTGGTTACACTTTAGATCATTTGCCAAGTTCAAGCTTTCTTGCATTTTCTTTCCTTTTCTTCTAACTTTCTCTTCATCTTGTTCTTTTTCCTCCACCATCAAAGAATCCTTCCACCACTACAAACCACCTCTTAAACACCAAACCTTTCTATTTCCAAGCTTGCTTTCTCAAGGAAAAATATCTTCCTTGAGAAACCTTGTTGGCTGAATCCTTATTGCCATCCAAGAGAAGATTTTGTCTTTTCATTTGGTCAAGGATCCAAGCTTTCTTTCATTTCTTTCAAGACTTCCTTAGGTAGGGGTTTTATTTTCAAGTTTTTACTTGTTTTCTTTAAGAAAAGTTCTAGTTTTCTTTTGGTTCAAAACTCTTTTCCTCTTCCTTTTCATTTCGGCCATGAGGCCTTTTCATGGGAAAACTTTAGCTTGATGATGAGGTTTCAAGATAATGGCTTGTTGTTGTCATGTGAGAAACCTCTAAAGCTTGAAACAACTTGGTCTTGGACCATACATGCTTGTGTTTTCCTTCCTTGTTCTTATTTATATTTTCATTTTTCCTTCTCAAGTTTTCAGTTTTCTCTTCCTTTCCCTCTCAAGATTTCGGTTTCTTTCTCCTTTGTTTGAACAAAGTTTGTTAAAAATGTTAAGTAGATCACAAAAGTTTTGTTAAGAAAATTAATCACATGTTTTCAAAGAGCTCTAAGCTTACCCTTGCCAACCTTAAAGTTGGTCAACCATTCTAAGAGTTTTACTCTAGATTGAAGCCCATGAGCAATAAAATAAAGAATATGACTTAGTTCTTTGTATTTTGTTTAGACAAAGTGTTGAGGTTTGTGTCTATTTTCTTGAGCTTGATGATGAAGTTCAAAACCAAAGGCTTCTTTGAAGTCTTGGTGCTAAGAACTCTAAAGCTCACTTTATGTTGTTAAGATACATATTTGGGTTAAGGTTGTGATGTTCCTTTAAAGTCTTGTAAGAGCTCTAGCTAAGATAAAATGAGTTGCACACATGTTTAAGTTTATGCCTTGCATAGCATGTTTATTTTGATGCTATCACTAAACTCTCAAAAATAATTAAATGGACTTGCATTATCATGTTTAAATTCCAAGCTTGCATTTCATGTTTATATTTCAAGTCATCACTTAATTTTAAAGATAATAATGAGGTTGCATCTCATATTTATTTTATGCTCTCACTTTACTTTCTAATGAAGAATAAAATGAGTGCATATCATGTTTAAGTTTATGCTATCACTTAATTATCTAGAGCTCAAAACTTGCCCAAGTATCTTGCATAAAGTTTTAGAAAATGGAGGCATTTCAAGGATGCCATTTCGGCCTTGTGATGATGATGATGGACTTGCATGAGTTCATCTAATCATAAGTGCCCATAGTCTAAGTCTTGGAATTTTTCTAAGCTTAGGTGTACTCAAGGAACTTTATGAACAAGGTTTTATGTTTTAAATCTATTCCTTGAGCTAAATAATTTAGCTACTGACCTAACACATATTTATGTGATTTCAATGAGATTAATTGGTTTCTAAAAGAGTTTTGAGTTTTAAAATGATTCCAAGAGAAACTAGCAACTTATATGCATTTAAATCATGAGATTATGTGATTCTATGAGGCTTATGTTTTCGGTTCTGCTCTTGGTGTTTGGCCACTGTATGAATTCTGTTTTATGGTGTTAAAATGTGTAAAATTATGTTTGAGTGAAGCAAGGAACGATTTAGGGAAGTTAGGAAAGAACAAGTAACTAGAAAGGACTTAAAATGAATTCTAGAACACTTAGATGCACAAATTTGTAATTCTGTTCCAGCATAATTGGACTTAAGAAAAATGGTTTATAATTAGTGGATACATGTAGGAATCCCTCATAATTGGTTTAGAAGTTGATTATAGAGCCTTAGGCGAAGACGGAACTTAGAAAGGGTTAAAGATGAAGATTCTAGGGCCCTATAAGCATATGATAATTTTCTGCAAAGTGATGCAATGCTGTTTGGATATTAGTGAACATAAATCTTAGTGAGAATGGTAAGTAATGATCCCTTAGGTGTTATAAAGAACTATAATGGGAGTTAGGATAATTAGAACACAAGATTAAGACCCGTAAAGGACAAAGCATAAGATATCTTAAAATAAGGATGTGTGATGTGAGAATGAGATCGAGTGAGTATTGTTTTGATGTATGTGAATGTTTTAAATGCCATGAGTATAAGAATGTATGGATGTATGGCATGTTGCTATGATGATGTGGTATGCTACGTTTAAAATGCATGAAAAGATGAGATATGAATAGAGGATATGTTATATGATGATCTATGGTTGTATGCTCATGTTGCACCTATACAAGATATGTTAATGAGGAAATGATCCTATTATGACTTCCCAAGTTAAAGGTTGTACGAGGTGATCTAAAAGAAAAGATGGATTCCCCTCTTTTTCCGTATAAATCTAGCGACGACTAGTTAGGATGAGCTCATTTCCAGGCAATGGGTGTATTTGGAGTTTTGGTGACCATGAGAAAATCGCGGGATGGCATGTTGGGTGGATTTTGGTGACCATGATGAGAGTGGAAAAAGTTAAGAAAGGAACTCGAAGAGTTCATAAATGATAAAGTAAATGACGCACATGCATATGTTCATGAATGTTTGTTTGTGCTTGTGATTAAGTGATATATGTTGAGTATGTGACTGTCATTGCCATGCATGCATAAAATATCTACTACATTCATATGATCAAGACTCATGCTAAAAGAAACCCACTTCGGATAATAAGATTTGAGAAAATAAAACTGAACCATGCATGTACACCTTTTTCATAATGAAACCCAAGTGGCTTGGGATGACGACGATGACACTTGTGTTAAGTTGGAGAGCCCTACTGAGAATCTTGTATAAGTATTCTCACCCCTTTTTTTTCCCTCCCGTGTCGTCTTCAGACGGGATTGATGCGGATGTTCGTGATATTCCTTGAGGCACGGGCATGGGAATCACATCATCTAGTCAGATCAGAGGGCGCGGAAGCATGAAGACTAGTCTAGCCTTGTTAGCATTTTGTTTTGTGTTAGCTAATGTTTGGTGTAATTGATACCCCTAGGTGTTCTTATATTTATAAGGACATTGTTGTCATGTTATGATTATGTTATACTACTATAATTTATGTTGTGATTATTCTATGGTTTAATTCATGGTTGTTATGTTTTACGTTTATAGTCAATATCTATGCACATGCGCGGCTCGCATTTTAAGTCTTAAGTTCAAAAAGAAAAATTTAGTTGTATTTTATTACCCGTATTTTAAAGAAAAGTAAGTCAAGATCTAAACAAAGACGTAACAACTAATAACTAACCGGAAATGCAACTCAAGCATATGAGGTTAGGAGTTAGGGTGTTACACCCGAGACCTTTGGGCCCAACTAAACATCAATTATCACTCAAAAACATCATTCCAAACTTTCTGGAAAAGTTTGGGCTAAACGGCACTTTTACCGCGTAAACACTAGGGTATTTTAGTCATTTTTTGAAAGTTTAGAAAATGAGATTTTCACCTCTGATATCAAACATAACAGATATGATCCCCTTCAAAATTGAGTTGACCCGTTCGAGGGATGGGGTCGACCGTCCTAAATTTTGGGTAAAAATGACTTTGGGGGTATTTTGGTCATTTGTACTCAAACAGAAAAATGGGCGTTACATTACTCCCCTCCTTAAAAAGAATTTCGCCCTTGAAATTCGTTACCTTAGAAAGCTCAGATACTTCATTCGCATCTCAGATTCCGCTCCACGTATATTCCTCCGTCTTGTCGCGCCCCCATGCTACTTTTATCAAAGGAACAGACTTGTTCCTGATGCTTAACACCACGATCCATGATCCTCGTTGGTGGAGATTGAAAGTGTCCTCCCTTAAATGTACATGCTCTGGTTCTAACACATGGCTAGGATCGGATTGATACTTTCTTAGCTGGGAGACGTGAAAGACGTCATGAAGATTTGACATGTGAGGAGGTAGGGCTATTTTGTAGGCAATTGTCCCGACTCTTGAAGAATTTCAAAAGGACCGAGAAATCGGGACTCAACTTTTTGACTCTCATGGCTCTACCTATGCCTATGTGGGGGTAATCCTTAAGAAAACATGCTCGCCCTCTTGAAACTCCAACGCTTTCGCCGCTTGTCCGCATAGCTCTTTTGTTGGCTTTGAGCAAAGATTCTATCCTTGATCTTTCTTATTTGCTTCGTGGTTTCCCTCACTACTTTCGTCCCAAAACGCTTTGTTCTCCGAGATCATGCCAACACAAAGGTGACTGGCACTTCCTTCCATACAAGGCTTCGTACGGTGCCATTCCAATGCTCGCATGATAACTGTTGTTATACGCGAACTTGATAAGTAGGTACTTATCCAACTCCCTTTTCTATCCAAAACACATGCCCTCAGCATATCTTCCAATGTTTAGATAGTTCTTTCTAATTTTCCATCTGTTTGAGGGTGGTTGTAACATCCTCCCAAGTACAACCCCATTCTTAAGCCATGATATCATACTTGAGAGTTGTTACTTGTTAACTAGCGGACCTTCCTTAATTATCTATAGCAAGCTCGATTCACGTGCGAGATAACTAAGCATAATTCTATTAAAACATATTACAAGTAAACACCATATTCATTGAATACACAACTAAAATACAAAAGGAAGCTCCTCTATGAGCTTTAGTGCATGTTTGTCCTCCAATACATTTACATACATTTTCCATCCCACTAAGCACAACAGAATAAAATAGTAACTACTATACTATTGCAGTCCCATATTCCTTTGCGTAGTAGCATCATGGTCCTCTGGCTTAACCTGGAGGCGACACGGAAACACAAACTATAGGGGTGAGAATTTTATAATTCTTGGGCAACTCCCAATCACAATCATAATGTCATCATCATCAACCTAGCCACTTCGGTTTATTCAAACCTGTGATCATGCAATATACTCTAAAGGTTCATTTTAAAATTCCAAAATCATCCTTCCAAAGTGGGTAGTTTTTAATAATCAATCAGTACGTGTACATATATCCAAAAGTTCAAACCCATAGTAAGTAAATCTACTTAAAGGATTTCATATGATATGGATAATGCATGTGTCAAATCCAGGAAAGTTATTTCAAAGTGAACTGGTTTCCATCATGGCCATAGAAAGCCAATTAGTGCATTTTTCTCTTTTCATTGACATAGGAAAGACTTAGTTATACCTAACGGGTATTTTCATGGACAACTCCACAATAGATCCATTTATACCGAGCGGGTATTTATGGTAGATCACACTACACAAGGGAAATAGACCTTCAAGACTAAGCTCATTCCTATACGTGATCATTAGACTTCATTTTTTTCCATTTTCGAATACACAGAATTATCCTAGCCGATACGTCTACCGACTATAAATTGGGGTTTCTCTTTTCAATTTCCTTCCCCTCATTTAACCTAAGTCTTGTTTCTATTTTGTCCAAATATCAAAACATGCACAATTTAAGTTTATACATTCTCTTTTCCTTTTCCAATTTCATGCATAAGGCACATATAGGCATTTCGTTCACAATGAAATCTCAATCATGCATCATAAACCATCTTTACTTCCTCTATCATGCATTTATATGTCACAACACATGGCCAAATAGGTAACATCAAGTATTCATGTCATACTAGAACCCAAAGTGCCATTTCTTCATCAATTCAAAGTATTGTGGCATTTCCAGCACAATGGCAGAATTTACACCATTGTGCCACAAATTAAGTTGCCCATCAAAAAATCAATTCAAAGGCTATAAAAATTCCTCAAGACACTTCACTGTGTCCACAAGGTGCCATAAAAATTTCAACACAAATGGAGCTCTCTAATTCCTTCAATAAATTGTACAAAATCATGGTCAGGGACCACCAATTTAGCTTAGACCAAAGTTCCCATAATTTTTAACCCTAGCAAATGATTGAACCAATACACAATGAAATTTATAGTGATATTTCAATATGTTATTAACCTTTTGTAAAAATTTCAAGGGCTAGTTCAATCATTTACTATGGTAATAAAATCAGATAACTTTATTGTTTTAGCTTCAACATTTCAGCAGCATCAGCCTCATTTCGGTTTCTGATTTTTTAAGGTAGTAAAAATTAAAATCAACACCCAATAAAATTCATGTAGTTATTTTAAGATATTAAATCAAACATAATTTTTTTAGCTCATGAAAATATGCATAAATATACCAGAAAATTCGTGAAAGTACTGCCTGATAAAACCAAAATCCCAGTCTAGCCCAAACTTCTTTTGATAAAAACCATTTTTTTAACAACATCCAAACACACAACCAAAATTTATACATCAATATCAACATCATATCAGTCAATACCACTAAAATTTTTGACATAGATCAACCCTAAACAGATCAGAAAAATTTGATAAAAAAGGCAACACAAACCCTACTTGCATAACTTAGTGGATCCTTGGCTCCAAGATGATCCAAGCTTGATTCCTTCCACTCCAAAGCTCCCAAACCAACTTCAAACCCTCCTTAAATCAGTGAGGGAGTGAGGAATCAAGGTGAGGATTGATGGAGATTTGAGATTTTAATCGGTTAGATTTGTAGGTATTGATGTGTAGAACAAGTTTAATGAAGGAACTTTGAGGTTCCCACTCTTAGGCTAGGGTTTTTGGGCTTAGAACTCAAGATCAAGCTCAAGAAGATGAAAATGGTGGCTGGTTCTTCCTCCTTGAAGGCTGCACGAAATTTTGAAGAAAATGATAAGGTTAGGTGGCTTGGAGGAGAAATTGATGACTTGTTTATTTTGTATTGATGCTTGAAGATATTTTGTGGTAAAGCAAATGGATGGCTAAGATTTAATCTTGGATTCCAAGATTAATCTTGACTTCACATACTCTAAAGAAGGTGGATATTATCCATTGGTTATGATGGAAATATCTTTCATGTTAGAAAA